>JAUMHI010000073.1:1260552-1293157 GCA_032359435.1 Enteromius unitaeniatus
CACCTAAACCTACCCCTTACAGGAAACACTACACACTCCTACATTCTCAAATAAACACCATTTAGTATGTTTTTTAATCCTTTTGAATTACGGGGACACTGAAAATATCCTCGTACATCACCTTCATATTGCAATACCTGTCATACCCATGTCATTACACACATTAGTGTCCTCATAAACACACACACACACACACACACACACACACAAGGAAAGGCACAGTTGCATTTTCTCAAATAAAAGGCTGATGACAGTAATTATTCCTTCAGAACACAGTGAATGCAGCATTAATATGGTATCGTGCTCTATTGTGTTCTCAAGTGTTGCTGCTGCAGTTCAAGGCTACATCATTCAAATGAATGAATAAAGAGCGCAATACCTGACGGCTAAAAGAGAGCTCTCCAGCAACACACACACACATCAGAATTCACTGCAGAACACACCCAGACAAAGCCTAATGTTTGCAGCACAGCTCGTCTTTTTGTGCCGCTCAAGCTTTACTGGTCTGAAGGTCGGAAAACTATTACATAACTTCAGAATCCGGCACCAAAGTGGTGACATAATAACCTGAGAGCCGTGGTGTTTGTTAAACAAATACATTTACACAACATTTACACACACAGTGCTGTGGTCTCAGAGCATTTCACTTTCTCATCCGCCTTTCTACAGCTCTGATCCGACGCTAAGATCAAAATGTCTTTTATTAAGCAAGGATGCATTAAATTGAAAACTAAAAACTAGCTGTGAATGTACTCTCGCTCAGGCCACCAGAGAACAGGATGAGTGTGTTTCCTCATCAGATCTGGAGAAATGTCTCAGCAATGGATGTGAATGGGTGCCGTCAGAATGAGAGTTCAAACAGTTGATAAATACATCCACAGCACTCCAGGCCATCAGTTAATGACTTTAGTAAGAAAACAATTCCATCATTCATCAGTGTTTTCACTTTAAACTGTTGCTTCAGGCCAAAATACCATCTTATGATCCATAATAATAGCTCATCAAGTCTAAATTCACATCGAACACATTTATTTAGAACGTGCGTATCTCTCTCCTGATGAAACTGTCCTCAGACTGGATATTGATTGTGTTTTTATCAGCTGTTTGGACTCTCATTCTGACGGCACCCATTCACATCCATTGCTCAGACACTGATGCAGCGACAGCACATTTCAGCAATTATTTGACCTTTTCCATTTCTTTAAAGAATATTTACACCATTACAGGAACAACATTTTTAATGTTGTTTTTATGTTCAACAATTACAATTAAAAATATACCAAAATAGAAGACTTTTGAATACTTTTTGCTTCATTTTTTTATTCAATAGATGCAGCCTTGCTGAGCAAAGAGACTTCTTTTAAAAACATCTAAACAAACACATACTGACCCTAAACAGCCGTGTAAACAGAAACATGCCATGCGTTTCTACAAATACAGACCACCCCAGTTCTTCAGGACAGTGTGCATCTGCTCTACCGTGATCCTTTAAACAGGTCACCCTCGCTTAATTCAGACCATAAGACTTTCAGCATAAATCAGTCCTCTGCCGGCCTTTGACCTCTGACCTCTGAGTAATTGTCTTAGCCCCGGTGGAGAACTGTACACAGCGAGGCGTGAGCGGAGCTCAGGTTTCACGTCTCAAGACAAACAGGGTCCATCTGAGAACAAACGCATGGCCTCGAATCGCAGACAAACACGACCTGTGCTTCTGTTTGAGACTGCTGCTGACAGAAGAACACTGTGTGTGTGTGTGTGTGGGGCAGCCATAAAAACAGCCTTTCTCTGCTGTGTGTGACGCGTGACCCATAACTGAAGACACATGCCGTGTGACCCTGAGGTCACCGGGACAAAAGTAAGTGTACAGGTGTGATGCAGGTGTGTGATATTTCATATGACAGCCCTTCGCCCCAAAAGATGGGTTTCTGAGTGGCCTTTAAGATGAGATTTCAACAGCAGCTGCTTGATGCCACAGTGCTAAACTATGAGACAGGTGCAAACAAAACCCGCTTTACTTAATAAAATAAAAAAGAAAATGTGGGAATAAATAAATATATAATAATAATAAAAAATAAAAAAATAAAATAAAACCTTACCAAATGAAAAAGAAAATGTGGGAATAAATAAATATATAATAATAATAAATAAAAAAATAAAACAAAACCTTACCAAATGAAAAAGAAAATGTAGGAATAAATAAATATATAATAATAATAATAATAAATAAAAAAATAAAATAAAACCTTACCAAAGTGGGAAAAAGTCTCTATTGTTTAGAAACATTTTCACATAATTAATAAAAAAATACATTTCATTATATATATATATATATATATATATATATATCTCAATAAATAAAATAATTCCTTTCCAAATAAAAAAAGAAGACATGTGAATTAAATAAAATAAAAAAGTAATTAATTAATAATAATAAAAAAAACCCTACCAAGTAAACAGGATTGGGTGGTAGGCCACTGCGGCCTTGATAGATTTTTTTGAGCTTCAAGAGGTTGACGAGCACATGAATCATTACACAGCTGTGCTGGTCTCACATCAGACACACTGCATCACAAACACACTCCCACTCGAGCTGCTGTATGAATATCAGCCCTGGACTCCATTTTAAAAACAAAAGGCAGAGACACGGGGAAGCCTTGCTTTCTTTCTTTGCCTGGATCAGATGATCAGCTGAACTTCTCACGAGCCTCACGCAGACTTCAGCTCTAAGCATTGTTCGCAGTTTAAAAGCCAGAGTCCGGACAGCCTGGTTTTGCTCAAGGCCGAGTCTGACAGCATGCATTATTGAAGGCCTTTGGCTGAGCTCGGTCTGCTTGAGCGCCGCTGACGGAGATAATACGCCTGCTTCGTTAGCCACATCTCTCACATTCAAAACTTAAAGAGGTTTATCTCCAGGTCACAGATAAACTGACCTTACCACTCATCTCTGAGCTTTATCAGACCGCTAATGGACTACAGAACTACTGAGACCAGGCACTCGGTCACATTCCCTGCTTATGTAGCTTTTAATTGCAGAATTTAATCAGTGAGGATGTAATGAGGTATAATCCTGCAGGCGCACAGATCAGAAGGTTATATGCACATACCTGTTCTTCTCCATCTCGTTGTGTGTTGATCTGCAGAGACAGAGAGACAGAGACGTTAGGAATCGCTTCTTTTTAGACACACTTACATTCATGCATTTAGCAGACACTTTTATCCAAAGCAAGTTTCTGTATGGGTTTATGCTCTCCTTGTGAAGCGAACGCAGGATCTTAACTTTGCAATCTCTGTGCTTTAGTGTTAAAATTAGAGGAATAATAGCTGACACAAAAATGCTATGTATGATACACCCTTGTGTCATGTATAAAAAAAAAAAAATGAAATAAAAAAACAGGATTGAATGTGCATAAATCTGAAAAATGCTCATAAAAAAAAAAAACAGTTTTATATTTTCTGCATCATTTATTTGTGTGTACTGTGTATATTTATTTATCACATGCATTAAAAAATATATATTAAATAATATAAATATATATACATGAAAATATATACCGTACGTGTGTGTATTTGTATATACATAATAAACATACACAGTACAAACACATATTTATTATGTAAACAAAAACTTGTTTTAGATTGTTTGACAACACTACTAAAAATAATAATATTTTGCAAGTGATTATTAAATATTTAAATAATAAATAAAGTTGTTATTCAATATTATGTGAGAGTTTTCAAAAATAAATATTTTACTAATTAATTCACGATTTGTTAATGACATTTAAAAAAAAGCCAAATCTTGGAGAAGCAGCATGTGTCAGCAGCTCCGGTGTATTTGTAGCGATACACAACAATAAACCAAAATTAATTTCATTTTATGTTTTTAAAAACATTAAAAATCATTCGGATATTAAGTAAAGATCATGCCCCATGAAGATATTTAGTATCTTCTATTTTATGATTAGTAATATTTGCTAAGAACTTCAGAACAATGTTTAAAGGAGTTTTTCTCCATATTTAGATGTTTTGCTCCCTCAGACTCCAGATTTTCTTATAGTTCCAATAATCCTAACACACCACACATCAACAGAAAGATTATTTATTCAGCTCAGATATAAATCTAAACTTGTCATTAATGTTGTCATAATCACCAGGCCACGACCTCCTTCTTCTTGGTTTCGACTGTCCTGTGCTCACGACTGATCTGAATGTTCAGTACAAAGGTGAACTGCTGTGTGTGTGTGTGTGTGAAGGCTGTAAGGAACAGACTCTAAAGTGGCGGAGGGGGTTTAAGAGCTTGTTTAGTGGATGCAGGAGCTGCCAAAATGCTAATTGCTGATTGCTGTCCCTGTCCTGTCTCTCTCTCTCTCTCTACATTCACAAAACACATAGAGGCCCTGGGCCCCGCTTAGCAACAGTAACCAGAAACACAAGCCGTCGGTGGGGGGTAGAGAACGAAGGATCGCTTCAGTGAAAGAGAAGGGTAGGGAAAAAAACGAGAGAAAACAAGATCTCAATAGAAAAAGAGTCCAGTGTCTTTAAGCTTGTGCTGAAAAAAGATCATATTCAGGCACATTAATGCTACCAAAAAGCAATGGTAGGATGTTTTATCTTGAACATTTGAATGTTGACTTGAATTGTGATTGTTTGCATTTTATGCATTGCTGAATATGAATTAAACTTAAGCTTAAAATGAGTACTAAATCAAACACTTAGTAGCTTTACTTAGCAATGCACTGTCGTATTAAAAAAAACTTTCTTTCTTTGTTGGAAGGTAAAAAAAGGCTCAGTCATTTGATCAAACATGCTGTAAAACAACATTATTTAAATTGTACATTTTCTATTTTTTTATTGTAATTTATTCCTGCTATGATCCTACTGACACTAAACTTTTGAACAGTAGTGGGAATATGAAACCAACGTTATTAAAAAAAAAAAAATATATATATATATATGTATATATATATTTTAAAAATATATTTTTTTAATCTTTTTAAAAACATAGGTTTTCTATTATATTATATATACAATTTTATAATTTTATTTATTTGTTTTTAATAACATTGGTCTTATGTTTTATACAGTGAGGTCAATCAGTATTTGATCAGCCTGTGTGTTTGCAATTTTGCGTTTATCAATTTTCAGCACAGGTGCATCTCCACTGTGAGAGACAGAACCTAAAATCAACAATCCGGAAACCAATTTTAACTATTTATTTGGGAATTACTGTGTCAAATACTCAAATCACTTGCTTATCAGCCAGATTTCTGACCCTTAAAGTTATTTTGCTTTTAAATAGTCCAGCTACACTCGTGATTCAACATTAGTAGCACCTGTTTGAGGTCGTTAGCTGTCATAAAGACACCTGTGCACCCCACAATCAGCCAAAGTCTAAGCAGCAACATGGACAACACCAAACAGCTGTCAAAAGACACAATTGTAGACCTTCACAAAGCTGGAAAGAGCTACGGGGCAATTGCCAAGCAGCTTGGTGAACTGAAAATGTAAGACGCTAATGATGACAATGTCTCTCGGACTGGGGTCCCACAGAAGATCTCTTCTTATGATGTCAAGAATGGTGAAGAATCAGCCCAGAACTACACGAGAGCAGCTGGTCAGTGCCGTAAAGAGAGCTGGGACCACTGTTTCCAAGGCCACTATCAGTAATACAGTAAGACGTCATGGTTTAAAATCTTCCCCTGCTTTAGTCAGCTCATGTCCAGACCCGTCTGAAGTTTGTCAGGGACCATCTGGATGATCCACAGGAGTTATGGGAGAAAGTCCTGTGGTCAGATGAGACCAAGGTAAAACTTTTTGGTCTTAACTCCATTCGCCGTGTTTGGAGGAAGAAGAATGATGATCATCCCAATTAGGGTTGGGCGATGTAGGCCGATTTGGACATCGTACGATGTCTAATGTGAAACATCGAAATGGTATCGTCGTCGCCATAGGTGGCGGGGGGTTAGTTGTAACTAAAACACCAAGCCCCGCCCACGACTGACAAAACAGTGTTCGCACGAGCAGGTGAGAGAGGATTGAGCGCAGGAGTGATTCGATATAGATTAGATATGAGCTCGCGGCCCCGTTTCTTCCCATGTACATCTGTTTTCCTGTCGCGGAAATTATTTACCACGCTCACTTATTATGGCATAGTTTTACCGCCATAGATTAAGTGTGTTTTTCATGAGCTGGGGCGGAGGATCACGATGCCGGCTCAGTATCGTGATGTCTATCGGTGGTAGACATGGTATTGTCTATCGACCCAACCCTAATCCCAATAACACCATACCTACAGTGAAGCTCTGGGGGTGTTTTTCTGCATTGGGGACAGGACCACTGCACTGTATTAAGGAGAGGATGAACGGGGCCATGTATTGTGACATATTGGGCTAAAACCTCCTTCCCTCAGTCAGAGCATTAAAGATGGGTCGTGGCTGGGTCTTCCAACATGACAATGACCCAAAGCACACAGCCAGGAAAACCCAGGAGTGACTCCGTAAGAAGCATATCAAGGTTCTGGAGTGGCCTAGCCAGTCTCCAGACCGAAATCCAATTGAAAATCTTTGAAGGGAGCTGATACTCAGCGACATCCCCGAAACCTGACAGATCTAGAGAAGATCTAGAGAAGATCTGTATGGAGGAGTGTGTGCAAACCTGCTGAAGAACTACAGGAACCGTTTGACCTCTGTAATTGTTAACAAAGCTTCTTTAACAAATATTACAATTTTTTGACTCAAGTGATCAAATAATTATTTGACACAGTAATTCCCAAATAAATCGTTACAAAAATCATACAATGTGATTTCTGGATTTTTCTTTTTTAGATTCTTTCTCTCACAGTGGAGATGCACTTATGCTGAAAATTGTAGACCCCTCCATGATTTCTAAGTAAGAGAACTAGCAAAATCACAGGCTGAACAAAATAATTGACCTCACTGTATATATATATATATCACACTTGCAAATAACATTATGGTGAAACAGTAAAAACCAGGGCGTGTTAAGGCAGTATATCTTTATGGCACACTTGTCTAATCAAATCAGTGAACAGAAACTCAATATAAGGTATATTTGCATTACTGAACACACGCACTGCCCAAAACTCTGAAAGCTTCCTGTGTCCGAGACATGAAGAAGCTGTAAAGAGTCCTGGGATTGTGTCTTCTTCCTCACCATCTATCCTTCAAACTGACCTCAGGACTCTGTCTGCTGTGAACCTCGCTCTAAAAATACCTCTGATGTCTGAAGATATCTTCTGGAGCCCTGCAGCCCTTAAACTGCTCCTTCAGGAACACAAGAAAACGTCAAACACCTCATCATAGCTAACGTTTATGGCCGTGGGGTTCATTTAACAGAGGAAAGACATATTTTAAAATGTTTTATTGGCTGGAAATGTAAAACAATGGTGAAACATACTGAACTCTTAACCCACACTAATTATGGCATCTATAGCCGGGTTATCACTGTTAGCAAACATTACACATTTTTGTTAGCTGAAATAAAAATCAAATATGAACACCAGAAGAAGCTAAACTAAAATTAATAAAAATCCTAAACTTACCAACTGGAAATAGAAACAAATACTAAATCTGAAATCATGATTAATCGCATCACAAATAAAAGGTTTCGTTTCCATAATATATTTTATATTATCATTTAGCCAGGGTTATTATTGGTAGCTAATATTAAAACTGAAACTAAAAAAAAAAAAAGTAAACTGTAATAAAAATAAAATAAAAATACTTCTAGAAAATAAAAAATAATAAATAAAATAAAATAACCAACCTTTGCAACTAACTTATTTAAATAAGCACTAAAATTACCAAATGGAAATAAAAATCTAAAATAAATCTGAAATAAAATGATTAATTAAAGTTTTGTGTTTGTGCATGTTGTGTTTATTTATTATGCATTTATAAGTACACACACATGTATATATAAAAAATATATATATATATTTTACATATTAAATATATTAATATATAATATGAACCATAAGAAAATATTTATATTTACTTATTTAGCAGGTGGTTTTATTCAAAGCGACTTACAAACGAAGACAATGGAAGCAATAAATATATATGCATACACATGCAAATTCAAAATTTATTCCCCTATGAATGTGTATTTATAAATAATAAAAAATAGTGATTATATTTTCAAGAATATTTGATCAACAGAAAGGTCAAAAGAACAAGTGTTTAAATCAATAATATAATATGAAATAACCCGTCTAAGGTCTATTACTGCTTTGAATATTTTGAGACTGGCTGATGAACTTCCTAACATTAGTGCAAACGGATCAGCTGATCGTCTCTCTCTGGGAGGGACATAACACTATCTGTGTGTAAAGCAGAGTCCAGACCACCTGTCCCCACACATAAAGATCAGAGCAGCGTCCCGGCTTCAGCTGACGGCTCACAGGAGTGACACACCGCTGCTGTAACTAGTTACACGCAACACAAACATTACAAAACAAGGTAACACTTTATATTAAGTGCTGTGAAATTGTTAATCATGATTAATCACATCCAAAATAAACGTTTTGTATATTACTGTGTATATTTAGCAGGCATGCATATTTATTTATTAACTTTTTAATGCTATTTTCATGCATGCATGTATTTTTTTAATGTTTATTTGCCTAAATGTATATTACAAACAAATTAATTTAATATATAAACATATATATATTCTTAAATATATTTTAATATACTTAGAATATACTTTTATTTTAAATGCCATTAATCCTTTGACAGCACTACTTTTAAGGTGTCCTTGTTGCATGCACTTATTACTTTAATGACAATAAATTACATGCAAATAACCCAAAACCAAACCCTCATTTAAAAAAAGAAAGTTTTGCATTACATTTTTATAATCTAAAAAGTGTTTTAGACAGTAATCCCTGCCTGCTTTAAATGATATGATCAGAAATGGTCAGAAAAGTGATCGGTTACTGTAACTAGTTACACTACTGGTTACATATGTAACGTTTCCATAGCAACCTTCCCAACACACACTAATAGTAGTGCACAGAGAATACAAGAAGGGCTTAAAATACGCACACACTCGCTGAGGAACCAGAGGAGAGGTGTACATTAGCCCACATACGCTCTGAGTGGGAGGAGCCCTGTCACATATATTTATATATAAATAATGGGGGTGTTGGAGCTGCGCTGGTTGCTTGGATGGAGGAGAAGAAGAAGAGAGGGGGAGGAGAAGAAGACACTGCTCTCACACATCCACCATCATCCTCCCCCTCCATCCCTCACAAAACAGATAGATAGATAGATAGATAGATATACATAAACACACACTGGAACGCTCAGCGGAAGCACAACTCTGCATTGCTTTCATTCTCCAAGCATCGTGAAGGGACAGGAGAGCCTCTAACGAGAGATGCCTGGGGTTTATACAGCGCTGAAACACAGAAACGCTTCATGCATGATGTATTAACACCAGCGCCTGATGTAGGTTACTTGTATATTCTGAGGCGGTGTGTGATTCTCATGTATTCCCTTCCATCTTTTTAGTTCAAGATACTAACCCAGTTCCATTCCACTAACTGCTATTCTTAGATGAAGTGTAAACATGCAATATGCAAAAAAACATCACACATCTCCCTCCGATCCATAGAAGAAGTAGGTGATTAACACAGACTGTAAAAACAATGGAGGACAATAAATAATGGCAGCATATATTCTTCAAACGGCTGAGCAGAAGATATAAGACTCTTTATTTTAAGGAGTATTTGTTACACGCTGCATGCACTTACTCCTACAGTAAGAATAAATCATGTATAGTTACATGTAAGTAACACTAAACCAACCCGAATCATATAGTAAGTACATTAATGTAGAATGACTCTGTAACAAGGAGACATTAAAATAAAGTGTAACCAAAGCGAGTTATTTTTGCCACCTTCACCAATAATGAGCATGCTGAGAAAATCCATAAACTTGTATTCTGCATTATATTTGATATACATGCACTACAGTTTTATTATTGTAATTTTGCTAAGAATACTTTCATTGAGCAAGGATGCATTAAATTGATTCAAATGCTGGATGTTTATTTTAAATAGTGCTGTCAAACGATTAATCATGATTAATCACACTCACAAAAAAAAGATTTTGTTTATTTAACGGTTTCCGATTTATTTTTATTATTTATAAATAAACACACACACACATGCATTCATATTGTTATGTTTATATATTAAATATTTATTTTATAAATTAATAGAAATTATATACAGTTAGATATTTTAAAATATATCCTGTAAATATATATATAAGCTGGAGTTTTCCTTCAAAATAAATGCTTAAAATGCAGCATGAATTTAAATGCAGTCCAAATGTAATTTCCCTACTGTACAAAAACTAAAATAATGTACCTAAAAACTAGCTCTTAATTTTCAACTCTCAAAGTGCATTAGACAGAATCATTTAACTGTAAAATGCACAAAAAAACACAGTTTATTTGTCTCCTTTTTTAATTATTTCAATATATACCGTATCGAAGACTTCATATCGATTTTGATATCATTCCATCCCTACTTGTACTCTGTCTTGAGACATGTGTGACATTAAAAAGACACCTCCCACACCTTCTTTACCTACTAAACCAACATTTAAACAACCACTGAACACCACATACAGCTGTATATAAATAGCTACAAACCAGTGCTACCCTTGTTAGGTCTTAATATCCAGTTACAAGCCACACAAACATCCAGACACAGATCAGAGCTGGACACTGTTCTCAGCACGCCGGCTCACACAATAACTCGATTTGTTTCCAAAGTCATCTTCCTAAAAGTGGTTCATGTCCATGATTCAGAAGCAGCAGTGGCTGTGAATCAGGATCATATGAAGAGTATGACAGGACCTGCTCTTAGTGTAAGAATAAACTAAATCCCTGCTTTACCTTCATCAGGCCCGTCAGACTCATTCCTCATAAATAAAATAATAATCTTAACGAAACGAGATTACCAGATTTTATCCGTGGACAGGCGTACTAATGTAATGGTGCTAATGAAATCAGAGGCGTTGAGTAGTGAGTGAGTAAACTGTGGGTGGTGAGAGTCACAGGCAGAGAAGTGTCTCTCTCTGTGTTTTAACATGTTCTGACTGCATCTGAACTCCATGAATCAGTGCCGATACGCTCAGGTCTAATTCAGAAGTCAGTGGTGAGACACACAGGCCCGTTCAAGCCTAGTGTGAATCACGGATGATGTTCCTGGGATTCAGAGCGGAGAAAACCACACACTAACAGATCCGGCAGGATGCTGCTGCACTCTCTCATTAGCTGGGTTTCCATCCGAAAGGTGGAATATCGCATAAAACATTTCCATCCGAATAGTGAGAGAGAACAAAATCAACCCTCTACTTTGTGAACAAACCACTCGTATGTGCGACTAAATGATGACTTAAATGATCATCATGAGCATTATCTGTGTCTCTGTGTCACAGCAGCAGTCATCAGCAGCACAGGTGTGTTTGTAGATATAGACAACAAGACACTGTACGGCTCAAAATGATCATTTTTCTTTTATGCCAAAAATCATTAGGATGTTAAAGTATCATGTTCCATGAAGATACTTTAGATAAAAGATGTCTTAGATTTTTTTTTGCTCCCTCAGATTGCAGATTTTTTTGAATAGTTGTATCTCAGCCAAATATTGTCCGCTCCTAACAAACCAGACAGCGATTTATGTGATGTAAGCTTTCTCAACTTGGAAAAATTGCCAGTTATGACTAGTTTTATACTCCAGTGTCACACACACACTCATGTTTTGTGGGGTCATAGGTGTAATGGTGTATCTACTGTACAGACTGTGTGTGGTATTGTTCTACACTGACTCTACACCTAAACCCACCCCTTACAGGAAACACTACACACTCCTACATTCTCTAATAAACACCATTTACTATGTTGTTTAAGCCTTTTGAATTACAGGACACTGAAAATATCCTCGTACATCACCTTCATATTGTAATACCTGTGTCATTATGCACATTTGTGTCCTCATAAACCACATAAACCCACACACATATAGCATATTAATCTAGCTAGTAAACTAAGATTTTACTAAGGTTTATGATGCGATACCTTAATATGTGAATAAAAAGTGGGTTGAAGATGTTCTGTACCCATAGATTAGTTGGCGAGTAACGACTTAAAATACTAGAATAGAGCCTTTTTTCAAAATTAGATTTGAATAAAAACTGTAAAATGCATTCAGGATTGACTCTGTTTGAATTATCGTAGAAACTAGATGAATCAATCTGCTGCTGGAATTGTTCTTTCTTTTGATTTTTAATTTCATCATCGTTTGGTTGGTTGGTGTTTTCCAGGGGAGTAATGAGTTAAAATGCTACAAAAGAGCCTATTTTTAAAATTTGCTTTGGATAAAAAAATTAAACAAAACTCTAAAATACATGAAGGATAGAGATGACTGTTCTAAATTTCTTCACAAGAGGCTGTCAGCACTGAAGTGTGTTGATGAAGTTAAAATACTACAAAAGAGTCGATTTTTGTATTTATTTTTTTTGCTTTGGATAAAAAAAAAGAGCTGGATTCAGAATCAAGTCTGTTTAGAAATTTCTTCATGAGATTTTCCATTATCGTAGAAACTAGATAATGCTGCTGCAATTATTCTTGCTTTTGACTTTTTTGTTTCAAGCCATAATAGATTTGTTGGTTGGCGTTTTTACATCCAGAAATGAGCTAAAATACTATAAAAGAGCCTATTTTTTACATTTGCTTTGGATAAAAACCTCAAAAGCATTTAGGATTGAATTTGTTCAGACAAGATTTTCCATCATCTTAGAACTGGAAGAATGAAATTTTTCCCCTTTTGGGTTTTCGTTTCATAGATCATAGGCTGGTTGGTGTTTTCGTGGCGAGTCGAAATACTTTGAAAATAGCCTGTTTTTAAAATTTGCTTTTGGTAAAAACTCTGAAATGCATCCAGGATCGACGCCTAGAGATTTCGTCTCGAGAGTTTCCAGTATCGCAGAAACTAGACGAAGTACCTGCTGCTGCAGTTTTTCTTGCTTTTGATTTTTCGCTTCAAGCCATCCCTCTCTTTGTTGCTGGTGAAGGGTAACATGGAGGCATAGCCGTGCTCCGCTTCTGCAAATGCAAACAGAGACGTTTAGAAGCTCATTAGACCACAAAGCACAGCGGCTACCTGGAAATCAAAGCCATTGATTACAAATATTGACAGTTTTTTGGGTGCTATACGTTCAAATTAACCCATTGCTTGACAAATGTCTTGCTTTTGGGTCAATGATGTCATCTGAACTGGAGTAAACCCAATAGCCAGAACCACAACAGATAGATGGGAGGGGGGGATGCACCAGGAATCCCTCCACTGTAAACCAACAGCAGTGCTGGAAAAATGCATTGCAATTCCACATTTGCACACAAACACGCCATCATGCATCATTTAAAAAAAAAAAATGCATTAAAATCTGTGCCATATGCGCTTGGGCTTGATCCCTAGAGGGGGTCAGGGACACATTACTGTGTGTTCTGACCAGAACAGAGGCTCGGACAGCAGAAGTGGCCACTTCTCCATGTCTTGATGATCTTCCCCAAATGTCAAAAAAAAACATATCATGCATGCATCTAATAAATAGGTCGCGAGAATTTGCACACAAGAACCCTAGCAACAGTGTGCATGCAAAATATCATATTATATCCCTTATAAATACATGTCGTAATACGTATTTACCTCTTTCTCTTCGATCGAGATATTCAGCTGCTTCGATCAACATCTGCAGTTTCTCAATAGCCGTCATTTTAAGCAATAAACAGAAAAATAAAACGACAATCCGGGTCAGAAACAAACAGCAGCAGCTTTTCGTTCCTTCACGCTTCTCTTTTCTTCCTCCTCCAGAAAAAAATGCAGTCAGGCGAATTATACACGAAATATTTCTCCTGTAAGGCAGCGAGGGAGATGTTTAGATGATGTGGGGCTTTGTTGATATTTGAGAACGTGTACAAAAATGAAGAGTAAAAAAACGCTGGTTTCCAAAGAGCTGGATGATAAAACCGAATAAAAACGTCCCTCAGCTGCCAAGAAGTAACTAGTTAACTAGTCCTGTTCATATTAAACGAGATTGTGCACATTAACACGACACGAACCACAAAAAACCTTCCAGGTTGGCACAATCTGGCAACTCTTCCTGAAAGCATGTAAGTGTTGGAGACTTTTATAGATGAGCTGTCAAACAGATAAGAGCTAGTCAATTTTAGGCTCTGATACTGACAGGAAACGCTGTTAACTAGGAACAAAACAGGCAAAAAATACAGGATTGACAGCTCAGTCGGATCGATGTGAGGAGGGCACGGGTTGCCAGATTGTACAGCTTGTCACTCACACAAACACACACAAAAAGTATCTTTAAGCAGCTGGTGATATTATATTTGATAATAATTTGAGCTTTGGTGCTGCTGTGCTGGTTGCTGGTTGGAAAACAAACAGCATTCAACCCCAATTCCTTCTTGTTTAATTAAAAAAACGCCAATTTTAATATGCGCGTCCGGCGAGGAGGCAGGCAATAGTGTTGTGTCACAAAAAAAAAACGAACAGAAATCTTGGTCGTTGAAAAAATGCGCTTTAAAATAAACCACACGGCCTCCAAAAGTCCAAACAATAGCTGGTTTCGATATTTCAAGCGTGACAGACGATCTGGCGACTTATTGAACACATGCTAAGCTGAGGCTGTGTGCAACTGAGGAAAAATGAATCAAAAACAGGAGAAAAAACACGCAGCTAGCGAAACCATAGCGTCGTAGAGGCAGCGGCTGAAGTCTAGCTGCTGTCAGGATACTGCCCGCGGCGAGGGGCCGGACACGACCTGCGAGCCTATTGGGTGGACGATACAGAAAGCGGGCCTCTCATTGGATGCGTTCGCTGTCACTCTGCCAGACCGTGCATAGAGCGGACCAATAGCTGAGGCGCATGCTAAAGCGAATATTGCACGGCTGCTGTAATGCGATTCCGCAAGATAATGGTGCAACTAAGAAGCGCCGTAGCGCCATTTTGGAGCAAGAGTACAACCTGTGCCGTAGTATTCTGGCATTTGCTCCGGAGCCAAAATGGATTATTATGCAAATCGTGTGTTGTTGTTATGCTGCGATTGGCTGGACCGCCGCAGCGATGTCGCCTGTGATTGGCTGACATACCGGAACTCAACAAACACACGCTTTTAGATTTATCTACACGTTTTAAACAGATCAATTCTCCACTTTTATTGTTCATGATCCTGGATACAGTAAACAAATTAAACACCGTTGAAATATATGAGGCACTAATATTAGAATGGGCTACATATGTATTGTATGTTTGTGCGTGCACTCCTAATCGTAACCCTATATATTATATATAAGGCACGTGTATATTCAAATATATACTCAAATTCTTTACTCAAGTAAAATATAAATTAATAAAAGACGTGGAGCTACTAAACACATTGAGCACGAGTTACCTTTTATTGAGCACTTTTCAAATGAACAAGCAAAATAGAAATCTTTCTAAAATGAGCTACTAGACACTTACATAACAGAAACCAAACACATTTACATGAACCCAGGGAGGAAAAGGGAATATAGGTTTCATCACAAAGATGTTAAAGTCGCTTAAACGTGTTTCCTGACCACTCCGTCAAGCAATGAAATCCAAAGGTCTGTTGAAGCCACCTTTCCTGTTCATGTATTGCCTGCAAGAGAAATATGATTACATCATTGATCTCCTTCCTGCACCAAAACATTACATCACTGCCCACCAATGAGAGCGTTTGTCATTTATCCGTGCAGCACCTGCAGAGGTGATTGGCCAAATACAGAACTGTTGCTGGGATATTCACTTCCCAAGTTACTTTCATCATAACAATACGGCTTTTACGCATAAAAAAGGGATTTAATAAATAATTTGGAATACGGTATCGAAAAGGGAAGAACGCAAACCACAGAACTAATATCAAGTATTAGTTTTTCAGGAAATAATCATGAGGAGGTACATTGTGAACACACAGACCTGTATTTTCTCTTTTGCGACACGTTAACTGCAAACGCAGCATCAGATCCGTCCCTCTTCTTGCCCTGTTGAATAAAAATGACACCGGTCATAAGCAACACTGTGCTCAATTCACCCAAACATCAGAACACAAACAGGGAAGATATTTGATATTTAATTACTTGAATTGTAATTTTGTTTTGCGCAGGAGTATGTTTTGCACGCTCTGTCTAGCTGTGCCATCTTGTGGTTATAATAATAATACACTGCTACTATTCGTCAGGTATGAAAAAAAAAAGATACAGTACATATCGCCAACAAACTGCAAAGTACATCTCGTTCTTGTTTTGTCACTCTAGTGCACGTCATTATACATCCCCGTCACTCTGTTCTCATACTTGATGAGCTTCAGTGCTTTGCTACAATCTGTATTGAAATAAAAGTGAGTTGACTTGCACTAACCAGGAGTAATAAATTAGTAAAATTATTAGTTAGTTTTGATGCCTCGACTGATTAAAGGTCCAACAACGCAATAACCCCTAGATTTGTTTTCATAATTTTACATGCACATGAAGTCAGAGAAGCAGGAGAGCTTGGAATATAGAAAAGCTGACTTTCTGCAGATGAAAATATTGCCATTACATTTATTTCGTCAGGAGAAAAGATGAACCGGATATAAACTCTATTAAGAGAATCAAACATCTCTTCCATGTACACCATTTGTTTTGATAAAATATAATTACATATGGGTAAGAGAGAAATTATAGCTACACATGACATTAATGAGAGATTAACACAACACTCTCAATAGTGATTTTAATAACTTCTGACGGAGATCCAGTGTCAACGATGAGGCAGGAATGTGTTATCATTGGGGAGAAGATACACAATTACAACGTCTGAGGGGCGTGAAAGAAAGGGTATGTAACTAGTAGTGTAACTAATTAATTTCTGTTGCCAGAAAGTAATCATTTTACCTTTGAAAGGAACTAGTAACAAGTAATAAAAGGCATTTTTATTATTAACAGAGGATGAGCTCTCTTGGTTTATCAGTAAAGACCGTCATCAACCCACCTTCGTGGTGTCAAAGGATCCGAAGCCCATCAGTTTCATCATCTCTATTTCCTCCTCAGTCTTTCCCTGCATGTCCTCAGCTGAACCAAGAAAGCAGATGAGAAGCACATCAAACCAAACGTGTCACACACAGAAACAACTCTATAATACATAATTTATTGAATCTGTTCAATAAAATGCATTTCTTAAATCAGAAGTGCGTGTTGTGCAGTAAACCAGTATATTATTATGATTATTGAGGATCATGTGGCACTGAAGACTGGAGGAATGATGCTGAACATCACAGAAATACATCACAATAAAATATATTAAAAATAAGTGCTAGTGATTAAATCACATCCAAAATAAAAGTTGTTTGCGTAATGTGTGTATCTACTATGTGAATATAAAGACACACATATTCTATTTATTTTGAAAATATCAACATGTATATATTCATATAAATGATATCATATAGAAACGTAACATTTTTCTTGAATATATTCATGCATGTGTGTGTATTTATAGGATTAAGACAGCACTATTCAAATCAGAAAATTATTTTAGTTTATAGTAATACTTCTAGAGCCCGACCGATTTATAATTGGCATTTTCCAAATAAAATAAAAATGGACGAAACACCCTTACTGGTTTGGTTGTTGTTGTTGTTGTTCAAAGGACTTTACATTTCATATCGTTTGTATTTTTATACATTTTATTTATCAGAACTTTAATATATTTTGATGTTCCTCTGGTCTGTTGTGACAATAAAAGAAACAAGTTTCTTTTTAAAATGCATTATCATCATATTATGTTCGTTAAAACTCATAAATTACTAATGTTAATGAATAAATAAATTAAATTTGTTAATGTTTTGTTGCGCGTTTCTTAAATTAAAAATAAAGAAATACATATATATAGGCCGATATATCGGAATATCGGATTTTAAAACCAACAATTTTTTGTATCGGCCTTCAGTCAGCCTCTAAATATTTGTAATCCAAAGCCCAGAAACGAGTGAGAGTTCTCAAGCTGAAGTACACTCTGAAAAAGGTTTTAGTTAAATGCCTGAAGTAAAGTCTGTGGTTAACAAGTCCGTGCACTCTAGGGTTTAGTAATGCTTCACAGGAAAAACTTCAGTTTGACAGCAGATTTACTAAACACACGAGTGCAAAAGTGGGCCGAGGGGAGTGGAAAGTTCTGATCTACTGACTATGAGCAAATTACAGTCACAGACACAGCCGGATGATTTCCATAAGGACCAATGCAATCTGCTCAGAGCAGCGCAAACAAGCAGAACCGATGTTGATCAGCAAACTCTACTGACAACAAACTAATGATACAATAACCAGCAAACTACAGCAGACCTTAGAGGAAATCACTGCGCATGATTTATTCAAACACTCTCCTCTCACAAATGTTGCATCTAAAAGGGAAACTACAACAAATGCATGTGCAATAAAATCAGCTGCAAAAACAACCACTCAGGCCTTCTCACTGATCATTCTCCAACATGACTTTGGTAAATCGTGATGTGTTCATACGATATGTTCATGATGACATACAAAATCCAAAATTCTGTAATCCTAAAGCCCAAGGAAGATGTTAACCTCCTGTTTGGTCTACAAAAATGGCGTCACTGCAGCACTCTGTAGCAGTGAATGGTCATATTGTTTCATAAGCGCAGTATGGAGTCCCACAAGGCTCAGTTTTAGGACCATTGCTTTTCATGCTTTACATGTTACCCTTAGGAGATATCATCAGGATACATTGTTAGCTTTCACCGTTACGCTGATGATACTCAGCTCTATTTCTATCTCTATCTCAGGCCTAATAAACTGGTCGACTAGGTATTAAAAACTGCTAAATTCGGAAAAAAACTGAATTATTGGAGCAAACACATTGATACATGTAACAACCAAAAACTGTCTAATACTGTAGGGAAAAACAGACTGAGTGACAGAATCTCCACCTGATATCTGATGGACCTTTGCTGGTTTCTCCTTGGCTTCCTTCCTGTCATCGTCGCGTCTGTCTTTCTGCCGCCCTGGAGACAGCGAGGAGGAGCGGTGGCGGCGTGGAGACCTGCAGGAGCAACACAAGCGCACATCTGGAGGAAGGGTTATCAAATCCTAAACAGCCTTGCCTTTTGCTGCCGGGTAATCCTTTGGTCTCATGTATTATTTGGATCGGGATTTACACATCAAGCTGAATAATTAGGCTTTATTGTTTTATTAAGATAGGCCAATATTCGGCTGAGATGCAATTATTTGAAAATCTATTCTAAAAATATTTAGAAAATCTCCTTTAACGTTGTCCAAATAAAGTTCTTAGCAATGCATAGGCCTATTACTAATTACACAATGAAGTTATTTATGGCAAGAGAATTTTGTCTGTTTCTAGAGATACACCTGTCCTGCTGATGACTGCTGCTCAGCTCCAGAGACACAGACAGATATATATGTAACAAATGCAGAAGGAGAGAGTTTCTCAGTCTGTCATCTCTACCAAATATTTTTATTTGCATAAATTAATTGCATGGTTTCCAAACCTAAACTGATGTATGTGTTGAAATATGGATAACTCAGTGTTTAAGTAATCGTGGAAGATGAAAAATCAGAGTCTACTGATGAAGCAGTGAAATAATTCCTGCTCAGCTGACCTGGATCTGCGTCTGTGAGGCGAGCGAGAGCGGGATCTTCGTCTGTCTCGGTCACGGGATCGGGATCTCTCGCGCTCCCTGCGCCTCCTCTCACGGTCCCGTGAGCTCGAGCGCGAGCGCCGTCTCTCTGCAATCACAAACCACAAGTCATTACAAGAACAACATCCAAGCATGTCTGGGATTTGTTCAGAGGGGACAATATCTGTCTGAGAGACAACTATTACACAATCTGGAATCAGAGGGAGCTAAATATTGAGAAAATCACCTTTAAAGTTGTTCACATGAAGTTCTTAGCAATGAATATGACTAATCAAGCATCAGGTTTTGATATATTTAAGGTTTACATGATCTTAATATCCTAATGATTTTTTTGCTGTTGATATGTTGATGTATATAAAAATTTCATGTCCATACCAGCCTAATGCTTTGCTTTTTTCTATATTTTAACGTCACAATCTAATGAATTTTGTGTGACTAATAATAACCCATTTACCATTATAACCTATTTATTTTAATGTGATCCATTCCTTTGGTATTGCATTTACTTTGACATGAATTGTTTTATAATCTATGGACTGTAACGTGATCAGTAATGTTTTGAGGCTGGAAATGATGTTATGAATGATGCATTGGTTTAGTGATGCGTTTGAGATCGTTTACTTGTTTAGTGTGTGTATATATATATATATATATATATATATATATATATAAGTTGCTGTTATTATGTGTTAATGTTAGTGCGTTGTTTGTAATAATTAATAAATGTATATGGCAGTATACGCCAGTTTAATACTTCAATTAGAAAAAAATAAATATGATCTGCATTATCCTCGACTGTAAAACATGTCAAATGTCGGAAAGAGTGTTAAGAGTAAGATCATTTAGTTGATTAAGTTAGCTGCGATGGTAACATCCACGCGATAATTAAGAGAATAAATGATTTCAAACCTCGTCGTGGCGGTGTTCGGCTCCTGCTTCTCCCCATGATTAGATCACTATGAACTAGACGCTTTTCTTTCAATCAGCGCGTTTATAAACTACTAGTTACCTAGAAATTTCCAGACAAACGTCCGATGATCGCCATCAACTGTGCGACACAAAAACGAATCCGGAACAACAAAGACATCAAGCGTTCCTGAATACATAGTTCCTACCCGACCAAACATGTCGTTCCGCTCACTCGATATAGTTTACAAATTGGACATTTTGTTGCTTAGATCTAGCAACTTATATATATTTTTTTTTATTTGGCAACTTTTGATAAGTGACTCAATAAAAGATTTGTTTTAAATGTGGTCAGTTACGCAAAAAGCCGAAACCTAAGATGACAGGATTTATATCTTATGTTAGCTGCTATTTGCAACTTAAATTGTAAAATGCGTAGGGTAGGTATTCAATTTATTAAAATAGTTATTTATATTTTAATATATTATGTATTTATATTATTTTAACGAACACATATAAATGAACACATCACGCAATGCCGTGAAAATACCATCAGAAACGTTTAGCAACAAATCAACCTTTCTTTAGCAATTTCCCCTGAATATTAATTGGCAAAACTGTAAATTAATAATGAATTACATATCAGTGAGGTCATCTTTTATTATCCATCAGTAGTATTGTTCTGAAATCCAGCTCAAAGATAGACTACAGCAGACTAACTTTACATGGATGTGGTTTTTAATGAATGGTACATCCAATCCTAGCATTTTACATTCTAAAATTGACATGGAATCAAGTTTAAAACCAGCTAACATACACACAAAAGCATTTAAATAACAGTGAATGATCATAAAAATAATTCGAACTGTAATTAAGTCTTCAGCACACATACATAAAAAAGAAAATAAATAATAAACAAGATAGGAAGAGAAAAAAAGTCGTGCATTTAAAGTTGGATTTTCTTTGCAGCATCAAGCCATGATCTTGCTTATTTTGGCCTTTTGACGTGTATTATTTGCAAGCCATCGCAATCATGATTTCCAGTGAATGGTACATGTTCAGTTAGTTTATCCCTGCTATTCACAACAAAGTGAGATGAGATGGGAGAGTTAAAAAAACACAGTTATGCCACATGTAATAATTCTACACACATGATAATGAGCAACAATCAGAATCGATAGACGTGAACAATCAACGCTTACTCAATGCCACATTCTCTGTTTTTTCTTATATGCATGTACTAAGTGCAATTCATTTTAAAGCAAGGGAAGGGTCACATGTTCAGTGTGCATCAGTGAAGCATTGTGAAGTTACAGAAAACGTGTTTCAAGTCACATAACCATAATGAAAAAACTGTTATGGCATGTAAAGGTCAGTAAATGGACACACAGTGATTGAGACTGGATGTGAAGGAACTAGTGAAGAACGTGTCTGTAAGAGTTCAAGATTCTGCTTTCTCTTTTTGCTTCTTGCTTTTCTTTAGAAAGCAGGGAGCCTTGAACTTCTTTTTTTTCTTGGAAGGAGATTTGGAAGGCGAGCCCTCGGGGGTGTTGCCCGTGGGCTTGTTGGGCAGGGCGGTGGGCGGAGTCGGGGGCGGGACCGAGGGCGTGGTTTCTGACGTGTCGGTGGTGGATAGGGCCTTCATTTGTTTTTCTAGCTCCTCCTGCTGCTTCTTTTCATCGCCTTTATCGTTCTGCACCGCTTCGGTGGTTTTCCCATCTGTACGTGAATCAGTTTAAATGAAAAAGGAAAAAAAGAAATAGCACAAATAAAGAGAGAAGGAGAAGGCAGTTAAGCATTGGTCGGGACGCTCGGGGTCGGAACAGAAGCAGCTCAGTTTTGGCAAACATGCTCATTCAAGTTGTGTGCAATGTCTTCTATATATACTCACTAGTGAGACAAGATCTCAGAAGCAAACGACTGTCCTACAAGTTATAATACAGGGATAGAGACAGACAGAGAAGCACACAGGTGTGAAGACAGATGGAGGACACAGTACAGCGCTGAAAATGTCACATGTAAAAACAAAACATGAACATTGAAATGAAAACACAGAGATTTGGATACAGACATCCCATGTTACTGTACATCGTCACCCTTTAAAGGAACAGTTCACCCAAAAAATGTAAAAAATAAGAACTTGCTTGTCCTCATGTCATTAAAGATATATATATTATTTTAAATCAGAGCAGGTTTGGAGACAATGTAGCACTGCATCACTTGCTCTGCAGTGAATGGGTGCCGTCAGAATGAGAGTCGATAAAAACATCACAATAATCCACAAGTAACCTACACCACTGCAGTCCATCGACTTTTAAAGTGAAAAAAGGTGTGTTTTTTTACTGTAAAAAATACTTTGCTAGCTTAGATTTTTTTTCTTGTTTTCAGCCAAAATATTTAAAAAAATCTTAAATCAAAAAAAGTAGAAAACGTTGTTGTGTTTCAGAAAAAAACAAGTAAAATGTAAAAGCAAAACAATCTTATTTCAAGTGGAAAGCAATTTTTACTTGTCTAGAAAATTCTTAATAATTTAAGTTTTTTTTAAACATTTTTGACAAAACAAACGTAAGCTATAAAAGCATTTTTTGCAGTGTTTGTAACAAATCATTTAGGCATTTAACTGTAAACCATCAATTTCTTTCAAATTATGATTCCATAATTCCAAAAGTCTATATCCTGTTGTCTCTCACATCAATATCCAGCCACATATTTCTGGATTTCTCTCCTGATTTAGACCAGAACACTTCTTCACTGGTGGAAGCGTTATTCTGGTTAATTTGTTTCAGTTCCAGATGTTAACTGATGGACTGGAGTGCTGTAGATATGTTTTTATCAGCAGTTTGGACTCTTATTCCGACGGCACCCATTCACTGCAGTGCAAGTGATCCAATAATATCACAGAACAGTCACTTTTGAGTGAAGTCCTCGTCTAATACCAGTGCATTTACTGATGGCAGATAACGCCCAGGCACTGTGTTATGTTCTTCAGTAACAGGGGTTGTCAAGCAGAAGTGGATGAAGCGAGGCACAGGTCAGATCAGTGTATGAGACCGCAGCCGTGTTCACATGCACAGGTGTGAGCCTCGTGTCTCACCTGACGAGGGGGGGTGCTTCGGGGAAGACCCCGTGTCATTGACCACCTCCTCTACACCTTTTACACAACGGTTGGGATAGAAGAAGAAGAAGAGAGGAAACAGAAAGAGAGGAGTTGAGGTGGAGGTGTGCAGTGAGTAAGCGCCGGTGCTGGGGAGTAATGTAGAAAACATAGCAACACTTCATCATGAAGTACAGCTCTTTGTGTGAGCTGATATGTAGCTTTTCTGGTTACGTTTATTTTTTTATTTATTATTTAAATTTTGCTTCATGGTTTTTCCTTAATTCCATAAGGGTAAGCGTGTGCTTAATTCACCTGTAGTTAGTTTATCCTTCTTATTGTCCTAGAAAAAAATACTGTATCATTCAAACGTTTGGGGTCAGTAAGGGTTTTTGTTTGTTTCAATGAAGATTTTTATTCAACAAGGAATGATTATAGCTTGTATATATTTGGAGTAACTTCCCCAGCAATGGCGGAGACAGTGAAGGAGGTTTAGGCTTGTAGTGTAAGGTGTTCAGGTTCAGAAACACAGGAGAAAAATCAGTGCTGATCCGTGAGGAAATGATGTCTGGACACAAAACCTCAAATTAGCAGTTTCTGGAAAGATACTGAAAATCAATTCAACTTTAATTCAAGTCACACTTCCAAGCATTAAATACATGCATTCTGTATTTTCACAATTAAAATATATTTTTTTTCCAAACTCAAATTTTTAGGAGTACATTTAGTAGATAATAAAAAAAGTAAAGCTATGTTATTTAGTATCAAAGTGACATCCACTCAGTATTTGTGTAAGGAGATATAGTGTATAAGGCTCGGGGTGTTTATAGAGCTCTCGTCTTTAATCCAGTGAGAGAATCAATAAAGCATCAATACTTAGGCCAGAAATCAATGGCTTACAAAAAGATAAAGTGGGATTGAACTACTCTAGTGGAGACTCGGTCATCTCGTACCGTCCTGCTTGCGCTGAACCTCCTTGCGGTATTCCTCCAGCTCCTGATCCGTCAGCTCATTGAAGGGGTTCGGAGTCTCCGGCTCCGGGGCCGGTGGAGGCTCCACAGCTTCAGGAGTCTGGAAACAGAACAAACACACTCACAGAATCAATATATGACCACAAAAACATTTACTAATGTGACCCTTGAACCCAAAACCAGCCGTAAGGGACAATTTTGTGAAATAGAGATTTATGCATCATCTGAGAGCTGAATACATTCCAGTTTGTTAGGATCGGACAATATTAGAAAATCACTTTTTTACCAATGCATATTACTAAACAAAAATGACGTTTGATATATTTACAGTAGGAACTGTTCCAAATGGAACATGATCTTTACTTAACATCCTAATGATTTAAAAGAAAAATGTTTAATTTTGACTCATCCAATGTAATTTTGTAGCTGTGCTGCTGATGACTGATAAGTGGAGAAAGAAAAACAAAGCTGACCCACAGAAATAATGTGAAAACGAGAGAAGATAACAAATAAAAACATTTGACATATTCTGTGATTTACCGGAGGACTGTTGTCTGTGATGACGCTGGCTAACACCTGAGACTGAGGTCCGGCTGTTTTCATGTCCTGACGATTCTGCTCCCGTATCTGAAATACAAACATCATCAGAAAAGGATTCTGTCTAATGTGATGCATGTGAGCTTTACTGTTCTCACAAACTTTCCCTTGGAAAAAAAGACTTGTGCTTATGTAGACAGTCAATGCATTATCCAACATATTTGACAAGCAACTCTTGGCATGAATATTTATTGCTGTCATGCATGCTTTTATTCCAATTTTGACAGCAAATTTGGTCTAGAGTTTTATCGTAATTTAATTCTATCATGTCATATGATTGCAATTAATTTATTACAGTCTTGAAAGTGGTAGATCATTTTTAAAGTACTTGTGCATTTAAAGTAATTTATGCATATTCATGCACATCTAAATATAATTTAGTTCTTGCTTCATTCAT
The DNA here is from genome assembly GCA_032359435.1 of Enteromius unitaeniatus. Taxonomy (NCBI): domain Eukaryota; kingdom Metazoa; phylum Chordata; class Actinopteri; order Cypriniformes; family Cyprinidae; genus Enteromius; species Enteromius unitaeniatus. Next base: position 1,286,305 of record JAUMHI010000073.1, read on the forward strand.
TGTTTATGTATATATGTATTTTGCAAAAAATCTGTTTTAAATAAACATTGCTCTTCTGAAGAATCGTAAAAGAAATACAGCATGGTTTTCACTAAAATATGAAAGAGCACAAATGTGATAACAAACACTAAAGACTGAATTATGACTAAATAATAAAAAATAAAATGTAAAAATATATTAAAGTAGATTTTTTATGTGTTTAATTTTTTTTAATGCCCTGATTTCAGTTTTTACATTAGTATAATTAGCAGGTAACACCCAAAAGCTTCCCATACCTTATTTCTAGTCTCGAGCACCTCCTGTGGGTTGGTGAACAGAGGGACAAACTGGTTAGGATTCTCTATCTTAATGGACTGTCCACTGCCCTGCGTGATCTCCTCGGCCTTCAGCCACTAAAAGAGAAGAAATCAATACAGCTGCTTGACCAAATGCATGTTAAACATTCCCAAAAGACACTCGGAAGACTGAGAAAAAGCAGGCTATTTAGGAGAAACATGATAGAGACGTTAGCAGCCAGTAGAGGGCAGTGCAAGCGCTGCAGTGAGTTTCATGACAATAAAACATCTCCCCTGCATTGCAGAGAAGGAGAAAGGGAGGTGGGTGGAGATGGCAGAAGACACAGAGAAAGCGTAGTGCTCTCGCTGTACGCCATTACTCCACCAGTAATACCCTATGATTCACAGCCAGTCTATTTTCTGAACTGCAGCACACTCACAGACTAGTCATTCTAAAATACATGACAGAAATCACACTGAGCAATCTACTGCCTTACATTTTCTGAAGGAAATCTGACCGATGCTTTTGCAAAACACATCATCACAAGACCAGGTCGTTATTAGGATCTGAGTTCACCCAAAAATCAACGTTTGCTGAAAACCTCATCACCCTCAGGGCCATTCGAGATCAGGAGTCGTGTGTTTCTTCATCAGTGTCTCAGTAATGGATGTCGTCAGAAAGACACAGCTGATAAAAACATCACAATAATCCACAGCACTCCATCAGTCTCGGAGAAGACAGAAGCTAGAGTCTAGCATTAAGATGTTTTTACCTCAAATACCTTTTGCCAAATAACCAAATACCAAATAACCTCTTGTTAACAGTGCTTGATCTGTGTAGATTGAGACTTTTTATACTTGGAAAAGCAATATTGCGGATAGAGAACTCTGGAAGCAACCCAGATAGCACACGTACGTCTGCAAGATGTCTGTTAAAGATCTCTTGATCTGGAAAGCATCTGCTGTTTACAAAACGTCTGGCAGACATCTTTTGGATGTTAGTTTAACTTACATTACAAGTCATAAACATTTTAAAGACATCTAATAGACGTCTAATTGACATCTAAAAGGAGACGTCCAATAGACGTATTGCAGATGAGCAAACAACCTAAATAATACGTCTTGCAGATGTCAAATAGACGTCTCCTAGATGTTAAAAACATCAACACAGCTTCTGTCTTCTCCAGATGTTAAATGATGGAGTGCTGTGGATTATTGTGATTTTTTTGCACCCATTCACATCCATTGCTGAGACACTGATGCAGAGACACATTTCTCCAGATCTGATGAAGAAACAAACAGTTACATCTGAGATGACATTTTCAGCAGATTTTCATTTTGGGTGAATTACTCTTCCCATCACTCTTCCTAACTCTTATAGGAATAGTTGACCCAAAAATGAAAATTCTGTCATCATTTACTCAGCCTGGAGTACTTCCAAATCTGTATGAATTTCTTTGTTCTGCTGAACACAAAAAGTTTGTAACTAGGCGGTTGTTCGGTCACCATTGACCTCCACAGTAAGAAAAAAACTATGGTTACACACTTTTTTTCAAAATATCTTCCTTTGTGTTCAGCAGAACAAAGAAATTCAGGGTGAATAAATGATGACTGGTCAGTGCTATTAATATCTCATCATTAAAAATGTCATAATCTAAAACCTATCTAAAATCTAATTATGAAATAGCCTGCTTCGGATGCTGAAGTTCGATGAAGTATACTTCATCCCTCACCGTAGTGCGGTGTCCAGGGCTGGCCTGGTCCTGGTTGACCTTCTGATAGAGGTTTGGGGTGTTCAGCCACCGGGTCTTCTGCTGCTGTCTCTGGGCGTGAGGATGGAAACGAGGGTGAGGCTGAACTCCGTCCTCGTGAAAGGAGAAGGAGGTGACGGTGGCAGGAACCTCCACCTCTCTCCTGGTTCTGGAGCGCTCCAGCAGCACGGGGAAACGGTAGGCGTAACCCGTACGGTAACCCTAAACAACATCATCAGATCTTCAGGGCAAGTCTAACAGTGATAAAAACATTAAGCTACAGACTGGCTCAATATGTGACTCTGTATATCTGTAGAAATACACAACAACACACTGTATGAGTCAAAACGTTACTTTTATGACAAAAATCATTATGATATTAAGATCATGTTCCATTAAAGATATTTTGTAAACTAAAATTTTGGATTTGTTACATGCATTGCTGAAAAGGTTCATTTGGTCAACCTTAAAAGCGATTTTCACTATAATATGATTGTTTTACACCCTCAGATTCCAGATTCTCCAATAGTTGTGTCTCAGCTAGGGTTGGGAATCATTGGGAATTTATCTTTGAATCATTCATTCAAAAGATTCATTCAAAAACACTGATTCCTTCAGTAATGAAAGTCAGTCTTGAGTGAGTCACTGAATCATTCCATCAGATTTGGTTTAATTTTCTCTTTTTTTCTAATTTACCGACAGAATCATGCAGCACTACTTTTCACACAAACACAGCAGTGAAGTATTTTCATTTTACTCAAGAACATTTAAAAAGAATCTGCACTTCATCAGAGTGCTTTTCTTTAAAAAACATTCCCAAGCAGTATCATAAATAAAAGTTGTTGTTTGATATAAATATATTTGATAACTAAATGTTTGACATCAAAACTGGTGAAAACTGATCAAATTCAAACAATACTCAACTCTATTCTCAGCCAAATATTGTCCGATCCTAACAAACCGTACATCAATGTATCAAAGCGTATTCATTGATATAAACCTCAGTATGAACACACTGGCCCTCAGGACTGGTTTTGTAGTGTTGTAGACTCACCAGATTGTCGAGCGTCCTCATCAAAGCTTCAAACTCGTGTTCTCCCAGCCTGCTCTTGTGCATGGGGCCGAAAGTGGTCCCGGCCCAGCCCACAGTGCCGGTGGAGACGGGTCGATGAATGCTCCGGTCCAGAAGGATCAGGTTCTGTTCTCCTCCAGCACTGCACAGTGCTGCCACCTACAACAATTTAAAATGCAATCAGAATACTTAATTACTTTCAAGTTTACTTTTTAAGCCTAAAAAATACACTACAAAGAGAAATCATAGTTTATCATTCATTTTATATTTACTGGAGAAAACAAACAAACACATAGCCTAACTATTATTTGATAACATACACTCCCAATATCAACAAAAGTTTTTAAACAAAGAAGGGAAAGTAAAATGAAAATGAATTTAGGGTGAGCCTTTTGCATTCTCTTCAGTTGAGGGACCCAAACACAACTATTAAAAAAAAAAAGGTTCAAACATTCAGCGATTCTCCAGAAGAGAATACAATGCATTAAGAACCTTTTGATTAAGGTAAATTGATGTAAACTTGATGTAACATCTGGGAAACAGCTTCTGTTGCCTCCAAAGGGCAGTACTAAATGGGGAAAAAACTAAATAAGTCTTATTCAAAAGTTTTAACACCCCGGCTCTTAATGCATGCTGTTTCCTTCTGGAGCATCAGTGAATGTTTGAAGCTTTTTTAATAGTTGTGATTGAGTCCCTCAATAGTCCTCGGTGTGAAAAGATGGATCTCAAAATAACAGTCACTGCTGGAACAGGGTTCAAACATGCAAAAGATGCTGGAAAACTGAAGAATCTGAAGCACATGGAGGATTTTTCTCTAACTATAGTGTCCTCTCTGCTTACTGTGTCCTACTGCCCCACTACTCTACTCTTCCATATCTTGTCCTCATGAAAAAGGCTGTAGTGTTTTATTTATTTATTGTCTACCTGTATTTGACAGGCGGTCTGGATGTGGTAGATTGTGTAAAAGGCCTCCTCCACTGACTCTCCCAGTGCCACGATTCCATGATTCCTCAAAACCAGCACCTGCAGAATAACAGCTGTTAGATTCAGACCCTGCAGAAATACTCACATCATCTTCTGAGGAAACGTAATCTACGATCAGACCTTGCATGTAGGGCCGAGGCTCTTCTGGAGCTCCACTCTGTCCTCTTCGTCCTCCATCACTCCATTATAGTCATAATAAGCTACATCGCCCACCAGCAAAGCCTCATGGGATAGTGGCAGAAGGCCACATTTCATGGCTGATACCTACATTAATAATGTTAGTTACAGGAGCTGATCAGTGCTAGAATAATAAAAAAAACTGAATTTAAGATCGACAGGAAAAAGTCCTACTTAAATCATTTTAAGACTTTCCGTAAGTGATTTGAGTCAATGCATCTATAATAATAATAAATAATTGTAGAAATATTTTTTGTTGCTGATGTTGTGTTGTGTTTTGTTTTGTGCCATCAGTGGAATATGGAAGCCCATTATTAAATCAAAATTGCGACTTTATATTACATAACTGTGAATTATAAAGTCTGAATTCTGAGAAATAAAGCTGCAATTCTGGATTTTTTTTTTTTTAATTTTCAGTGGCAGAATCGTGCTTCCACAATGGAAGGATATAGAATAGAATAGAATAGAATAGAATAGAATAGAATGAGCAACTTATGCTCTTGTGACATAATAAAAAAAAGTAATTTATGTAAAACCGCAGGGATACAAAAATAAAATAAAATCGAAACAATCAAAACATAAAAACCCAGTAAAATACAAAAAAATAAAATAAAAACATTTCCCAAACCTGGTAAATAAATAAATAAATATGGATAGGTAGATTGAAAATAAAGTAATTTATTTACTAAAAAACAATAAACTATTGATGAACTTGATATTAATATTGTTAAATATCCAGTAATGTGTGAAGAGAGAGTGTTGAGGTGTGTACCGCGGCCGTGGCTGGAGTGTGAAGGTGCAGAAGGCAGCGGATGTCGGGTCGAGCCGAATACACGGCAGAATGAAGAGCAAACGCAGACAGATCCACTCCCAGAGAAGTGCTGCCTTTCTCCACAACCTCCCCGAGAATATTCACCTTCACCTGGAGACAGAGACAGCATACTTTCTCTTCATCCTACTGCACCATTTACTACTACTTCATCATCTTTCAATATATTAACACAGGTATTTGATTCAATCGTTCCAATATTCGTATTTAAATATCCCTGGTAAAAAAGTAACATTTAAACTTCATACTAAGTTACAACTGCATGGCGTTCATTAAGTACATAAACATGAAAATGCATTTATAGTATACTGAGCATGAAATAAATCTAATTCAAATACATTTAAGTGTTTATTTCTAAGACTAAGTGTTTAGTGTTAAAACATAAAAAAATACAGTAAGGGCCAAAATGATCAGAACACTAGTATTTCCATCAGATCTGTGTGAAGCAAACAAGAATCACTGGATTATTACAATTAACTTAATAACGAATGTTTGGAAACGTAAACTGATATTTTCTATCGATACACAAGTAATTATTTTGGCCACTTTTGTATAAAAATTAAATTGCTAAATATTTTATCTGTTACACAGTGTGCAGTTTGTACACATGCATGGAGATGAGAAATATTTTCATGAGCAACAATTTCTGGTGGCATATTTTGCAACAATGCACAAAATATGTCCAGAACACGCTGAATACTTCAGTTTTATCAGCAAATAATGCACAGTCTCAGTCCGGTGACCTTCATCTGCAGGCTCTGATGAAGAGGAAACGGTCTGGTCTGTGTGTGTTTTAGAGTCTCACCAGATTGGAGGCGGTCACCTCTCCGTAGGACAAACCGTCCGGCAGCACCAGGAAATGTTCCTGTTCTTTACTAACACGCATCTGCAGAGAGAAAGAGACGCATTCATCTCAGACAGCAACCTCACAGAAACATTCTCTGAGAGCAACATCTCATATCTGACCCTGGAGCACAAAACCAGGAATGAAATTGAGATTTATACATCATAGAATAAATCATCTCTCCATTGATGTCTGGTTTGTTAGGAGAGGACAATATTTGTCTAAGATCTGAAATCTGAAATCTGAGTGAGCAAAAAAAACAAAATATCGAAAAAAATCAGCTTTAAAAGTGTTCAAATTACGTTATTAAATGTGGTTACTTTTATGGAAAGTAATGCGTTAAGTTACTTTTTAAATCTACTTTTTAAAGAAGGTAACAGGACCTTCTGAAGTAAAAAGTGTTTTCTGTGTACTGTGTTACTTTGCTCTGATCATGTAGCTCATGTGTTCAGCAGGAGTCTCTGACCGTCAGGCAGGTGTTGGGCAGCTGTGTCCAGCCGTACAGGTCCAGCAGACGGTGGACACTGGCCAGCTTGCAGCGCATCAGTCTCTCGCCCTTGACCATGGAGCCCGGGTCCCAGCCGTGCAGGTCGTTGATGGGGGTCACCATACTGACGGCTGCAACAAAACCCACACAACACCTGTTTGTTAAAACATGCTCATCTGCTGCAGGCTGAGAGTTTCACACAGTTTGGAAATAAAACTAAACCTGCTCCGGTGTTGATGATATCTGTGTCTCTGTGTCACAGCAGCAGTCATAAGAGCACAGGTATATCTGTAAGGTATAATGTAGAGGCAGCCAGTAGTTATCACAGAAATAAGCTCTGACAGTGTGATCAGGACAGTCTTGTATCACGCTGAAGGGGCTTATTTCGCGATAACTACCGGCTGCCTCTGCATTATCCCGCTTATTATACGGCT
>JAUMHI010000073.1:1312622-1325122 GCA_032359435.1 Enteromius unitaeniatus
TTTTCTTTTTTAATAAATCTGCAAAAATGTCAACAATTCTGTGTTTTTCTGTCAATATGGGGTGCTGTGTGTACATTCATGAGGAAAAAAAGGAACTTAAATATTTGGCAAATGGCTGCAATATAACAAAGAGTGAAAAATTTAAGGGGGCCTGAATACTTTCAGTACCCTTTTCTGTTTGGTTATGCAATCGGTTGAAATCATTTAAGTGCTACAGTAAAGGACCAGTCACATGTTAAAGGTGAATAAACTAGTTAAGGTTATGACTGAGTTAAAATGGTTTATGCATGCAACAGTAATAGTGATGCGTCCATACAAAAGCGTATACAAGTTAAACATTTCCATTTTAACTAAATCATAAACCCCAAGTAGTCTACTCACCCTTAACTTTTCAGTAAGTTTTCTTTCCAAAGTGACAGTAAAGACATAATGTTATAAAAGTTATGTTCTTTTGAACTATTTATTTATAAAAGAAGCCTGAGAAATATACATTTTCCACCAAAATAAATAAATAAATACAAATAAATAACTAAAGCAGCATAGCTTTTTCAGCATTAAATCAGCATATTGGAATGATTTCTGAAGGATCAAGAAACACTGACAACTACAGTAAGGATGCTGAAAATTCAGCTTTGCATTAAAGAGATAAAATACAATTAAACAAATATTCGGTAACACTTTACTTCAAGTCAATGTATAAAGCTTTGTAATACAGTAAGGATGCATGAATTATGCACATTATAATGCAGTGTACAGTCTCATGAATAATTCTAATCACAGTTTATACATTATAACACTTAGCAATCAATTGTTACACTATGCATTTTAAAATTTACATTAGTTACAGCAAGATATAATAAAACACCACGCGTGTAAGTGCACTTTCAAATTGAATGATTGTAGTGAAACCTCATGCTTTGATGTGAAATGAAGCTACTGAAATGAATGTTTTAGCATCTGGAGTTAGAAACACCCACATCTACTTCACAGATTTTTTTCGGCTAAAATGTAACCAGAGGTCTTGCATACCATGCCTTGAATTGTTCTGTCAATAATTAGGCTGAGGGAAATGAGAGCGAACAGGCAGGAGTGTATAAAAGAGGAAATGTTGTTGTTTTCTGTCATCTAATCAAAGCTCTGATTCTGTCTGTTTTCCACAAAGACATGGATACCTTTCCTTCAATTGTCCTCCCTGTCCTTTCAGCATTTCCTGTTTATCTGCATTTCTCCTTTACCTTTCCACCGCTTCTCTTTTTCTCCTTTGTCATTTTCTTTATTTCTGGTTCTCTTTTCTCTCTCTCCCTCCCCCGTTCTCCTTCCTCTTCTATTTGGCCACAGGTCAGCCCCCACGCCTCCAACGGTCAAAGGTCAAAGAGCAGAGTATATAAAGTAAGCAAAAGGAATTCTCCGCGCCGGGAGTCTAAACCCGCTCAAACACACACACCTGGAACGCATGTGAGCCTCAGAAGACAAAAACATCCTTAAAGCTACATAGATTAATCAGAAAAACTAATCATTTTGGTGCGTCACCGGCAACATCTCAAATACTACTGTTTATATTCCGTTTACATCCTGTTCCATAAACAAAATGATTAAACATCTGCGCATAACATGCTTCGAACATCAACAATCCCTAAAAATTGTGCAGCTTGTTTCAGAGAGCTGTGCTATTACTATACAAGAAAGCAATTAAAAGAAATAGGACTTTTTTGTCTTTGCAAATAACAAAACATAGTTCTTAAAGCAGAGGCTTGATCTGAGATTAGCTACACTGCAAAACATAAAAATAAAATAAAAAAGATTTATTATCTGTGAATTATTACAGATTATTAGGATGATTTGTAAGGATTGTTTTCTTTGAATTACATCTTGTTTTAAGCATAAACTTAGAAAACGGGACTAAATATTTAACAGAAGCGTCATTTTGCTTCTTGATTGATTTGATCTCGATTTATGAAAACAAGTCAAAAATACTGAGTAAAAAGGCCAGTAAACCTCACAGAACACCCTAGCAAACTAAAAAAAAAATCGGACAAAAATACTGACAAACAAACGCCCAAAATTTTCTTTAAAAGATAAAAATAGAGTTGGCAAATTTGCTTCTGAAAAGCTCTTGCAGAATAACTGCCTTACAGACAGCTGCTCTTTGAAAAAAGGAAAAAAGAAAAGGAAGAAAGCAGTGTAAAGTAGCCAGCTTTAGTCATGATCAGCCACTGTCATATGTGATCACTGGTGGAGAAAAGGCAGCAGCTGCTTCTTAAAAAACACACTGTAAACAATAAAACAAAGAGAGGCTCATTTTGCTAAGCTGTTGAGAAGGAGCTTTGCTGTGGGCAGCTGAGCAATACTTCAATGCTTTTCAGTCTCATTGGGCTGATTTTCATACCTTAACTAACCTCCCAAAGCCTTGTGCAAACACAAACATGCTTCTTAACACACAAACATCCTGCAGTTACCACACCAGAGTATAACTGACATGAAACATCTCACATATTATGTAAAGTAACATAAATCAAAACTTTTCAGGATCATTACATAATAAAAATAACAGATACAACTTTTGATTTTTTAGTAATAAGTCCTTTAGAAGTATTTTTCATAGTTCAGGTTAACTCATTTAGGCCTGGTTTCACAGATGGGGATTAGACTAGACCAGGACTAAGCTAAGATCCATTAGGACATTTAAGTATTATTATAAACATGCATTAGGGGGGAAAACACACTTCTAGTGTGCATCTTGAGAAAAACAAATACTTTTAAATATTTTAAGGTCAGTCAGTGCAAGTTTCTTTATGTTGAAACAGCTCAGACTTTACATTTTAGTCTAGGACTAGGCTTTAGTCTTGTCTGTGAAACCCGGGGATAGTTATCTGATGTCAACAAGTGAAACAGTGTTACCAAATAACATACTAAATATCATATATGGAGATGAATGCTTGTACTGAAAGGATTACATCAAAGCTTTAAAATGGACCAAATGCTATTTACATAAAAAGAGGAAGAATATCTTTGTTTTAGACTCTGCCCATGTTTTCAGGTCATTACAATCTAGACAAGTATGGAAGGATGAAAGGAGACGTGTCAAGACAGGACAGATGAGGAATGCGTCTAGGAGGACCAATAACAGCTAGTAAACAGGAACTAATAACTGTAGCCCAGACTTTAGTGTTAAATCCTCCAAAAATCACCAACAGAAAACATGAACTAGTGCTGGGCAACAGCTGGATAATCACATCCAAATAAAAAGTTTTTGTGTACAAAAAAAATGTGCCCCAGGACCACAAACCCAGTCATAAAGGGCCAATATTTTAATTGAGATTTATACGCAATCTCAAAACTGAATAAATAAGCTTTTCATTGATGCATGGAATATTTGTTAGGACAAGACAATATTTGGCCAAGATACAACTATTTGAAAATCTATAATCTGAGGGTGCAAAAAAAAAAAGAAAATTGAGAAAAAGCACATATAAAAGTATCCAAATGAAGTCGTTAGCAACGCATATTAAAATATATTCATGAAATATGATCTCTGCTGAAAATCTAAAGGTTCTGGGCATAATTTTGATGCACACAAAGTATTTTTGGTTATTGCTACGAATATATAATTAAATATAAATATATACACATGTAAATATTTTCAAAACATATGCTGTATGCTTGTTTTTTTTATACTTAAATATACATTAATATACACAGCACATGCACAAATATTGCATGAACAAAACCTTTTATTTTGGATGTAATTGAAAATTAGCCAGCAGGATATAGAACACACTTTTATATACAAAAGCAGAAGTGCAGTATCTTTACCTCCCATGGGCTCTTCCTCCTCTTCAGCTCGTCACACTTTCTCAGTTTGCAGATCTGGTGTCCGATCTTACGGTTTAGGCAGTTGCTGCAGGTACCGCAGTTCTCCTTCTTCATGCAAGGCCCACATACACCGCATCTCTTTCTCTTCTTTTTAAGAGGTGTCACAGCCTCTATCGGTTCCTGGTCCCCCTCCATCTGCGGCAGGGAGAACATGCCCGCTTGCTCATGCTCAGACCTGATGTAGTCGTCCGCAGGAGACACCACCCTTGTGCTCCTGGCCCCAAGAAAAACTTTAGGGTCCTCCTCGTCCAGAGAGAATTCATAAATGTCCTGGACCGGAGGGCCAGGGCCTCCCCTCAGCTTGTGCATACCGAGGGTCCCACTCTCTTACGGCACAAGAGAGCGGTAAAAGTGGCCACTAACCGTTTAAAAATACAAGCTAAAAAATAAAGTTCTTTACAGAACAGCACAGACCAGTCCATAAAGTGTGCGTGCTGAGTTAGGGCCACGGGGAGAAACGCCTGGAAAGGGTGTTAAAGGGTAATTTTGAGGAGACCGTTGTGGGCATGACGTCATTGACCTGCAGGCACAGGTACACAGGTGATGGAGAGCATCTCTGTTACACAGAACCAATGTCATGTGGATGCAGACAGAAACCAGTTCTGCTCATCACCAGTTCAGGGACTGTATGGGGAGAAAAAGCTCAGGTTTAGGATATATTTCAGTTCAACTAGCTAAATAAAACACAATTATTGAATATATATATATATATATATATATATGGGTAGTTGACAAATAAAAAATGGACTGTGTCCTACGATGTGACAGCAAAAAAAATTACTAAAATATATTTTTTTTAAAAAGTATGTTCATTCTTAGAGATAACAAATAGCATGAGAGAGGTTTATCTTATCTAGTTTTTCTGTTTCACCATAGGACACTTTGATATGTCAGCTACCCTTATTTATTTGCATATAGAGTGAATTATTTATTACAATGTAAGGTTATTACATGATTCAGTTGAGATTACCATAATATATGGTATACTATAATACATCAATTCATCTATGAATGTGAAAATCTGTCTATTATCAATTTGTATGTCTATCTATAAATATCTACCCATCTATCTGACCACCTGTCTAACAAAGGTCATAAGTCAAAAGACATTGACAATACCAGCCTGGAATCTCAAGATCATTGTACAATCTCTTACTATCATGTGCAAAGGGAAGGAAAAACCAGACAAGACACAAAGGTAGTGAATGACGAGAGGTACTACGTGCGAAATGTGAGCAAATGCTCGGTTAGAATGGCGAATCCCCGCGAGACAGCTCTCCGGCGCTCTTTGTTTGTCCATGCAGGACTCTCTCTCTTTGTTCAATAAACTCCAATGTTTTAACTGTAACTCTGGGTCACGCAGCTCACGCATTGTGTATTGTTGTTAAGGCATTGTGTGGTTAAGATACGTAAAGAGACGTTAACGAAACGTGTTTCGCAATGGCGCATTATTTATTCTGGGAAGTGTTTGCGGAGATAATAGCGCTTCAAGGAGGAATTCCCTCAGTGCCTCATGCTCTGATAGATTATTCATTCTTATATAGGCTACTGCAGAGTCATTAATACCCGAGATTAAGAAAAACACTGGAAGTAACCCACTCCTCTTCCTCAAGGCATGGCGAGTATGACTTTAAATATTAAAACATACGTTTTCCTGTCTAGCATATAGGATGAGCAAAAAACCTTATTGTGTGCTTTCCAATTATAGTTCCAAATGCTATATAAAGATATGCATATGACTGCACAAGATGACAATGCTTGCCTAAGCAGAAGTGCTTGAGTCAGCAGAATAGTTCGTGCTCTTAAATAACTTCTATATAGCTTACATTTCCACGTTCATCTGCAAACATAGTTTAAATGCATAGTCTACAACGTGCTTCTAAACCGTGCAGAATTGTGTAAAAATCTATAGAAACCAATGCACGTGCAAAAATAATTAACTAAAGCAGTCATATCTGCTAGTCTTTTGTGAGTCCAGCAGAAAAAAAAACCCACTCTGGATTGTTACAACCCTCCCTGTCAGGTTAGTCAGGCTTCTGGATAAAAGCTTGATGGAGTTTATATAGCTATAATTTGATCAAACATTATACTCACATGTGGAAATGTTTTTATCCTGCACACTTGTTTTTATTGGTAGGCTATTTACAGGAGGATGCTGGTAACAAAGTAACTTCACCCCTTCATCTAATTTATAACTGGTTTATAACTCTCCCCGTGTTGAAGCAACATTAAAGGGTTAATTTGCCAGAATGACCAATCTTTATAATGACAAGAGTCGATAAATCACGTATTAGAAGGTATTAACATCGTGCCTTTGACCACTAAAGCAGTCCTGCAGTATAGTTAAATGGCTTACTTCTAAAAACCATGGCAGTCAAGTGTTTCGCACGCGCTCTGAGACTTGAGCACGTGGCTCCTCTCTCAGCCGGCGCTTTAACTGGCGGCAAAGATGGAGATCTGAGGAAAAGGTGTAAAAATCGACTTAAACTGCGGCACGTATGCGCCTGCATTAGCTTTTCCTATTTACGTTGACAAACAAGTGACAGTTTTCCCGGGAAGGGTGAGAGAAACGACACATCAGCAAGGCCCCCCTCCGCATAAAGAAAACAACACCCCGCGGCGCGAATTCTCACAAAGAAACGAAATGTAACAAAATATCAGCGAAAAGAACGTTACATTTATAACGCGCGCGGTACAAAGTAACAGCAGCTGTAGCGGCGTTCTCTCCTGTTGTTACATTTAATATTCTTATCATCATCATCATCATAATTCCGTGGAAAAACTTATCAGTAATCGATGTGTATTGCGCTAATCACCTCGTTAGGGATACAAAAACTTACAGAGGAGAATACACAACCTTCATTATTAGAATATTGCACCTTTTCCCAAACATAAAAAGTTTCCAGTAATATGCAATAAAGACTTACCAAGAGTTCTTTGTGCGTCGTGTCAAATCCCATTTAGATTTAAACGGAGGTTACTTAAAAACAGTACATGCATATATACAAGTTCCACATGACTAAAACGTCATTATGTTTTAGCTGCAGTGCAAACGACAGAAACATGAAAAGTTCATTTGCTGCACGGGTTAAAAACTGCCAGGCAGTCAAGAAGACATGACATGGCGAATTACACGAGAAGAAAAAAAAAAAGTTGCTATTTCATGATGGGACAGACCCTTTAACTTTCTTCTGCGTCTCTTCTATGTACTCTAGGGAAGTTTTAGAGTTAAAAGACGATGAGGAGGAGGAAGGAGAGGCGGCGAGAGACTGAAGTAAGTCGCGGAATGGAGTTTAGAGAGTCTCGTGGAACGACGAGGGGGTTAAAATTGCGTCATCGCGGTGACATGATGTCATTTGAGCAGGACTGAAGGGAAGCAACATGTTAACCGTTTTTGAGAATCTCAAATGGTAGATCACGTGACCAAACCACACTCACCACATGGTGACAAGTTAATCTCTATATATGAACATAATACACATTTTAATTTGTGCACTTCGCCTGGTTTTAGTGAAGCATGCTGCCAAACATGGGACGTTTTGTGTATTTTGTTTAATTATCATTATTTCATAGCACTGTAAACAGTTGTATTCATCTGGAAAAGAGTACGGAGGAAAGAAAACAACATCAATAGCTAAAAACAAAATTCACGCATTTCCTACTCAGTTTATATTTCATTCAGTATCCTTAATAATAATCAAATCTCTAAAGCTGCGCTTCCAATAGTCGGATGGATGCCAGTGCTGTGTATAAAGTCTTTTTTAAATGCACATTGCATTCAGGGTAAAACAAGAGACAATGAACAATTCAGCATCACATACAGGGTTATTATGGACTGTTGTGGTCAGTTATGCTTTAAATCGTTTGCTTATGGTCAGGGAATAAATAGCATAACAACCACATTTCAATAACAGTGAAAAGAAATGTATACGGTCATAGTACTACAGCAAACAGAGAGAAAAGTCCAGTGTTGGACCATTTGAAAAATGGTTTACTTTGCACGCTAAAGTCAGTCTGTAATGGTAATATAAGATTATTGTTCTGCAATGCAGAAACGAGTCACCTATCGCCTCAGACGAGGAGAGAACAGATCAATACATAACAGTGTTGTTCAATCTCACAAAGAAATCAGTGGGAAGGATAGTGTTCTGAACCTGCGATAAGAAATCAAGTAAGCTATGAAAAGGAGAAAAGCTGGACGCAATAAAACAGGAATATGTAGTTACTATCCCTTTAACTCGGGGATGGATCTGTAGAAGCACATATTGATAATGTTAATAACAACATGATCTCTCTGGAAGCCATAAGCTCCTGTTAATAACTGGCAGTCTTGTCATACGTGTTCCTGAATTGATCCTGAAATGCATTCTTTTCTTCGTCCTCTTGGCGCTGTAAACCAAGAACAAGGTCGTCTAGGTTCGGACTTGAAATTTGCCGGCCTTGGTCATGTATTTGATGCCTTTGAAAGGTTTGTACTTCTCGCCATACATGTCCAACCTATTCACTTTCAGACCTGTTGGTGAAAGAGCGGAAAGCAAACACGTCAGTTGCAGAACAGGTGTGTATTTGGCTCCAGAGAGTGTTTGGGGAAGCACTGAATCAATAACCAGTCAGCCCCAGCGTGCACTGCTTCATCCTACATCAGCTCAAACCACATCAGAACGGCTCCATCTCCTGGCCACATACTACAACTGCCTGAAATGTTTTCAATTGCTCATTTATATGCAGAATTGTGCTTTATTACATTCCCTGCAGGGGATTAAAAACTATTTACTGACTGAAGGTCAGCGGTGAAAATTTCAATATATTTCAATTCACATTTTAACTGAAGAAAATCTCCAGGGTACCTGAAACAAATGTGCTATTTTAATAGACAAATTATATATTTGAATGCAAAACATTTCGTATCCTGTCTGGCGAATTCTACGGGGCATAATTAAGTAATACACAAAACCTTCAGAATTGCCTTTGAACTGACAGCCTAAGCATTATTATTATTATTTATTTATTAGTCCATAAATGCTTTCAGAAGTCATTTTTGTAATTTGGTAATGTGTTGGGTCACCATGTTATGTCTGAAGTGAAATCAGTGGAGAAAGCACCTGAGATGGCCAGCTGCTGAATCTTGAACTGGATGTTGATTGTCGGGTTTTCATCAGGTTTGGACGCTCCAGCCTGGAGACTCATAGATCCTTTCAAACTGGGCAGTTTCTGGGGGTTGATCTTACCCACGTCCCAAGACAAAAGCTGCAAATAACAATCCACTGCGACATTAGTATGCAGCCAGCACCACTTAAACGTTCTCCTTAAACCAAGCGTGTACTAACAACATTATATATGTTTTGCCGCGTCGCAATTAAAAGGTAGGAGCAAATGAGCCTCTATGACCTGCTATTTCTGCTTTGAACTGATTACCATCATCTAATCACAGAAAACTTCCTAGCTTCAGGTTTGAAAAATAAAATGCAATCTTTTAATGCAAGCGGAAACACATCACATTTGACAACACTGACTTTTAACAGACTGTGGTCATGATTAGGATGATCGTTTTTGGTGTTCTCAGGTCAGGGACCCTACACAATCGTCTACTTCTGCATGTACATAAAACTATTGAAATGCACAACACGTTTACACACTAGCCCAGAAACAACAGCATCTTTATGTTTATATTGCATTTTCATTAAAGGGAAAAACCCTGTTTTTCATGAAATATTGGGCTTATTGGTTTTTCATAAAGTGTTTTTTCAGACTATCCAAAATAACACTGTTAAGTGCTTATATCGCTGCCAATAGATTTCAATTGTAATACATATTTTAATGGCTGTGAGTTTTTTTCTCCTCGTCAGCAGCACTTCCACACACCAGACGCTACATTTGTACACTTGTTTATATAGAATATGCTTGATTATATACATTTTATTCCCCCCAAATTTGTGAAAATATAGTGTTTTCTATTACAGAAACTAAATAGGGGCAAAAGTCTGGAAATGCTTGCTTTCTTTTTTTTTTTGAAGACTCAAATCAAACCCTCCTAATTAAACATCAGAACCAGAAGAAGAGTAATGAACACAGAAAACAATAAACCCTTGCTCACCTTAGTGACGGGGTCAAAGGTGTAGGTGCCCTGCGAGGGGTTGAGGTTGGCGTTGAGGACACCCCGGGGCAGCTGACTGCTCACCAGAACTGATTCCACCGCTTTACCCATCGTCTGCTTCGGGCCGAGGGTGAGCTCAAAGCGGCCCTGAGAACTGCCCTCTCTGAAGCTGATGTTGTGCTTCACATACACAGGGATGGCCACCAGGCTGAGGAACACAGCGCTCACAGATATAACTCTACATGGCATCACAAAATAACAAGCCTAGGTACGCACATGAACTCACAAGAGCTTGGGCTCAGCATGACTTCTTAAATAAATTCATGCTTTTTTTGATCAAGGATGCATTGAATTCATCAGGAGTGACAGTAAAGACTTCTGAGAAAAATAAGGAAATAAAAACAAGCACAAAAATATGAAGCAGCCCAGCTGCTTTCAACATGGATAATAGTCAGAAATGTTTCTTGAGCAGCAAATAGACAGATTTCTGAAGGATCATGTGACACTGAAGACTGGAGTAATGACGTTATACTAAGCCATACTGGAACAGAGTTGTTTAAATTGCTACTTTTTTCCCCCAATATTGCAGTTTTTACTGTATTTGTATCAAATACTCGGCAGCCTGGATGAGCATAAGAACACAAAAATCTCTTCTTAAACTCACCTGTTCTCTAAATGTTATCAGTTATGAATGATGTCCTACAGTTTGTTTCCTGAATGTTTGTGTGTTATTAAACTAAAGGGTTACACTTTATTTTAAGGTGTCCTTGTTACAGTGTAATTAGACATTCATGTAATGACTGATATTAATTAACTACATGTATGTATTATATGATTATAGTTAGGATTAGGATTACTTGCATGTAGTTACGCATAATTGGTTGTTATTATTTTTATAGTAAGGGCATGTAACGTGTAACAAGGACGCCTTAAAATAAAGTGTTACCCTGATGTTCTTCTTTTCTAGTTGTATCTTTATTGTAACGCGACCTTAAGCACTGCAAAGGCGCTATACAAGTACAAAAAAAATAAGAATTAGTATTTGTAAGGGATTCTTGAGATTTCCACACTACTGTGAATATCTAAAAGGTGCTCACTTCTGAGAGCTGACGTGGTAGGACAGGAGCCGGAAGTTTCCGTCCGGTGGGATGAAGGACAGGATTCGCTCGGCCTCCCAGCGCTTGAACCGGACACAGGGGTGGAAGCTCACATCATCCAGGAGCCGAGGGTTCTACAGAGTCACAGATGTTGAGGAAAGGAATGGCACGGGTTAGCATACAGCAGCGATTGTCACTTTGGACAATATCACACGCTTGATCTTCAAAGTGCAGTTGCTTAATTGCAAAATTCAAATACGACTAAATAACATAAACTGAAAAATTTCTAACATAGCCATTTCAAAAAGTAAAGGTGTCAGAACATGCCCCAAAAATGTAGTATTCGTTCAATAGTAGTGCTTTTCTTACATGCTTTTTTTTTGCACCTAAAATTAAAAATGCTATATTGTCAACTAACTTACATAAAATCGGTTCGTGTTTTTCCATAAAATAACACGAATATCATTACAATAAGATAAGTGTAGTTATGAATATCACCACCTCTGCTGTCAGCCGTCATCAGCTGTCAGGACTACAATCAACACAACAAGCTTGCATTCAGAGAAGATGTCCAGATTTACCATGAATGACAAGGTGAGATCCGGCATTCCTGTGAGCTTCACACAGGCGTCTATCACTCCCTGAATCTCTGCTGTGATCGTGGAACCTTAGGGGCAGAACATACATTTCTACTGATTTCTGAATGATTGGCGGACTGATCTGATCTGAGGCAAAACCATCTGCATGGATGGATAGCCGACCTGATTTGTCGATGATGGCATCGATTTCTTCCACCACGTCAAAATAAGCTTCGTTGTTGGTGTATTTGACCCCGGTGCGCCGCCAGGGAACCACCGACAGCTGACCTGTAGGAAGCTGCTCGCCAACATTAGTGCTCCCTGAAGCACAGAGAGCCAACGATGAACTGTTATTGAGGCTCAGAAGAGGACAGATATTTCATAAAGCAGGAGCTATCCAGGAATACCTGTGATGGTGTTAACCACAGTGCGCAGGATGGTGGGAGGTTTAATGAGCTCTTTCAGGATGTTTGATTCGGTGGCCAGCGGGAAGCCGTTATCCAGCATCTCCTCCAGCAGCTCATACACCACCACAACATTGTCTTTAATAGCTGCTTCTGTGCAGACCCCGAAATAGTCCTGAAAGGAGAAACAGAACACAGTCGTTGAACTCCTCAAAATAACTCATCTGCAGTTTGATTGAGATTCAATGAAATCCACAACCAAAATAAATACGATTTTGAAAATTGTTTTTGTTTTTTTCCTCCTGAATTTTCAGAAATAATGCTTTATATTAAATTTGTTAATTAATAAATATCTGATTACAGAGATCAGCATCATGGTAGAAGCAGCATGCACATGCTACAGCTTTTCTAAAATATTCTTTTGCAGCAGCTGAACTTGAACACAATGGCTTCT
>JAUMHI010000073.1:1326877-1342639 GCA_032359435.1 Enteromius unitaeniatus
TCAGGATTCTGTAATATATATATATATGTTATATAAATGTAAAAAAAACACACACACACACACACACACACACATATATATTATATATATATATATAAAAAAAATATATATATATATATATATATATATACATATATTAATGAGAACATTTTGTTTTCTATCTTTTTTTACTTGTAGAAAGGTTTTATATTTTGAATAAATGCTGTTTTTTTATTCACTTTTTATTAATCAAAGAATGTAAGTAAAAGTATCACATGTTCTACAAAAATATTAAGCAGCACAATCATCATTTTTTTTCTGTATCATTTATCAAATAAACACAGCCTTGATAAGCATAAGAGACGCATATCTACACGCTCTCTCTCTCTCACACACACACACACACACACACACACAATTACTAGCCATTTTTGAATTAGATATAATTTTTCTGCCACATAATAAGATATCTAAGTTTTACTTCATATGACGCTTCATATGATCATGTTTGACCTGCAGAGGATTATGGGTAGAGCTCCAACAGCAGCAGCTCTCAAAGACCTTGTGCTAAATCTCCGGAAAACGACCATTTCCACCGACAAGAACAGAGAGTAAATCTCACATGTCATGTACGAAGGAACCCTGCAGTTGGCGGACCGTTTAACAAATATAAAAAGCTCTAATATTTCCCATATAGAAACTGCATTTTCTACACTTTATAGATGTATGACATTACAACATTAAGTAATGCTTAAATGATAACAAAAGGGACGATTAAATTAGCTAATTAGAAAGTGTATCATTTAAAATATTACACAGAAAGTACAACATTTCAATCTACAGAACAAACAGCTTAACACAAATACCAAAGAAATCAGGCGATTAAAAGTGTGCTTCGTTTAAAGGAAGATGGATGCATGCTCAAACAGCTGTTTCGAAATGAACACCTCCCAAAAGAAAACAAACGGCCTTTCTTCCGTTGTTTTTCATTCCCGTCCGAAAAAAGGTCAAAGGTCGAGTGATGACCAGCTTTGTGTTTCTAAAGTGTTTCCACATCTCCTGTCAGTAACAAGCTCTTCTCCAAAACTAACAGCCAATCCTATGTTCATCAACTACACTAAAACAAGATCCTTTGAACTCTGACCTCCTGACCCCTGAGAGACAGCAGAGGTCAAGGCAACAGCTCAGCCATGAGATAAAGGTGGACAGTAAACATAAACGCATCTTTTTTTCAGTGTCAAGAGCTTTCCTCTTCCTTCCTTCCTTCTGTCTTCAATCATCTCTCCTTTAATGCGAGTTAAACAAAGGCCTTTGCATGTCAGCAGCCGGTGATTCCCCAATCTGTTCCAGAAACTGACCACTCAACACCAGCTGCTCGACACTATCAACACATCTTCAAAAAAGCACCCAGACCATCTCTGAAAGTACACGGTGTAAACAGAACGAGCGGAAATCTGCCTTCAGCATATGATCTATTTATTTCGGTATATGATCAGATGGCACTAGTCAAAACACGGCAGCATGCTTCCATCCCCAGAGACAGACCGCATCTCTTCTAGCCACAGAAGCAGGGTCAGAGGAGCCAGCGGGCCTCTCAAGGTCTCTGTCCTGCCCCTGAAGTCTTGTTTATGCCTGACGTGTTCAGTCTGGCGTGAAGCACCTCGGTGGCACTGAGACATGTTTACTCTATACATTTTCCCTTGCATTACTTTCCAAAACTACAGCCAACGCTAAAGAGAATATATCAGGTGAAGCATCAGTAAGCAGTACTAGTTTATTTCTAACCCACTCAACTTAAATGTTGGCCTGGAAAACACTTTCCACTTTATATTAGGTGTCCTTTACTACTACGTACTTACATCAAAAAATAAGTGCAATGCATTGTACTGCAAAAACTTTTTCTGCTGTTGAGGTGGATACGGGTAAGTGCTACCCACTTTTCTGAATGTTTTGAAATAAATAAATAACTTTCATTTATTACTTACTTTTATTAAAAACAAATGTATTCATTCTGAAAAAAGTTAAAAAATGATTGGAGCATGTTTCGCATGTTTCTACATTAAAATTGTATCTTTAATTAAATATATTATTTGCTGTTTCTTTTTTTTGTGAGAAATATTCTAACAATTTTTAAAGTGACATTTGTATTAAAGTAAATCCTGCACTGTACAGCATTTGGTGCAGAAACGTAAACATTTAGTAAATAGAACTAAATTCTAAAATAAATAAATAAATTGCAAGTAAAACGCATGACATAAATGCATGTAAAATATACTCCAATAATCTTTGCTTATTTTACATATTCAGAATGTCATACACAGTGTACACCTTGTTTTTTTTCCCCAATTCAGTAGCATGCATTTAAATGCAAATCGATCTCATGAAAACATTTTAAATGTCGTTGACATCTTAAGACTGAAATGTAAGTGCTTTGTTGGTTATATATGACGGATTTAAAATTACAGGCTCACAGGTTATTTTAATTCGCTAAACAAGTCAGTAAATTCAATTCTGAATGGCACAGCACTTTGAAACAAACACCTCTATTAAATGAACTTCCATTTACAGTCTGCTTTCTGCAGGTGATAACGTTAATTGCGCCAGGCAAAGAGTTTTGTGAATTAGGCACAATCTATAATAAGCCTAATTTACATAGAAGAGAGGTGTGTTTGCACTGAAAAGAACGACAATGACTTCATTTAAATAACACGGCACAGCGGCTGCATTTCACCTGCTTAAACTGCATGTGAAACCAATAACACGCAAAATCTGTGAACTCTGAAGTCTTCAGCAGGTTTGCGCTGATGAAAGTGTCGAGCTGAAGTTTAATGCCGTTTGCTCTTTGTTTATGTCTTGGAGACGGCGCCTGCAGCTGGCATGCATGCGTTATGTGTGTTTTTTGGTAGAAGAAAGTGTGAATGTTGTTTGGGTCGGACCGTGTGTGTGCTGTAAGTGTGACTGATGATGTTAGGAGTGGGAGTGTGTGAACGAGTGGGAGGCTGACAGCTCCAGTGTGTGTGTGGAGTGATGGAGTGTGTGTGTCTATCTCGGACATCAACAAGCCGGGTGATGTTTCATTAGTGAATGAGACTAGATGAAAGTCTTAATAATCAAATGGAGTTTGATCAGCTGCTGGCGCACCCCACTTCCTGTTCCCTTCCCATCCCTTCCTGTCACCGGGATCCCAAAGCATGACAACAAGAGCATGATCAAGGCCATCTTTGAATCAGGAAAAATGACAGCTTAATTACAGTTTAAACCGCTTAATTATCAAGCCAAGAGAAGAACAGAAAGAAGTTTCTAGATGCCCTTCAGCATCATTCTCTTCCTTTATCACACTTTCTATCAGTTATCTAGATCCCACCTCTTGTTTTAATTCATTTTAATTCATGGGTTACTTTAACTTTATGGGTTGATATTTTAATTAAAAGTAAAAAAGAAAAAATAACTTCAATTATAAAAACATGATTTTACACTTTTATTCTATGAATAATGATTTCAATATTACTGTGTATTCTTCATAAAACACAAATTCTGAAAGTGATGGCATAGCATATTCTCCAAATAAAGCAAAATGCACATAACTAACATTTTCAGAACAGAATACTAATCAAATCCTAAAAATGGCATGATCTGTGCAGTACATACAATTTAAAAAGATCTTAAAGGAGTGTTTTTTAAGTCTGCTATAACAAAATTGTTTATAATGAAAGAAACACCCATATGCTATAAACCCATCTGTCTGTGGCACCATCTCTCTCTCTTTCATCGTCTCTCTATAAAGGGGTCCATCTCTCTCTGACCTTGCTCTGTCAGTTACTCTAATGATGAGGTTTAAGCATAAACTGTTGAGTGAGTGTGTGTTTGGGTCGTATGCGAGGGAGAGACAGACACTGGCACACACTCACGTGTTTCCATGCCCTCAGGAGCAGAGGATGCTGGGATACCACGCTGACCTGTCCTTAATGCTGCATGTGTTCCCAATTCAATCAGATTCATTAACGACAACCCCGACAACCTCATTACCCAGCTGCTTTCACGTGTGTGTGTGCGCGCATTGGATACAAAATAACAATTCCAATTAAGACAATACAGCGGTAACCACATTGTGTTCATCCGGTCCCGCAGGAGCCTTTAGAAGCGGCTGCGTTTCTGTTAAAGACACCGGCAAACAGCGTAGGAAAATAGCTACGCGAAAGGATTGGTTTTAACATTATGCAATAACGATTACGGTTATGTTCTACTTTTATGATTTCAGCAATGACTGCTGGAGCGCATAATCATTTGAGCAGAGAACTGTAGCATGTTTGGAGCTGGAACGGAGCCTGGAAGGAAAACGCTGTTTTGTGTACAGTATCTCACAGGGACACGCTCGCATTAGTTCCTCTTATTGTGCAGGGCTCTAATATTTCTATACATATTTTTCAAATATGCACAAATCCACGTCACCACATTAGTCACAACGGCACCCGCAAAACGTGACAACGCATCTAGTGGGCGTGAAGAGAAGTCATACTGATTTACTACGGTATTTTGGCCAGTTTTTACCATTTTTTTAAATCGTGCCTTGACAGAACGATAGAGAGGTAGATAGAATGATAGATAGAACAATGGATAGACTGAAGATTACGAGTCTGTTGAAGTGTGTTTATGTGGTTTATGAGGACACAAGTTTGTATAATGACACGGTTATGACACGGTTAGGAGAAGGTGATTCTTCAGGACATTACCATATGTGTCCACTTTTCAAAACGCTTAAAAATCTTGAATGTAAGGGGTAGGGTCAGTGCAGGACATTATATAGCACATACAGTATAAAAACAATTACACCAAGGGAATGTCCCCACTTTTCGTGTGTGCGAATACTCTGGGTCCATTACAGCAGTGTTTTACTCAGCTCGAGCACTTCTGCATGCTAATAGTGTGTAAGTGCAGGATGCCCACTGCTCTCTCTCTCGGGGGTTAATTGTCCTGCAGGCCTCTGCGGCTCTGCCTCCACCCTGTAGTTCCTGACAGACGGAGCTCCTGGGGCCAGAGGGGTGCAGAGGTGGAGAGGCTGTTTGTGTCCTCTCTCATTGACGTCTACGTCTTTCAGCTGGAACAAGTGAAAGCACCTCTGCACTCCTCTAGTGCTTCCTTTTAGCAGAGTTAATGGGAAGTCATGCTGCTCTGCTCTGAAACTGTCTGTACGATACAAAAACTGACACCTTGTTTCACAGTGTTGTGAAGTAACTAGATACATGTAACAGAATCACGGAATTTTTATTACAAAAGATGGTTAATTTTAAGGTGTCTTTGTTACTTTTAAGCACTGGGTGATATTAGTGAACTACATGCACCAATATGGTTTGGTTGCATGTAATCATGCATAATTTATTGTTATTAAGCACACGTAAAATGAAAATAAAAATGAAAGCCAGAATGTTTTAAATGTTTAAAAAAATAATTACCAATTAAAAAAACGTTCAATCAAACCGTACTCAATCAAATGTAATCAGTTACATTACTTTAATAAAGTAACTGATATGTAACCATTTCCAAAGTACCCTTCCCAGCATTATTCATTACACATATCCCACTGTTCAATCCTCTTCAGAGAGAGAAACAGAGAGAAAGAGGAAGAGTGTTTTAGCAGACGATAAGATGCGAGATCAATGGGAGATCTGCTGGGATGTAAACAGGAAGGATCTCGGTGACGGAAGGAGGACAGATCGGGTTTAATCAACATCCAGTGTGTGTCTGTAGGAACGCTGGCTTGTATTTATGCTGATTTGAAAGTATCTGTGATGTACTCGTGTGTCATGTTGAGACGAATTTGGTTTTTCGTATCGCTGGTGTTGTTTTTCTTTTATTGTGCTGAGAGAGCACTGTGGCGTCTATTCTGAAACGCACTAATCCATCCGACTCTGAACTCGTCTCCGGATATCTTTAGCAAAGCGCATGCCTTTACTGTCATGATATGTGTCCTGTGCTGGCAAAATGAGTCAGAATGCTCACAGGCTAATTTGAAGCTACAGGCAAAAACAGTGAAAATGTTTTCTCAAAAAATTAGTTCATTAAGGGCTGGTTTAGTAATCCCAATGCTCCAAGGAAAAAAATAACTCTTTCCCCACCAAACAAAGATTTACAAAAACCAGCACAAAAATATGGATTCAGAAAGTGTAAAAGGCCTGTGCAAGCTTTAGGAGTACTCACTGAAGTCATCTACTGCAGCTTTGCTTTGATAATACTACTAACTATGATCAAGATGTAGTATTAGATTTTTTATGAAACCAACCTACCCTGAAGAATGCTTGAAAACAATGCTTGAACCTATGGTAAAACCGATTTGTTAGTTTAAAAGTAGAGGATATCAGCTTTATTTTTGATGTATTCCATGTTCAGGTATTCATACAGCAAAATATTCTACATGTCAGTGAAAATCTGCAAAAACGCTGGCAGGGAAAGAGTTAAACATCTTTATTTGAACGTTATCTGAGAGGAGTACATTTTCTCCGCTGGCTTCTCAGCACATAATGATGCTTCTTACGCAGAATTACAGTATTTAAGCGTATATTTATGCCTGTTATGTCTTAAGTGAACGTTTTGGGGAAAAACATAGCATGCATCATTTTGAAGGTCTTTTAATGGCCAGCATGAAAACAAAAATATGGCACATACACACACTGTAAAAAATGTATGTGATTTTAATGGTAAAACACTGTGTAAATGCTACGGTAAAAACCTCACCATGATGGTGTTTAGTGTTTGTGTGATTGACACTGACCACCTTCTATATTTGTTCATATTCATCACAAAACAGATTTCAGTACTGCATTATTATAAATTAACAGTTAATAAAATTACGGTATTAATTAGTAGTAACTGTAAATTTAACTGAAAACCTAAAATGTTGCCCGCTGTCCATTTTTTTCACCGTAAAACTTCCCTCTTCATTCTCCTGGTTCCCTTCTTCTCTCCTCCCCGCATCCTGCCTTTATCATCTTCCTTCCTTCCCAGCGGGATTTAGACGGCACAAAGCTATTTATGATCATCTACCAATGGCCAGATTCAATCCATTTACTTCCTGTACGCAAATGAGTGCTTGAGAGATAAGGTGAGATAAACAGAAACAGAGGGGTTGAAGGAGGGGATATTTTTACTCTGTCTGCTGATTGAGTGCAAACCCTCTTCTGTGTGTGAATTTGGAAGACGGTGGGAATACAAACGACTCATCTTGTTTTAGCGACACTGTTATCTCAGGCAATTTGCAAAAGTCTGAGGTCTTCAATTTGACCGAATGCTTATTCTATCGCAACAATGGCCTCACACAACAATAATTTGTCTCTGATTTCACCCCACTACCCCAATCTTAGCCAAATCATGCCTCCGTCTCTATCTCTCCGTTTTGTTCCTCACCCCACGGACCTATTTGTTTCACCGCCATGCTGCGGTCAGAAGAGAGGAAGCTATCTGTGGAATAAATCACTTTTTCTCTTTGACTAGTTTCTCAAATGCCTGTAATTTTCGCTTCATTTGCGACCCCCTTCCCGCTCTGTTCTGAAATAGTTATTTCTTCTCAGATCTTCTTTTACTCAATTGGAATATCTAGATTTCTAGCTATAAAAGTCTTTTTTTTATGATTCCCATTTTAGAAAACGACCTAATGGAGTTCGCTGAAGAAAAACCCCACAGGTTCGATCGAGTTCAGCAGTCTTTTAAAACATAATTACAAAACGATGATGATTATATTTCAAAAACAGGGAAGAAAGATTACTTTGGAAACAAAAGCTCTCACAAATACTAGAGAACTGCTTTTCAGTTTACAGCCTTTCTTCCATTTAACACAGCATGCCGAGAGAAAAGAACTACCTCAAAAGTGACTGATTTCAAACACTAGTTAGTTAGGTTAATTAAGTGTTATAAGTTTAGAGCAAAGCACAGCACACACACATCAGAGAACCTACTGTTTTATTAATATTAAAGGGATAGTTCAACTAAAAAAATCTTTTATTCTGCCTTATGTTGTGCCAAACCTGAATGATTTTTTCTTATGTGAAACACACAGACAAATATTTTAAACAAACCCAAAAAACTGTTTTGGGGACCCCTGCCTTCTATTGTATGGACAAAAAACCCTCAAAATATCTTCTTTTGGTGTCAGAGATGTAAGAAAGTCAAACCGTTTGCAACAGAACAATCATAGAATTTTAATTCCTGGGTGGACTGTCTCTTCTGACATCAAAACAAAAATCATGTTATATAACACACAAGTAAAAAAAAAGACTGTATAAGCCACTAAACAACACAAGTGACTGCACATTATTTGATGCATTAATTCTGCATAATGCATTACGCTGGCTTTCTACCAGTCCTGTTTCTACATTGGACTCTAATAACATTCATGTAGCTCTAACACTATGCTGCAAGCATAGCAAGATCATGGGTTCGATTTCCAGGGGGGAAAAATGGTTAGACAACCTTAAATGCATTTCACTTTGGAAAAAAAGATCCTGCCAAATGCATCAAAATCTAAACCACTGCTTTTACAATCAACAATGCTGTTCAAAGTGCCAGTGAAACAGTTCACAGAATGCACTTTTTGATTTAAATAGCGCCACACTATATGAAAAGCATAGCAAAATCTGTACCGGTTGTGTTACACAGACACGGTATAGAGTAGATTCAAATAAAATCACTTGAGGTCCAGTAATGAACCCTCCTCACCAGCCAAGGTCGTATTTACAGTTTTGCTTGTTTGCTTAAAACAACAACAAGAAAGCATGGGTTAGTGTTAACATTGGTCTGAACAAAAAACAGCAGACAGGCTTATTAAAAATGCTAATTCATTCTCAGCCAGTAGGAGGCGCTTTTTGGAACGGCAGAAACATAGCGATTACACAAAGCAGCGCAGCAGCTGACTTTGAAACGTTCAGCACTCTTTTAATCATCACATTAAGCCATATCGCAATTCTTTGCCATACCCCAAATTTAAGACCTGAAACCATAATTAAGACTTCTTTAAGATCCCTGTCAACTTTTGAGAGCACAATGCTTTTCACTCACTGAAAGTTAAATTTTTTTTGCAACTTTTGAGCTGACCTTGATATGCTTGATATTTTGCAAGAAAATAGTGTTTGGCATTTATTTATTTCATTAAATCATTCTGATACAGAGCATATCATCATACCGTCCCTCCCTGCTCTGATCTGCTGGCCTCAAACTGCACAACCATCTTTCCCCTGGCTCTCCCTTATCTTGAGTCGTTCTTCTGTTTCTCACTGGAAGTACCAGAGGAGCCTTTTTTCACTCAAGCTCCTTTGGGAGCATAAGATACACACACAGACAAGTGACTGAAGGTCACGCTCGCTCGGGGGTGAGGGGTGGGCGCTTTCAATCAGGTTAATGTCCTTCTCTAGAGTGTGATCTCTCTCTCTCTCTATCTGAGACACAGCCCCATGAAAGGGGATGAAGAGATGAAGCCAGTGCGTCTGAACAACTCTCTCATGGAACAGAGTCAGCTGTCACACAGAGGCAGATAATACATGAAAGAATCCATACTGTAATGAGAATACAGCACAAAAAGATGAGGCGTATTAGAGACAGAGTAACGAATAAGACAGGAGGGGATGTTTAAACAGATTAAGTTTCTGAAGAGTTCACCCTTTCCTCCTGCGATCGATTAAAAGATATAGTTACACATGCTATAATAAAGCACAGTCACATTGAATCACTAAAGAAAAAAGGGGACACTGTCCATTTGAGTATGTTAAAAGTTGCGCACTCACGCACATAAAATTAAGTTCTGTGAATATCTCATATCAGATTACTTTAATCAAATCACCTGCAAACTCAATTTGGGCCATAATTAGAAGCGCGACCCATCTGGGAGAGCTATTGTGTGTGTGTTTCTGCAGAAGCGTGGCTGTTAAAACGTTTAACCCCTCAAGGAGAGTCCCTCTGCTTGGAGTTGAACCTTCCGCAGCAGTTACAGAAAAAATATCCCAATGGCTTTACGATCTGTTTGGAAAAAATCTAGGACACATCGGGAACGAAGGCACACTTCTTAGAGGCAAGGAAATGTCAAAAGAGCGGTGGTTAAGTGTATGGAAAATGCAGAGACACACAAGTCAACCAAATGTCTGCCGACACAATTTGCTACCGTGCTCGGTGTTAATTTTTTCCTAAATAAACAGGCCATCACAAAAAATTCATTTCCATTGCTTACTCGCCTTTTCCTGTGCAGAAAGAACTACAACACACACACACACACACACACATGCTCAAGATATAAACACTCCGAACGGATTTGGGTGTTTTTCTGCTGGAGAATGTGGGAACTAAAAAACACCATGAGGTTTAAACTTTTCAGAACACACAAACATTAACATCTAAATACTATCTTAACACTAGCTTGATACAAACTATTAAAAACTAACTGTATCTAATCTAACTACTGCACTAACGGTTTTATTCCAAGTTTCAAGCTTCTCAAAAACCACAACATTTACATACTGAAGCTTTATAAATGCAACTTTATTTATTGAATCTAATCTAACATTGGACTAATAGCTGAACTGCTGAGTGTTAAGCTTCTCAGAATACAAACAAAATTTACATACTGTAGCTATCTGCTTTTTATCTTAATACTAGTTTGATACAAATGCAATTGCATCTACTTAAAACTAACCTTAACTAACTGAAACTAGTTTTCAGCTTCTAAAATACAAAAACACTTAAGCTTTCTAAATGCTAGCTTGATACAAAGTTATTTATAGTGACTAAAAGCTGAACAAAACTAAAAACTAACCAACTTACTGAAACTAATTTAGCTTTTGCACGAAAAGTTGTGTTCTGGGGTTTCCTGCTTCTCAAAAATGAAAACATTTGCATACTGAAGATCTCTAAATGCTAGCTTGACACAAAATGATTTATAACTGTACTAAAAACGAACCAACTTACTGAAACTAGTCTAACTATCACACCAAAAGCTGTATTCCTAAGTTTTAAGCTTCTCAAAAACCAAAACATTTAAACCTTCATGAGTACAACTCAAGCTTCTCAAAACACACTAACACATAAATGCCCACTGAATATAAAGTTAGTTTACCACTAAAAAGTTACAAAGCATATTTACTTCATGTATGAGCCAGCTTTTCCCTTGATAAAACGCTCAGTTGATCAAACTTGTAACAATTTTCGGCAAATGTTCCTCCAAACTTTCTGTGTCAGTCAGAAAGCCTTTCAACAGCCTCATGAATTAGACATGTGTAGCCATTTAAAACCTCTCGTTTAATAGCAAATCGACCATGGGCCACGGTAAATGAGTTTCTGAAAGAGCGCTGGTGTAAAAGCCTCGGCCATGAATAAATTCACACCAATCTGACCACCTCCTCACCTACGGAGAATCGCACAGAGAGCAGTCAGAGCTAAATTAAAACATCCCTTTATTAAACTCTGAAATCAAGCGTGACAGCGGCATAATACGGATGATTCATTAGCTGACGCTGCTAACGCTAATCACAGCCGCGCAGAGCGGAGACTGAGTCACATGCTCTGTGATGCTTATCTCAGGCCGCTTTCGGCTTGGCTCTGGTGAAGACGCCGGTGCTAGCAGTGCTAATTACGAGGGTATTGGCTTAGCGTTTGGTATTGGACGTCATTCGTGCAACTGTGCTTCTGGCTTCGGCTTCACTGGAACACTCATCTAAGTGTAAAAGTCTTGTTTTGTGGCCCAATTTGCATATTACCCATCCTAATTAGCATGTCCCAAATCGTAGCATGTTGAAAAAGTCTCTGAATGGAGCACTTGGCCAAAATCCTGTGTGAAAGAATCTCACAAATCACAAATCCTCTGCTTCGTATAGCAACATACAGTCCAAACTGTATATATATATATATATATATATATACATATAAACTATATATATATATAATAAATAAATAAATAAATTTAAATATAAAAATAAATAAATGTTATTTCTGAACATATAGGATGTTTAAGAAAAGTTTGTACACTATTAGTGCTGTTAAACGATTAATTGTGATTAATCACATTCAAAATGAAAGTTTTGTTCACATAATATATAGAAATACAAACGCATACATGTATATATTTAAGAAAAATGCTGTATGTGTGTGTATTTATATATACAGTGAAATAAAGTGAAACTAGGTTGTAATGTAAACAGCATGAAGATATTAGCATGCATGTAAGCACCAGTATTGATCAAAGTGTCGTATTGTGTCCTTCACTTCTACCTGTGTCCATTTGCAAGGTCATTCGTCAGGTCATTATAGTCTGTCTAGAATAAGAGGAGCAGTGTGGGTCAGTGAGCCAGAAGTGTGTGCACTCTTTGTTGAGCAACTGCACTTTTGCATTGACCTTTGACCCTCTGAAGACAATTATTCACAGGGTCATGGTGGCCGACCCTTCGCTTTAAATTAGCCTGCTGTCCCGCTGACCCTCACCCTCCGTCCAGTAAAAATAGAAAGAAAGGAAGAAAAAGAAGGAAAGAAGCAGTGGTTGTGACAAATCTGAATATTTAGTGGCAGAAGCACACAGCTAGAGTCGCATTCATTAGAGTGTGTTTGAGCCGATAAAAGCTCGTCTGAGAAAATGCTGTGGGTTGCTTTTGTTATTTCCTTAACTCTGCCCATGTGTGGGGAAAGAACCATGTTATACCCTCCACCTGCTGCTGGGCCTAGCAAGAAATTAGCAACCCGCCAACAAGGCCAGCATGGAGACGCTCACACACACACATGCACACGCTCAATGACTAGACAGTGTGTGGGAGGACGGCCTTTCTGAGACGCTAGAGAATCTCTTGTGCTCAAATAGCTTCACTCAGGCGGCACCTTTTAAGAGCTCCACGACCTTGGAAGAACTTTTCTGTCCAAAGATGGTCAAAGGTCTAATAGGTTCACTGAAGCATATATATTAAGATATTATCAGCAAAAAAATATTATTGTAAAATCATATGTTTTATTATGTTATCATGTTTTTATTGTTTTTTCTTTGTTTGTTTTTTAACCTAGTCAAAATAACCCAGCTGCACTATGCTTGAGATTAATTTGACTGCTCAACTAAAAAAACATGATTTTGGATAATTGTTAAAAATGGTGAATTTTATTTTTTTTTTTACAAATATTTGTTTTTGCAAATGAAGCCTTTACACACACACACACACACATTAGTGCTGTCAAATAATTAATCACATCAAGAATATATTTTTGTGCATACAATGTATGTATTTTGGAAATATTTGCATGTATATACATTTATATATATATTTATAATATTTTAAATAAATTTTTCTTTTTATATATTTCTTTAAAGAAAATGTTATTAACAAAGTACATGATAAAAAAACAAAACTTTTATTTGCCTATGTGCTTTGAAATATTTGTAAAATATTTTATTTTTAGGAAACTGTATATATACACACACTGTATATATATATATACATATACATATATATTTTTTTCTGAAATGCATACCAAAAGATAAATAACAGGACACAGATACATAATTTTCATAATATGTCTGTTTATTAACACAGCCAAAAAATGGTGGTCTAAATCAAGCTGAAACATACCACGATATATGAGAACGCCCCAATGGTTGTCGTCTTGCCCCCACTTACGTCCAACAGACAGGAACTGTTTACAAGCAAAATGACGCTCCTCAGTTGTTAATATAGTCACCTTAAAAGACTTCAGTACCCACGTGTCACTGATGCAAAGTTTAGTTACTCCAAGGTAATTGTTCTACTTTCCTGACAAATAATTTGCCACACTGCGCATGCGTGAAATGCGTAAAAAAAAAAAAAGTAATTAACGAGAAAGAGTAATTAACGCTGTTAAAGCTTTATTTTTTACAGCCCTAATATATATATATATATATATGGGTGCCTTTGCTTAAACACTTATTGGTGTATACTGTTTGATTAAAACGCACTCCGTAATATAATAAGTGTTTAGTGTCTTTATAATTGATGCGGATACTTTATAAAGTAGGATCTGTGTGGTATATGAGAGTGGGTAGAGAGATTTTGGGTGCCTTTGCTCAGTGTGTGTGTGTTGTGTTTATATAAGTGGGAGGATCACAAAGTAATGCTCTGGCTTCATTTCAAGCCTTTTCACAACAAACCCCAGGGCTGTGTCAGATTTATCTGAAAATTTTCTCATAAAAAAGTACAAACCAAACAAATCCCATGTTTGGAGACGCCCACTGATATAAACTGCTGCTTCAAGCCCTGGATTCAAACCTGCCCCCACCAAACAAACTTTGTTGCTTTTTTTTGTCTGCTGGGTACAGAATTAAGTGCTCTGCTGAGGGTGAAGCAAATGTTGTATTATCCCGATTTAAATTTAGTTGTCTTGTAAGTGTAGAATTTATGGGGATAAACATGAACACATTATTGTAAAGGACCTTTCTCACAATGGCCGCAATTATATTGTGCTGCGACAGACTTTGTATGGTGCAGGAAAGACAACATTAAGTAATCGGTTTTCTATTCCGTGGTTTAAAAATCTGCTCGTTCATTTTTACCGTTGACAGTAGAGTAGATAGCAATGATGCTTCAGTTTTCAACAGGAAGTGTTTGAGAGTCCATTCAAGGTGAGAAAGGGGAAAATGAGGGTCAGTTTTTCCAAACGTTACTGATATCACAGTGTTCGACGAGACTGGAGAAGCTGGAAAATTGTATTCATGAGATATGAATAATAGAAAAATGCACATATCCATTTCCAATAAGTGCATTCTGACATGTTTTATTGACCGCTAAGAATGCGCCGGCTCACCTTTGCGCACACAGAGGTGAGGTAAGGCTGAGGTGAGCTCATGTGTTTACCCCAGACTCCGTCCCAAAGGAACCTGTGGAGATTATAATGAGCAAATACTACGGGATCCAGCAGATTACCGCAGTCTCTAATGCATTCTGATATACCTTTTCACACTGTATAAAACATCACATCATAAAAGAAACATCATTGGCTCTAATTAGGACATGATGACATCAAGCCTTTGGGATGAGGCTCACATGCTGGCTCTAATTGCAATAATTCTCACATACGGCTGGTGCTCTACAATAAATCGGTGTTTCTGTTTAAACATCAGGTAAATAGTTTGATGGCAGTCTGTCAGCGTAAATTAGCTAATGCATACGGTGGATGTTAATTTAAGGTAAAGCAGCTGCCAGTTGTTTATCGTTAAAACAAATGAGGTACATGCTATCTTAAGGTTAATTATGATGCATCTCGATTTGAAATGTTCATGTGGATACACAGCTGGAATTGTCAAAAATAAATAAATAAGTAAAACCGAAGCTGAGCGAATCATTCATGTGCATAAAAGAATTATAGGCTGACAGTGATGTGTCCAGAACATGTCCAGGTCAAATTTTCATGCTAAAGAGTTTTTGCATTGTTTTGCAATGGGATATTGCCTACACAAACATTAATACTGCTTAAAGCTACTGTATTTAATCCAATATATACAGTATACAATATGTATCTCAGAATATATAAATTCTGCATTGCTAAAAAAATACAGTTTCATATATTACAAATGTAAATAATGTCTATAAATACTTATTTTAAACTTAAATATAATAATAATATAATAATAAAAATAATAATAATAAAACTATTCAGAATTATGACCTGCATCTGTTTTTGTGAGCTTCTCCCTGGTAAATTTAAGGTGTTTCTTTGTGTTGTCACTCACACACACACACACACACATACATACACACAGAATATAAAAGTACAGCTGAGGATGTGAGATCCAGAGAGTGACAA
>JAUMHI010000073.1:1342739-1384663 GCA_032359435.1 Enteromius unitaeniatus
CACACACACACACACACACATACATACACACAGAATATAAAAGTACAGCTGAGGATGTGAGATCCAGAGAGTGACAAGGAGCAGACATGAAAGAGAGACAGACTACTGGAGTAAAGAAAAAACAGAGGGAGGGCAGATGGATGACACACTGAAAAAAACAGCAGGGAAAACAGAACAAGAACAGAGAGAAGGTGAGAGACGGAGGCTGAGGGAAGGCAAGATATACAATAGACGCAGAAAGATGTATTGCATTGAAAAAGAGAGAGAGAGAAGGGTGTGAACAGTGCAAAGAAAGCAGGGAAAAGCAAATGAAGTCCACAGAGGGAGAGGAAGTTCTCTGCGGACACAGATGAGGTCATATTTATTAATAACACCCTTACTAATACAAACAGGCAGGCTGGAGTGTGCTCAGACAGGGACTGTTTTTTAATGGGACAATATGCACATGCAAGCATGTGTGTGTGTGTGTGTGTGTGAGAGTTTGTTTAGTAGGACACGTTGGCCCTGCCATAACTCAGCAAGGCTGATGTGTCAGATAGCACTGCATAGAGAAAGAAAGACAGAGAGGCACCGAAAAATGGAGGTTACTCCGGGCCGTGGCAGTGGTTGGGAGCTTGGATGGATTAGAGGCACATCTGTCAAAAGCTCACAGAAACAGAGAGAGAGAGAGAGAGAGAGAGAGAGAAGCTCATATACTGCAGTCTTACTGCCAACTGCACATTTTACTGCTGTGATTACTGATGTCAAAAGTACTGTAACGGTTCTTCGGTACCAACTCAATACTAGAATAAAACAAGACATCACGATCACTTGCATGCATGCTCCGGGAAAACACATCACACACATGTGTGTATTATATATAGCATGCATATGTACTGCTGTTGCACATATAACATACATGAAAAGACATATAGCAAATAGGAATATTGTTTTTAATATGAAGTATTATGAAGTAAAGGCCGCAATATATTACAAAAAGTTATTCAAAGGGCAACAAAAACAATATATAAAAAATTATTGTCCAGTACATTTATAAAAAATATTTTAAGAGTGTACAATTAATCTTTTTTAGGCCTTCCGAGGTTTAATTAAAGTACACCTGTAATTTAAGAAATGTATTTCCAGAACTAATGAACTTGCAAATAAAACATAATATGTACAATTGATGATAACACTGTCCCTTTATTTATATTTATTTTGGGCAATAATTCATCCTGTTTGAAGTTAAATAACAAGATAAATCATTTAAAAATAAACGTGGAAATATCAAATCAAATAACTAAAACTGATTGCAAATCTTAACATTTAAACATCTATATATTTGGGCCATTTAATGATGTAATGTTAGAAATAATAGATAATTATTTAATAAAGTCAAATTACTTTAATTTGCGAACAACAAATAAATAAAATATATTCCATTATACTCTAGTAGCTGTTTTGCCGGCGTCCGGCATTATTTTATTATCAGTTAATTTCTAAATGGACTTATAATTACAGCTTTTACATCTCAGCTAAAAAATCAGTAATGGCTCTGTCCAGAACAGTACACTTGATGAGTGTTTACTATTGTGCCTTTCCGCTATATACATACAGGTGACCTGGCTAGACTTTGCTAACGCATGCACAAGAACACAATGTCCATGCAAAGCACACTTACTCAAGCACTGATAACCAAAAGTACACAAGCTTCAATAAGTGAAGTTACTCATCTTACGTCAAACTCATCTGACCACTAAACCAATCTAACCTACAGCTAAAGGCCGAGTATCACTCTCTCCTTCTTTTCAAGAGACTCTCAGCAGATAAGGATTGAAACTCTATCTCTCTGTTCTATAGGGTCGCTGGTCTTTGGTAATGGATCTCTAATAGGTAAAGAGCTGAGAAAGAGGAAGCAGAGGCCCCGTTTCTGTTTTACTCAGCGGATCCCATGCAGACGCCCTCAAACCCTCGCTCTAAATTCATTTAGGACCACTTTCGGTCAACGGCCAGCTAATAAACTGCTGGTAAATGTTGCTAAGTTTAAAAGCCTCTATTAAAATCCGCCACGGACCCAGAGCCAATCAATGAGGGTGAAATCTTCCAGTGCAGCTCGCTCACGGATCTTTGAATTGATATATTCAGGGTGTGAAGTGATTCGGTTACAGGCGAGTTGGTCCCTTCAGATGAGAATATGTTTTCCGTTAAGAAGTGGAATGAAAATAAAGTTTCAGACAGGCCTGAGAGACACAAAGAGAGATGAGAGAGAAGGCTAAGAGGGGAAAGAGCACGCCGCTGGCCTGGCCTGGGGTGGGTGCCTTGTAGACTGGGGTTAAACTGGGATCTGTTATGTGGGGGGGTTCTATGGTATCGGGCTTTATAAATATATATATATACACTGTCAGTACATGTATTATCTACTATGTCCACTATTTGCCACTTACTCTAAATGTAATAAATAATCAAATACTATTTGCATTTTGGTGTTTACATTGTTATTTTTGGTAATAGATGTTTTAATCATGTTACTTGTCTGGCGTTAATGAAGCATTAATGTCAAGTCCTGGAGTCTGTGCTGGGGGCTCAGCCCTGGACACCCCGGCCCAATTTAATTCCTGCTCGTTGAGAAAAACAAGAGAGAAGGAAAAAGCAGCAGAGAGGTGGAGAGCACTTCAGGTCTCCTCCTGAGAGCATGAAGCATCCCTGATTACACTAGATATAAGAGAGGCCAGAAGCACACACACATGTTGGTTTTTGTGATTTATGGGGTCTCTCTTCATAGGTGTAATGGTGTTTCTACTGTATGTGTTTTTTTCCTACACTGACCCTATACCTAAACCAGTTACAGGAAACTACAGGGATTTTTATTACTTTACACCATTTAGTATGTTTTTAAGCCTTCTGAATTACAGGACACTGAAAATGTTCTCATAAATCACCTTAATAGTCAATCTATCCAATCTATCCGAATCCAAACTCAATCTATGACAAAACTAAAGATACACAAGTGTATACGTGACCCTGGAGCACAAAACTAGTAATATGCATTGCTAAGAACATTATCTGGACAAATTTAAAGGTGATTAGTAAATAGTAAATTTTTTTGCACCCATATTCCAGATTTTCAAATAGTTGTATCTCAGACAAATATTATAATATCCTAACAAACCATAAAGAACATCTAAAGAACCTTTTTTTGACCATAAAGAAACTTTATTGCATTTGAAAGGTACCTTGGATGTTCAAGGTGCCAAAAAATAAGCTTCGCTTTTGAATGTGTATGCTGTATATTTACCTGTAAAGTTTGTCCCAGTATATTTCAAACTTCCATGTTTTATGTCAAGTACCATCAATTAATTAGAATAGAAATAGTATTCTCTTACCAATAATCATGAATGAAAAATCATATTTTATAGCATACATAGTTATATCTCATGTCACACCACAATGCTTATTTTCATATAATAAACAATCTCAAAACAAAAAATAAATATAGTTTTACATAATAAAAATGCAAATATTATAAACGAGATAACAATCTTCCAGCCATTGTTACAAAAAATACATTAATCAGAAATGACAGTGAATGCACTTGTTACTAAAGGTTTCTATTTTAAAGAAATATATAATGGTGTCCACAGAAAAAAATCGCACAATATTACTGTATTTTTTTGATCATATAAATGCACAAGAGAGTTTCCGAGGACAAGCCTTCGAGCTGTGATGTATCTCTCTCTCTACACAGATATCAATCAACATCAATAGGTTAACCCATATATTGTGCATCCCTAAAAATAGCAGCATTTCTACAGAAACAGCAGCCGTTACCTTCCGTCGATACTCCAGGACACACAATCCATTCAATCAATGCACATCATGTATGTGCTGATATACAATCCAGGTCCAGACTAATGGAGCGCTGCAGATTAAGCAGGACAGCCCTGAGCACAGCTTAACCAGCACAATAACCACACACACAATACTGCGAGGGGAACCCCGAGAACACAACAATACAAGTGCTCACGCAGCGTCACAAGAACAACAGCCATGAGACAAACACCTACACACACAGCGAGTGTTTTAATGCTAAGCCTGCGTTATTAATTAAATAAAAGCTCCCGGAGGGTGGATTGTGTGAATTTAATCAGCACACATTCAATAAGAGCATCAGAAGCCTGGATGGGCAGACAGACAGAGAGAGGGTTCGACGTACTGCACACTGTAAGCGTGTGGAATGATGCAAAACAACCAAACTAGATCTTATTATAATCAAGCGAGTGAGGAAAGTAGATTGCATTATAATAAAGGACACTGCAAGCAAGCTAACCGCATTCATTATAATTAAAGCAGTCTGGATGGCATCTGAGGGCTGATTCAATTAAAACTAAAATCAATACTTTTAAATCTTAAGAGCCAGTAAATTTCAGCATCACAATATTATAATGTATAACGTATGTATAATAAACAGTTAAGTTATGGCCACAAATATTGTGTGTATTTGTATTTATACTTTCATAATAAATATACACAGTATGCAGACATATATTATGCAAACAAAAACTTCTATTGCGTATGTAATGAATGGTTTGACAGTGGTATACAGTGTAACCATATTTTTGCCAATGCAATGAAAACTACAGGGTTTTCTTTTTTCTCAAAAGTCTTGTAAGACTCCTTACAGAAATCCTTGTGACTACTTCAGCCAGTAACGCACCGAAAACAAACTGCTTCAACCAATTAACTAATCAACATTTTGTTTTAATATATATAGATTTGTATACCCAGTCAGTTTAGAACAAATTTAGCCAGGAGCAGAAATATTTCAAAAAGTGGAGATGTTGATATAGACAGATTCATTCAGGATTTACATTCTGGCCAATTATGTTCCAAGTAAAAAAGAACATATCCGTGCATGCACTGATTCCAGTTCTGACAGCATCATTTAGACAGGTTTAGCAGGTTGAGATGAATGGGAATGCTGACGGATAGCTCTGTGCAGGAATTACAGATGTTCATAATGTCGTGACACTGCTACTATCGTGCTGCCATTCTGATTAACAAGAGAAGCTGCGCCGCAAACACGCATCCGTGAAGCAGCGATGTTAGACGGTGTGTTTGTGGGAAGAAGGGGGAAGAGAAAGGTATCCGTGGGACCAGGTCTGTTTCTCCCACCCGTCTTGCTCCATTATCCGTCAGCCTCTTTTAAAGGGATGCTTTATTGATTTTCTCATGCGCGGTGGAGCCATGGCTTTCCAGGGGGTTTTCTCGGTCTCTCTCGAGCTCTCCATCTGCTATACAATCATAATAAAAAGAGTTTTTCTCTCTATAGCTGCTGCATTTTTTTTTTTTTTTTTTGAGAGGGAACTTTGCTTAATAGGCGCAAAAAATAAGCTTCTAGATAAACTGTTCCATGTGTGCTGGAGAGGTGAGAGAGAGAGAGAGAGAGAGAAGGCAGCACGTGGAAAGGGTCTATTACAGACACACAGAAGCACTCGGCATGAGGATCCAGGAGAAAAAAGACTCACTGGAGGGAAAAGAGATGGAGAGAGGAGCAGAAAGAGAAGGAGTGACTGAGGAGATTGATGTTGTATTTGCTGTCTGCTGGTTCTCCGTTATCTCTGTTTCTCAGGTCCGGCGTTTATGGGTGCTCCCATGCTTTGCTCCTCTATCTTCGCCTCTCTCTTGCCTCTTCTGGAAAGAAATTCTCTCTTTTCCTCAATTTCCATTTAAAGTACTTTACATACTATATTGCCCAACCATCAGTTTCGAAAAGAGAGAGAAAAAGGAGAGCAATAAAATAAAATATTAGAGAAATGCTAAATAAAATCGTATTAAATTTAAATGAAAAGCAATAAAGAAATGCTATGTTTAACGTCATATGTCTAGTTCACTTACAAATATAAATTGGGAAAAAATACAATAATATTTATTTTTAAATACATAATTAAATATTTGATAAAAGTAAATTTGATAAAATAATAAACACAATTAATGACATTCAAAATAAAGGTTTTTCTCATAATATCTGTGTTTGTACTGTGTTTATTTATTATAAATATATTTATTATATAAACCTGGAATATTTTTATTAAAAATATTCATGTATGTGTTTGTATTTATACATACATAACAAATATACAAAGTATACCGAAAATATTATGCAAAATAAATGTTTTATTTTAGATGCAATTAATTGTTTGACAGCACTAATAAAAATACAATGAAATATAAAATGCTTCACGTACTGTATTGCCAAAGCATGAAAAATAGGGAGACTGCTTTGAATAATTTTTTTTAAGTATTTTACATACTATATCGCCAATGCCTCAATTTGAAAAAATGGTAGAAAAATGGAAATAACTTTTAATACTTTTTGATAAAAACACAATAACATTTACTGTTAAATACATAAATAAAATACAATGTAAAAATAGAATGAATTTTTAAAATGTATTTACATTGGCACAAGAAATAAAAGAAATAATCACAGACATGGCAGATTCGGATTAAAATCAGCAAGTACGTCTGTGAAACGAAACATTCTCTAGTCCCAATAGGGCTTTACTTTTAGTCATTATTTAGGTAGCACACATATTCTGAATGCCTTTGGCAGAATTCAAATGAGACATTTTAATCTAGATTAATTTCAAAATGAATCTATATTAATCTAGATAAAAAATATGCCCACCTCTAATATATATATATAATAAATAAACATTTAAAAATAAAATAAAAAGAAAGGCAGAAGGAAATCATAATAACGGAACAATTCACGCAAAAAAAATTCTGTCATTATTTACACACCCATGTGTCACACCAAACACAACATATGACTTTATGAGGAGCATCCAGGCCACTTTTTTCCATACAGTGAATAAGGCCTGGGGCTGTCAAACTCCAAAATGACAGAAAGCACCATAAAAGTATCCCGTTCCATGGAAGAATAAAGTCATACAGGTTTGGAACGACCAATCAGGGTGACTAAATAATGACAGATTTGATTCATTTCTGGCTGAACTATTGCTTTAAGACTCCTCCGCTGCACAGACAAGTTCAGTATGATGATCGAAGTGGTTTCTGAGGGAGTGCGGCTGAAATATGAATTTCGCAGATGCATAACTATCCTCCCCCGGTAGCATTTGCATTTGATCTCTCTCTTTGTTGCCATTTTCTATCAGCGCTCTGCACTGCTCTCTCTCTTCTGAGCAGCAGGAGGTGTTCAGTGTGTAGCGAACAGGGGTTAAAGGTCATCCAGCAGAAGATGAGAGAGGGTGAGGGGCTAAGCGTTTGCACAGGGTCTAGTGCTCCAACAGCCTTGCTTTTTATGTATTACAATTCATTTGAAATGTACTACTGTAACGTAAATGTTTGCATTTTAGCCAAAGGCATTTTGTTTTATCACTTGGCAATTAATCACTAACATAAAAACATAAAACAGCAAACACATGCAATAAAACGATTTGAGCGATTTTCATTTAAAAAGATCAATAGATGTGCACATCCTTATGTCTTCTGGTCATAGTAAAAAATATGATAACCCAAAGACAGAGAAAAACACAATCACTAGGAAATTAAATAGATTAAAATAGATCTTACAAAGTCTGGAAAGCAAAAATAAAATTATACAACACTATATTTTTTTAGGGTACAAGTAATAAAAAATTGGCTTCATTTATTTTGTATTCCCCCCCCCCCCCCAGTAAAGCAGTCACACCGTTTAAAATTTTACACACCATACATAAACAATATTGTATTTCTCCAAAATCTTACAGTGGTAATGTTGGTTGGATGCTAAAGTACATTTACACTGATATTTTAGAGGTTTAAAACAAAGTAAATAAATATTGCGGCGTGCTACATCAGCGGGAGTATTTTAGAGCACTTTATGTGCTTTTTAAAACTAAGATTTGGATCCAGCGCTTCACCAAACTCTGTTTATTGCTCATAAAAACGTCTGCATTAGAAGAACAGTTGCAGGGTCTTGCACATCTGCAGGGATCTGTTTTAGGGATCAAGCTGCAGAAAGAGGCCCAGAGACCTGGTGGTGGGGTGGTCCGAAGTGTTTTGTGGACGTTTCTCTCGAGGGAAGAGGGCTGAGCCCAGCTGTTTCTGCCCTGATGGCAACACACAGCCACTTTTATTGTGTGTGTGAAAGCTGGAGCGCTGCGGTGTTTGTTCCTCTGGTGTTTCCTGCTGCTAACGGTTCAATCTTGAAGTCACACGGGAAGGCATTATGTTAAGAGGCCAAACAATGCCAAAATGAGTCAGTATGATGCTTTTTCAAAAGAAAGTGTCCCTTGCATGCATCGGTTGTGTGTGTGGATGAAGGCTGCAATCGCTAAGGGGTTCTAATTGGTTGCTAGCGTGTTGCTATGTAGGTTCTTACTAGATATTTGAAGTAGCTTATAAGGTTATGAAGCAATCTAATTGAATTGCTTGACTAAAACAACATTGGTTTTCACCGTATAACAACAAACACTGCTGATATTGAACACAAAACCAGTCATGAGAGTTCATTTCTTTTACGAAAATCAGATGAGTAAATAATCTTTCCATTGGTGTTTGTTAGGATAGCACAATGTTTGGTCAAAATACATTATTGAGCAAAAGATTGAGAAAATTGCCTTTAAG
The DNA here is from genome assembly GCA_032359435.1 of Enteromius unitaeniatus. Classification (NCBI taxonomy): domain Eukaryota; kingdom Metazoa; phylum Chordata; class Actinopteri; order Cypriniformes; family Cyprinidae; genus Enteromius; species Enteromius unitaeniatus. The sequence continues at coordinate 1,351,350 of JAUMHI010000073.1, forward strand.
GTCGTCCAAGTCCTTAGCAATGCATATTACTAATCAAAAATTAAGTTTTGACAAATTTGTGGTAAGAAATTTACAAAATAACTTTACTTGATATCCTAAAGATTTTTTGACATGAAAAAAAAACTATAATTTTGGCTGCTGCTACAAATATACCTGTGCAAATATACTGTTTTTATGCTCCAGGCTCATAATTATCACTAAATGACATTAGGGTGAGTAAATAATCATTTTTGGAAAACTATTCCTTTAAAAATGGATGCAATTCATCTTAACAAGGCACTATTAGCAACAATTTATTTTATTTATTTTATTTTTTCATTAAAACTGTAATTTTAAACAGAATGAAGAAAAATATTGTTTGTGATTATATATCAATATGGCTATAAAATAACAATAATAATAGGCTAATCATTAATATATATATATATATATATATATATATACATACAAAAAAAAGATTAATATTATAAGAAAATATTTTTATAACAAACTAAATAATTTTATTTTACATTACAGCTGCAGAAATATTTTTTTTCAAATGTTAAACTAAATTGTTTTTCAAATTTATTTTGACACAAAACCACAGGGAAATAAAATTCTCTTTGTTTAAGGGACTCAAACTCACAAATGGTTTGGGATGAATTATGTTTCATTCTTAGGTTTCCAGGTTTGTTCAAATCCTAGAACCTCGTGAAAGCTGGAACACCCCTGAAACACTTATCATCGCAGATGGGCTTTAAACATGGCAGCGTTCACAATCCTGTACCAAGCACTCCTTCAAATAGGCCTGAGATTTCCCCGTTCCACCTCTATTGTGTGCAACAATACACTTAAGCAAACACATTTGGCTTTTGGGGAGAAAAAACACCCATTAATTCCAGGCAAAGGGGGACCCAAACCAGATGTGAGCTCAGTAAACAACCTGAGCTCGAGAAGCATTAGGGCAAACATCTGTTAAAAAGTAGAGCGAGGGATGGAAAAGAGCAACGAGGGAGGAGAAAGGCTGCACTTGCTCAAAGCAAAAGCACAAACATGTGATTGCGTTTCAAAATAAGATCTCTGTAAACACAATTTTAGAAACGACTCGCACAAAAGGAAATCTTTGTCCGGCTCTTTTAATGCAATCCGGCTCCGTACCTGTGGCTGCCAGGCTTTGAAGGGCAGAAAACAAAAATCTGACCCTAATTTTAGGAGAGACTAGAAGAAAAGCCCCGCGAACATAAATGCATATAGTTGCACTCATACATATACAACAAATGCACAGCTTGAAAAAATCACTGGCAGAGCCCTGCGGGGAAGGACACTGAAATAGCAGATGGTCGATACTGGTCATTTGCTAGCAAACGAGAGGGCCTACGCTCTCCACCTTTCCCCTCTGAGAGGCCTCCATATGCAGCTCGTAAAAGACACGCAAAACTGGCCTGATGGATCCATCTCAGCGCAGGGCAAACGAGCCCCGGGCGGAGGAAGCAGAACCAGGTGAGGAGCGCTACCGAAAACGGCCTAATGAACTACGCTGAAGGCATTTTAAAGAGACAGTTGGTGAAAAACTTCTGTCGTCATCATTTCATTATTTATATAATCGTTCCAAACCTTTCTGCCCAGTGTTGCTTCGGACCTCACTGATTTTCATTGTAAAGATGATCTTTCAAATGTCTTTCATCGAATGGATGCAAAACACTTATTGTCTGGTCTGCAGCAATTTCGTTAACTAAAACTAAAACTATAAAAGAATTGTTTGCGGCAATTGAAATAAAGCTGGAGTGAAGTACTAAATTCACTAAAAGTTGAAATCAATCAATGAAAATAAAAGATACAGAAATATTTAAAGAAATAAAAAAATTACAAACTAAAATTGAAAAGAAAACAGAAAGGTATTATTATTAAGTATTAAATAGTACTAAAGTATCATTTAGAGGTTTTGCCTTGTTGACTAACTGACATAAAATATTTAGTCGAGGACTAAAAATGTAAAAGAAAATGTATAAAAAAGACAAACTAAAATAAAATCAGAATAAATTAAATAAATAGAAAAAATAAATTAATTAATATTTTAAACACTAAAATACAATATAAATAATGCTAACGTTACAGAAAGATGGTTTTACCGGTTTGAAATGACACGCAAGAGTAATTATTATTTATTATTATTAATTTTCATAAATCATGTTTTATTGATTTCATTAGCTGTGTTTTTTTGTTATTATTTAATCAAAACTGCAGTTTGTTTGATATTCATTGGAATGCAGGATAAAATTAAACATTTTTTAAAACTTTATTCATCTTTCCAAATGAACTCTTTAAATGATAACAGAATTTTGTTTATCTTTCGAAACTTGATTTTTTTATGTCACAGTCAAGTCTGTATCACTTTCACAGCTCTGTGCCGACGTGTTTCTTCATCTCTGGCCCACAGCTGCACACACACACACACACACACACACACAAGCAGCATCGCATCATTCCAGTATGTGTAAACACACTGGGGGATGGTGGAAAGAAGCACTACCCTTAACACAAATGCACACAAGCTGCCCTTCCATCCACACACACATGCAATCTCTTCTCTATTTGCAGCCCTGCTCTTAAAACACTCTTCTCCGTCCCTTATCTAAACATCACCCATGTCCATCCCCAGCCCCTGCTGTTTTCACTCACCCGTCCTCTCCAGATCACGGTCTGGCCTCCACTGCATGACCTCCCTCCACTTTTACACACTCTTGGAGGACCACCGCTCTCATTACTAATCCAGGTAGAAACAGACAGTCTAACTAGAGGCAGAGAGCGGATGGCATACAGGAGCGCACGCTGATAGAGAATAATGAGGGTTCTGGTCGAAGGGGTCGTCGTCAATAACCCAACAGAGACAGAGGGACAAACAACCCTAGCGCAGGTTTGAATAGAAAACAACTTTACAATAAGCCAGAGAACGCAAGGTGTTATGCCAGATTGATTTCTATTCATTTGGAGTAGAAGCGGTTCAGGGACGCGGTCAGGTTGGTTAGAAGCATGCGCTAATTGCACAACGGTGTCCGCAAAACCACACGATCATAACAAGACCCAAGGCCAGAACATTTGATTTGTGATGTCAGGGATGCAATCTGATAATTCATTCATGTGATATGAGCTCCTGCAGGGGTTGATGGCGACGTACAGGCATTTCTGATTGCTCTGTGCACACGTTGTTGACATCATAGTGCGTTTTTGAATTGAGAATCATGAGCGCAGTTTCAATGATCCAGTTAATGTATCTGACTTGAACGTATCTTTACAGTGACATAAAAGATCAAACTGCAGTCAAACAGATTTTTAAGCTCACTTATTTTTGTGCCTACCCGATTTGAGGGTTTATATTTAAACCGGCATTTTGATCCAGTTTCTTTGAAGTGAATCAAACAAGTCCATTTAGATGAAGTTCATTTTTCTTTTCATTCACTGATCTCTCTTTAAAGAGTCTTGGTTTGAAGAGTTTGTTTTCAACGTTTCAGCTTAAACTCTTGATGGCCAGGCCTCATGGTGATGTATTAAACCTTGTGTGTGTGCGTGTGATTGAGTTTTAGGTACAATTGACTAAGGAAGGATGTGAGTCCATTGTGGTACAACAATGAGCAGATCTTCCCTCCAGGAGCCCAATTTGACTTTGAATGGGTTTGAGGAACATCTGGGCTGAAGGGGTGACAGTGTATGGGCCCCCAGCAAGCTATTCCCTGCCAAGTGCATTTAATGCGGGAACACTGTCCAGGACAGGCTGGAAACAAACATGAATGGAGCACAATTATACAGTTACCGCTCTCTTCTCCCTGCACTGTTCATTAACAGACAATGACGAGAGCGTATGACAGCCCCACGTCACAATAATAAAGAGCTTTGTTAGAGGCTTCCAGTCTCCTCTGTGCTTACAGACACTGCATGAATCACGACATTATAACGGACAATCGATTGTTCTTGGATGTGATGATACATACTGGCCTTTCTATTTCACATACACAAGCTTTAAAATCCTATTCACACGTGCTGGTTTACGTACTTCTTCCTTAATGTAATCAAATGTTCAAATAAAGCACTGCAAAGAGCCGTGAATAAATCTCACAATTTCTTTGGTTGTTTGATTGACAGATAATGACAGACAGCAGCAGGTACAGAATGCACAGATCTAATATAATGACTAACATTACATCAGGCTACTTTTCAAACTGTTTATGCTCACTTAAGACATAACTGACCGTGTTGAGTAAAACCGGCCCCTATAGTGTTTTTGGGGCCCTACACAGCATGCATACTTTGCATATAGGCAGGATCGGATATGCACATATTTACAGTATGTGATCCCTCCCAACAATTCAATTACTCACCATCAGTCCAAACTCTACAAATGATTGATCCATGCATCAACAATGAATGGTAAATGAAGGTGTCAAGCATCCGAAAAGTATGTCAAAAAGTTCTTACATCCATCCTGGTGCTCAAATACACGGTCATAAGAAAGCTAATCTATGTCTGATTCTGCACTTACCAACTTGAGTGAACTTATCACTTATATTTCTGTCCCTACTCACAGAACTGCTAGAACCTTAAGATATCGCCCACTTCTAAGGCAACTTTAAATCAGTCTCTGTATTGTAAATGCATCAGGAAAACCATCAGGACATTCTACACATGTCTCATTTTGTGTCATAGAGTGGAAAGTGAACCTTAAGTGCTTGGAACACAAAGGTGAGAAAATAATGACATCATTTCTTTATACTTAGGTTAACTGTCCCTTTGACCACTTCTCTGAGCGCCCAGCCTATAAACACCAGTGTCCACTCCATGCTGTAATTACTGTAATCTCCAGTATGCAGTGCGCACTTATTTTATTACAGACGAGCAGTCACAAAAACAGAAGGAAAAGAAGGAAAACGCGTTCTGCTTGTGTCACAGCACAAAAACATCTGCTGGTGGTCAGTCGTGTGATGTTCAACATCACGTATAATTTCAATATGCTCTTCACATAGTACCTGTGTCGCTATATATTTTAGCCAAATCGTTTTATTGTCCTGTGAACGTGGCAGGAACGATGCAGCTGCACTGTAAGACAAAAAAAGTGCTGATGTTGCGCTTCAAATATATAAATGCCATTACATACCCAATAAAGCGTCAGCGTTATTCACACACTCTTGAAGATTTCAGTCTTTTGTTTGTTTGCGCGTCGCGAATGTGTGCAATTAAAACCGCACTGCGTTTGCGCCAAGTTATATTCGCCAAAGTGACACAAACTGACACGCACATCAACGCCAGTCCTCTTTTGTTGGGATTTTAAACTTGTCTTAACAATACGGCAACAGTTGGAGCTCCGCCGAGTGAATGACTGACGGACTTAATGACGGTATCAAATATCCTTTCCACCCCCAACGCTTTTAATAAAAGCGTTTTTGACAAATAAAACCAAACACACAGACTATGTTACGTTGTGGCGTCAATGTATAACACTGCAATAACAGAACACCGCAATAATCCAGTTGCATTTGTATTGGAGGCGTCAAACTTACCTCTGGCGAGTCGGTGCGTAACGCTCACGGCGGTCAGCGCGTCCAAAAACGCATGCAAACGCACACAGCGCTCGGTCTTACAAGAGCACCATTTCAAAACGAGGCCAACAAATCCCACATTTCCCAAAGAAAGACTCAGCTCCTTGTGTTTTCCAGCATGCTCTCTTTCTTGACGCCTATAGGAGAGCGAGCGAGCGAGCGGCGCGATGGTCGGTGTCGGTTTACGCAGCGGAACTCTCTCCGTTCACTCCCTTTGTAGTAGTTCTAGAGAGGGAGGGTGCGTTAAACCCGTCCAGATCCACTTCTTCAAAGCGGTTCCCCTCCGTTTTAGCAACTTGAACCCCGCGCCCTGTTAAAGTAAAGCTCTGAGAGAGACAAAGGTGCTCCGCGCAGCTCCGGCTCGCCACACACACTGCGCCGGAGATATACTGCCTCCTGATGGGTATCGCTGAAGCGACGAGGCGGATCGGTGGCTCACAAGAGCAGTACAAATACAGGTCTCCGCCCCAAACTCCCCTGTCCTGTACGGGAACGGAACACCGGAACATCATCATAATCAGACGGAGTGAAGCATTTGTCATTCTCTAATGCACTTCTGCGCTGGAGCCTACTACATTATTCTAATGACTTTTTCTAACACTTTACAATATTAAAGTGAATGACACATTATAGAGTATCATGCTGTCACCATTCGTAAAGGCTGTTGCATAGTAAATGTAAAAATAAAAATGGATATATATGCATGGGAATATAAATTATATATATATAATTATTATTGTTAGATATTTTATATATATTATTTATATTCCCCCCTTCACAAACACACACACACACATGGGGATTAAGTAGACTTTTGAATGAGAGATAGACTCTAAATTTTCTTTTCTTTTGTATTTTTACATTTTCCATGAAAAACTATGTAAAAATTCTACAGTAAAAAGCTGAAATGGTTCTCTGCTACCATATCATTAGATACATTAAATAAGGCTAAATTCCACTAAACATATATACTGTATATAATACATTTAATTTTACAACTAAATTGGCTACTTTAAATGTAAAAAAAAACTAAAATCTATAATACTGTCAATAAGTTAAATATTGTATCTGCATCACATAATAGCAACAAATAACATTTTTGCTTATTTTCTGTTATCGGTTAAAATGCATGGGTTTTTATCTGAAATAAAGGGTTAAAGGAATTATGGACTGAAACATAGTTAAAATGGTCACTGACAGATGGATAGATAATAATAAAAATAACGTTTATATAAATAAATAATATTTTATATAATATATTTTCAATTTCACTAATAGTTGAAATGTATGTAAAATAAATGGTTTATTAAAAAATATAAAGTTACAAATTTTCAGGTATTAAAATGCTTAATAGACAGACATATTGGATAGATAGATATGTGTCTGGGGTTATGATTAAAACAGTTGAAGCAGCAGGAAGCAAAACAAGGCTCAGATAATCCTGTATATTCTGTTTTCAGATTCAATGGATTACGGTCGTCTCTGCTTTTTAACACTTGAATGTCTCTGTCTGCATCCTCAGCTTAAAACGCTCCATCACGTAATATATACTGTTTAGAGATAAGCATCTTGCCATTCCCAAAGCCGAAGGATTAACCTAAATTAAAAGAAAAGGGTATTTCAAAGTTTATCTAAACCTTTTCCTTTTCTCCATCCTTCTTTAGAAGAGCACATGAACAACTGTTCTCCATTTTAAACAGTACTCTGGTGCTTATGGAGTAGTGAAGGGACTGCAGCAGATCTTTAGAGCAACTTCAGTGGAGACGATGGAGGCTTTCATACCTCTCAAACTAAACATGTACAACTGCAGTTGTGACACTCAATTATGGGCAGTGCTTCCTCTGGTGTAATCATAATGGAAATCTTCATTATACTTCTGAGTGGCACAGGCTACTTAAATAAAAGCCTCTTGCCCCAGAGGCCCCTCAGATTCACGAATGAAAGCCTTGAGTGCGGCGCTGGGAATGGAAGAGGCATAGATATCATTTAGAATCTGTTTGGATGAGGATTTACTCTGGGAGGCGAATCGAATGGATAATGGACACCAGTCCACAGCAGGACTCAGGAGACCACATAGAGAGCCATCTAAAAACCCTTCACATCATAACAAAAACATCGTGCCGAGCTACATGGTCATTTTAAGGGTTAATCTGACGCAGTAAGAAGGTTTCGATTTGCATTTCTGTACCGTGACATGTTTCAATCGATTATTGGCTGGGGATATTTATGTATTTATGGAGATCACACACATAGAGTAGCAGTATAGTAGAGTCCTATGATTCCCACGATGTGGAAAACAAAGACATAAACGCTGAAATCTGCAAATCAAAAGTACTGCACGTCAAATCGCAACATGGATTAATGTCTATGACTATTAAAGCACACACACACAAAACATACTATTGAAAGTCTTAAAATGACTGATTGTTGATGCTTTATGTCTTTATTTGATCGCCACCAAACCATAAATCTAGAAATATTAGAAGAAAACACAGAACATAAACTAAAATAAAACATTTCACGAGTCCTGCTATTATAAAAACTACAAAAAGATAAATTGTTTTAAAAAATGTTAAAACATGGAATTTAGGTAAAAAAAATCATAAAGAGCTAAAAATTTAATCTATTAATAAATTGCTATTAATTTATATACATTTCTTGATTTCAATTGATTAAAAATTATTTTTGATCAATACATTTTCATTTGAGGTCAAAGCAAAAGTATAATTTTATTAGATATACCATTTCTAAGATAATATTTAATCTTGGCTGTGAGGTTGGGGCAAAAGTAAAATAAAAAAATGCAAAAATTGATCTCTAAAATTTAAAAAACAGAATCCAGGAAAATGTAAAAAACAGAAAACACAAAATACAGAAAGGTAAAAGAATTTGAAAGAAATATCCTCTGCACTATTGCATATTACATAAGGTCTTATAAATATTATAATATTGTATTTCTGCAAGCTTTGGCAATATTTTATTTTGATATAAACTAATTTTGATTTATAAAAGGATTAAATAAATAGCATTTAATATTACATAGGCACTACAGAACGAAACAACCTTGTTGCTTGCATCACTTCAAAGGATTTACAAACCTTACCAGGATTATTTTGAGAAGGCTCTATCCTTTCAAGGACAGTTTTAAGTTTTTTTTTCTCAATTGAGATTAAGACATGGAAGAGGGGGAGTCTTATTGATACTGAACCTTGAGCAGATGCTGCCTTTTGAGTGAAACACCTTTCAGCACTCCCCTGAAATACAGAATCACTTTTTGAGTGAGAGTCGACTTTGTCTCTATTCACAGTTTCTGCTTCAGCAAGGTTGTATTAGTCATGTGGAACAAGCACAGCTTGGAATATAGCACACAAAGCAGACAAATGTGGAAACTAGGCCAGGACAAAGAGGTAAGGTGTACACTCATTAGAGCGGGGGCCAGAGGTCCAATCCCCAAAGCTACAAGTATAGATATATTACTACTGCTCGTGTGTGCTCTGATTTAGGCCCAGACCACCAAACATGCACAGTCATGAGCGCACACACGGTTACTCATTCTTTAGATGAATGCTTATAAATATGCATATGCTATGATTCACTGAAGATGTGTAATGAAGAGAGAGCCATAGAGGTGCGATTTGTGACACGATGCACTTTGCTCTTGAAATATAGAATTAATAGAATTCACAGAAAAATAAAATATTTTGGACTAATAGAGTTTTTTTGTCTAAAAATACCATACTATATACATCACATTATAATCCATATCAGCTCTGCATACTGAAAGATTTTTATCTTGGCTATAAAACTGGAGGCATCTGTAATATAAAAAATAAATAAAATACATAATTAACATTGCTTGGACAAAGTACTGTGTTGAATGCATCAGCAAAAAATATTGTTGTAAAATAAGTTTCAAATAATGCAAGTCCTACTTAGTCTTTAGACATTATTTCTGACAAATGTATATACTAGTGCAGTCAAACGATTTATCACATTCAAAATAAAAGATTTTGTTCACATTATATACATATATGTACTGTACATTCATTATGCACACTGTATATAAATACACTCACATATAGTACATATAAATTGTTTTTCCCATATTTATAAATTTGATATTATATAAATATGTGTACTGTACTGTATATCAGCAAAACATATTTTTCTTAAATATATTATATATATATGTATACACACACACACACACACACACACACACACACAATTATACACAGTATACACACATATATTATGCAAACAAAAACTTTTTTTTGGATGCGATTAATTACAATTAACTGTTTGACAGCACTAGTAAATACAGAACTATAATAACGTTTTCTAAAAGGGTAGATAAAGGGTTTTTTGACACACATACTTTTTTCATATATACCAAGAGATGTCAAGTGAGTTATGAAGGAAAGTATACAATCAATTAATTAAAAAATATAGCAATCATAATAACATTAAAACATAGACTAGCCCTTTAAAAACCTGTTCTACACACTGGATTCTTGACAACAAGGTTTATTATAGGCTTTTAAAAGGCTTACAGGCTTATATAAATTTAAGAAATATTTAAAATATATAATGCAAACACTAAAATGATGAAATAACTGATTTATTATCATTTGAAAAATACTAAAAATCCCATATAATGATAATGTATCATGGGTGCACATTATCTTAAAGGTGTATTTTTTACTCAAAGTCAGATAAATGCTAAATAAATCCAGAGCAACCACAACATTTCCATACTGACTCCCAGGAGTGATGTGGATAGGATAGCCATGTCTGTTGTCTGACTCTATTTACCTGCAGCCCAAAGAGAAACGCTGCCAGGTTCAGCTACAGTTCAGGGAGAGAGCCAACATGCTCAGTTCTGGATGACAGGCCTGGAATTGACTTGCACTAGTGCACAGCGGGAAGATGATAGCAGAGCTATTGCAGGCCTCGCTATAAGCTAATCTAGAGCAATTAGATGAAAACAATGAGAAACTAACACAGTGCAGTTTCAATATATAGTTGCTCAGCTCTGCAGAATTAGATGGTACTACGTACTACTTACGTGAAAAAAGTCTGAATTGCATGATATAAACTTGCAATTCTGAATTATAATGTCAGAATTGTGACTTTATATCTTGGAAATCACAATTTTTACTTTTTAACTCGCAATTGTAACTTTATCTCACAATGCTGACATTATAACTTGCAATTTTAACCTCGCCATTGAGACTATAACTCGCAATTTTGACTTTATACAGTAACTTGTGATTCTGACTTAATAGCTGGCAAATCTGAGAATAAAATTTAGAATTGTAAGATAAAAAGTCACAATAACCTTTTTGTATTTTTTTTTGTGTGGCAGAAACAAGCTTCCAGGAGGCTGAATTCCATCATGGCTTTAATACAGTATGTTACCATCGCTGAAGGGTTGCTGCAGATTTCTGGCGTCTTACTGATGCAGAGACACACTTTCAAAGGGAATGAATGCTGATGAGAACTTGTTTTAGTCGTTGGGTTTAGGTAAACAGCGAGTATCTGGCACAGCATGTAGAGGCCTAATTAAGCCTTGCTTATTCACTGGCCAATGCTGAAATCACCAAGCCGCTCATTTCACATGCAAAGCATCTAAGACAGAGCGAGCTGCAAAGAGAATTTCGCTATCACTAATGCATCATCGGAAAGCCAGGAGGTTTCGAGGGATACGGATGCCTCGGACAGCTGTGGTAATTCCTTCTGCCTGGCACTGAGCTCGCTGCCAAAGCGGTGATGAATTCATTGAATGCTTGAATAAGTTCAGATATGAAAGGAACCGCCTGAGAAGTTCTGGCAACTTTTCATCCTGCGCCTGAAAACCAGCTCAGATCTTTCAGTTCGCGTGGAACCCTGCCCGATTTTTGAAGATTCATGCACAAAGTGCGCTGGCACAACGTCGTCCGTAATCTCGGGACAGAGAGCGCTGTGAGGGCTTTCCAAGAAAGATCTCCGAATGCCATGCAGAGATACGGCCGTGCGGAAGGGTAATTTAAAATCAAGTGCGATAGCAAAGCAACAGAGAGTTCAAATAACCTCAAACACCTTCAACAAATGATAATCAACAATGACAACAGAAGGGAGAGGACGGATTGTGTTTCACAACAACAGCTTGTTATCAAGTCAAGTCTTTATTTATATAACGCTTTTAACAATACAGATTGTGTCAAAGCAGCTTTGCATTATTAAATAGGGAAATGGTGTGTCAATAATGCAAATGGACAAAAGTAAACACTTCATTTTCAGTTAAAGCCAGTTCATGGTTGAATTCAGCGATGCTTAACTGCAACATATAAAACTGTCTAAAACCACATCTCTTCCATCTTTATTTGACCCCCTCTAGCACTCTCTATTCCAATTCTGTTCTTACAAATGGTTTTACCATTGCACTGTATTAATGTACTGCTTGTATTCTTAAAAAAAGGCTTCTCTAATCTGTTTGTATTGTTATATTGTATTTATTATGCAATTAACAAAAGGAAAAAAAAGAAAAGAAAAAAGGCCTCCAACACTAGCTTACTCTATTCTTTTTCTATTCGGTCTGTTTTATATATATATATATATATATATATATATATATACACATACATACTTTTTGTTGATTGTGATTGCTTTCATTGCACTCATTTGTAAGTCGCTTTGGATAAAATTGTCTACTAAATGACTAAGTGTAAATAATACAATGGTAAACACTCTTTTAGTTATTTTAAAATTTAATTTTTTTATTTCATATTTAATCGCAGCATATAATCATTGCATGTAACAGGGTTTATCATCTGTTTGAATACATGCAATTTGTAACTAAGTGCATGATTTGTACTGTAATTTTTATCACCACTAATAACCTACTCCTGAATAAAATGTAAAAAACTTCAAATGTCCTGTAAAGTTGCTTTGATTTCCTGTAAAGTTGCAAAGATTTGTATTGTGAAAACACTAAACAAATACTTGAACCGAAAGGAATTGCATCATCCAGCTCAGTTCAGTTTAAATAGTATCCGTGCAATCAAGTCAATGAAATGTCTGCAAGGAACCAAAACTGGAAATGGAGAAAAACGTTGAGTTAACACCCATAAAAGCCTTTTCACTGAAAGCTGAAGCTAAGGGCCAATTTCCCAAGATGCCATCCGATACGCCGTCTTCTTTATCAACACAGATTGTCCAATATTAGTTAAATGAGTATGTTAATAATGCATAAGACAATAGTAAACGCTCAATTTTCAGTTAAAGGCAGATCATCACTGAATTCAGTAATGCAATCATGTTTAATTGCATATAATCATTGTAACCAACTGCATGATTTTTACTGTATATTTCTTCCACCAATAACCTACTCCTAAATGTAATTTGGAAATTTTCTGTAAAGCTGCTTTGCAACAATCTGTATCGTGAAACACTATAGTGCTATACAAATAAACGTGCATTGAATTTAATTGCATCATCCAGCTCGGTTCAGTTTAAATAGTGCCTGCCTGTGCAATCAAATTGATGATATCACTGGAAATGAAGTGTCCTCAAGGAACCAAAACTCCATCTGTGACAGATACAGGGAAAAAAGTTGAGTTAACGCATGAAAAAAACCCATGAAAAAGCCTTTTCACTGAAAACCGAAGCTATGGGCCAATATCCCAAGATGCCATCCGATATACAGTGTCTTTTTTCTCCTCCTCTGAGCTGCAGCGATGTTAGGAGTGCAGAAAAAATAACGTGATGGATTGCAAAGCATCTACAGTCGCCAGCCAACAGCATCTAATCATGTCCGAGCTACGAGTCCCTTTAATGAGGTCCTTGGATCAAATGAGGACAAACTACTCAATCTCAGCTCTTAAAGGTGAAATGACTCAAGTTTTTTGGCACAGGCATTAACAAAGTGAACCGCAAAACTAGTGACGGGTTCATTTCCTACCATCTGCCATTGTTTGGTCAAACAGACACGAACAGCCGATAGTGTCTCAGTGTTTACTCTTTATTGCTTATACTTGACACTCCATATTAAGCTGGGATAGGAAAAAGCATTTTAATATCCAGAACACACATTACCTATAGTCAATCATACCACAATAACATCAAAGACAGTGAGTAGACTACTAAAGAACAAAACATTTACTGAGGTTGAATTTAAAACAAATGGAGCATAAAACCAGTCATAAGAGTGCATTTTTTTGGATTTATCCATCATCTGAAAGCTGAATAAATAATGTGTGGTTTGTTATGATATTTGGTTGAGATACAACCATTTCAAAATCTGGAATCAGATGGTGCAAAACTAAATCTAAATATTGAGAAAATCACCTTTAAAGGTGTCCGAATGAAGTTTTTAGCCATGCATATTATTAAACAAAATCTCTTCATGAAACATGATGTTTACTTAATATAATGATTTTTGACATAAAAGAAAAATGTTTACATTTTGACCCATACAATGTATTGTAGGCTACTGCTACAAATGTACCTGTGCTGCCGATGACTGCTGCTGTGCTCCAGGGGAACGTTTGTTTCTTATCATCAAATGTAACCCTAACTAATTTTGTGTGTTGATCTGAGCCATAATCTTGTGCGCAGCGGCCCGTCTCGTGATCCTGTCCTGAGCTTGCTCCTCCTTGTCTCAAATATGTTTTTATCTCAATAAAAAATAAAAAAGCTAAAACATACAGTACTGTTTAAAAGTTTGGGTTTGGTGAGATTTTCTAAATGCTTTTGAAAGAAGTATATTACATTCTATAAGGCTGCATTTATATGATCAAAAATACAGTAAAAAACTGCAATAATAGTGTATTTTACAATAAAAACAAAACTGAAAATGCACAAAAACAAATAAAATGTTTTTATTTTAATATATATAATGTAATTTATTCAAAGCTGAATTGTCAGTCTTAGTATGAAATCATTTAAATATGTAGATTTTTTGACTGACCCCAAAGTTTTTAGGCCTATTACGCAAAGTGTTGAAGCCCAACTGGATTATTCCTGGTTCTGTTTAACAGATCTAACAGACTTAACCTCTCTCCTGTCATCTTGACATACAGCACCTGTGAATCACCCTGGTGAATCTATAGAGAGATGTAACAAGGAGACGAATACAGTGTATTTATTTATTTTGCTCCTTCCTGCCCTTTCTCATTAACCCCACGAGACATCTTGATGAATAGCTCTGTAGCGTTTCACAGGTGTCCAATTTGCTCTCTGTTTTCGCAGCAGCAGCATTTTGAAGTGTCATTTCGGATTAGTTCATCACTCATTTATGCACCGAAACCCCAGACTCATACTCCATCAGCGCTCGCAATTAATAAAACGCAAGGGAAGCGTTCAGTCTACAGCACGTTTAGAATATACAATTAACAGATATAGCGTGGCCAGTGAACCGTGCGAGACGTTATGAGCAGTGAAATGAAATGGTGAAGCTTGGAGTTGCGTGCAGATGCATCTTCAAGAGTTTTTATCACTACATTGGCTGTCTGACAGGAACCCAGGTCTCCCAAAATGACGAGCTGTCACTCGGCATTACATAAGCGCTTGAAGTGAAGTGATTTTTTCACGCGGGTGCGCAGGAAGGGCTCTGATATATTTGAGACGTGGGTGGTATTTTTCAATATTGGCAGAAAGTACCGAAACTCATTAACATCCGAGAAAGGCATTAAAAGATGTCGGAAGGAGATGAGTTACACACTTCTCTGTGGCTCTAGCAGGAAATTACATGCCGGCGCAACACAATTTCTCGTGAGTGGCACATCCATCGGATGTTTTTTTTTTTTTTTTTATATATATAAAAAAAGAGGAGATTTTTACTTTAAAGCCACTTTCGATGCATAAATGCTTAAATAAACTTACAAATGCGCAGCTGGGTGGCCGCGCCGGGACGATTCCGAGAAGAAAGCCTAGAATTAAGAGGCTCAAATGGGAAGAATGTGTTTAGAATTCATTTGCACAATTACAAATTGATGAGAGCGCGTTAATTCCATCTGATAATGTTTAATTAGATTTGAATATGCAGGGACGCTGTTAAATATTGTACAGGGGTGCAGTCAGTCATTCCCAGATAAAAACACAAATCCGTGCCATTTGTCGCTTGGGATGGATTATTCGCTCGTCGCGGAGAATGAAGAGACGCGTTACAGAATGCGCGTCGCGCTATGCATATAATGCGTCTTGTGGGACGTAACTAGGAAAGTTGTGAGAACATTTGGACTGTGTGTTGGAGACTTACTAGGCTGAATCCCCTCTGGCTGCTCCACAGTGAAAAGTGCTGAGGGAGGCATGTTGGCTAGACTCAAGGGACTCTAGGGGCTCTCTGTTCCTCCCTGGCCAGGCTGTCTCTGGCTGTCTGCTCGCTTTAATGAGCGCACACATACACACACATACACGAGCAGTTGCCTCACATCACAGGCTCTGATGATAACATGAGCCATTAGAATTCAGCGAAGCCCGTAAGTTCTATTAGAAACTTCAAAGAGGAAGCGTTCATGTTCCAGAACTCTTCCCGTGTTCTGAGATAGAGGCCCATTGATGTCACACGAGATGAAATCTCACCTGTGAACCTGGCTAAAAATGTTAAAGTAAATGAAAATTTAAATTCAGTAACCGTGCGATAATGTTTCTTATTTTTTCTCTCAACCAAAAATCTCCTATGGTCAGTCGTTTCTTGCACTTGCTATTCTCTATTATTAAAACATTAAGAATTCCACATGGCAATGCGAACACATAATGAATCAGATAAATAAATTATCTAGTTCACAAACTGATTTGAAAGATTTGATAATAATCCAAATATCCCAGATCAGCTCTGTGCCAGTTCAAAGTTCAACAAACTGGCTTCATATGCTCTTGATATGCTTCAGGTTCCTCTGTTGAGTAGGCATTTGTTAACAATTGTAAACTACACACACACACACACACACACATATAAGGAAATATATATCTTTATTATTTCCAGTCAGGATTTAGACCATATCATAGTACTGAGACCACTTTGATTTGAGCTACTAATGACCTGCTTCTATCATCTGATCGTGGTTGTATCTCATTATTAGTGCTATTGGATCTATTGGTATCATTCGACACTATTGACCACAACATTCTCTTGAATAGACTAGAAAACTCTATTGGCATTAGTGGAAGTGCTTTAGCATGGTTCAAATCATACTTATCTACATTTACATTTATTCGTTTAGCAGACGCTTTTATCCAAAGCAGCAAAAACTACTTAAGTGGAAGTGCTCATTATACCGTATAGCAGGCAATGTTTAGATAAGTGCAGGCTAGAAAGGGAAAGAAAGGATAGGGTTGAGAGATTTATATAATCTTTTTTTATGATGTGTTGAAAGAGATGGGTTTTCAGAAGTCGTTTGAAGGTTGTAAGGGAGTTGGCATTTTGGATAGTGATGGGAAGATCATTCATGCAGCCAGGAACGGTGTGAGAGAATGTTCTGGAAAGAGATTTTGTGCCTCTTTGTGATGGTACAGTGAGGCGTCGCTCACTGGCGGATCTCAGAGATCTGGAGGGAGTGTAGATTGGTAGCAGTGAGTGGAGGTAAGCGGGAGCCGAGCCAGTGTTTGTTTCATATGCAAGCATCAGTGCCTTGAGTTTAATGCGAGCTTCAATTGGGAGCCAGTGCAGGGAGATGAAGAGAGGAGTGACATGGGCCCTAGTCGTGCTACTGCGTTCTGGATCATTTGTAGAGGTTTGATTGTGCATGAGGGAAGACCAGCTAGAAGAGCATTACAGTAGTCCAGCCTGGAGATGACCAGGGCCTGGATCAGGAGTTGTGTGGCTTGCTCTGTAAGTATCTGAACATGCTGCACTTTTTACATACAGTATCTGTTCATCCCCTGTTATAAAGTAGGGAAGCATGCAACTTAGGATGGATCCATTGTTCTTTGGAGGTGCATCTTTTCAGTGAATCAGTTGATCCAGTTCACAAAACTGGTGTGAATGATTTACTCATGAATCAAAAGCTTTTAAAATTCAGCTCATTATTGTGATGATCCAGATTAAATAGCAAGTTAAATTTCATGTGTCCATCATACATGGCTTGAGAAGACTCGGAGAGTGCACAAGCCAATAAGCTTTTTTCATGCTTTTGGGTTTTTTGAAGCTTGAAAGCTTCATGCACCATTCATTATAATTGCATGAAAATGTTCTGCTTTCGTGTTCAGATTAGAAAGTAAGTCATGCAGGTTTTGAACAAGAGTAATGACAGAAGTTTTAT
The DNA here is from genome assembly GCA_032359435.1 of Enteromius unitaeniatus. Classification (NCBI taxonomy): domain Eukaryota; kingdom Metazoa; phylum Chordata; class Actinopteri; order Cypriniformes; family Cyprinidae; genus Enteromius; species Enteromius unitaeniatus. The sequence goes on from JAUMHI010000073.1 coordinate 1,369,159, forward strand.
TTTACTGTGAACTTATCTTGCAGTATACAGTACATGTTTTTTTTCCCTTAAGCTGATCAAATGCTGGCCTGGTCAGACATCCAAATTATGCTAAAGCTGACATTTGCCTCTAGTCCCCTCTATGAAAAATACAGAGGTCTGGCTTCATTGCTTAGTAACAAGACTGATATGAACCAATTACACTCACCTCTAAAGTTAGATCTGAGAAATGCATATATTGTGTAGGTGCAAGAGCCCAAGCAACTGACATTTTCCCAGAATATTTTCAGAGATGATAAAACAAACACTCTCGATTTGCAGAAATGGAGGTGCAAATTTTGATAGGACTTTATAAATAGCTTTTCTTCAGCTTTGGTGTTTTACAGTGCATATGAAGATTGTATACAGTATTTTATTTGTACACTCTCAGATTTAAAGGTACAAAAGCTGTCACTGGGGCGGTACCTTTTCAAAAGGGACATGTTTGTACCTAAATGGTCCATATTGGTACTTTAAAGGTACATATTAGTACTCAAAGTGTATGTATTTATACTTAATAGGTACAAAAGTGTAGGTACTGCCCCGGTGGGAGCTTTTGTACCTTTATTTCTGAGAGCGTATGAAATATTACTATTTATGCACCATCACTCTTCTTTAGATCAGCTAGCTACAAGCACTTTGAACAATTGCCATCCCACCCACTGTTCAGAATCAGCTAATTTAATCCAAATCACGCTGCACTCTTATAACGCGTCCGCCTTAATGTGATTTAATCAATTACCCGCCTCATATCTGTTGCCCCAGACACACTTGTGGCTTTTAAGGCAACTGATATCATGTGCTTGGAGCAAACACAATGCAAGCAAATGTGTTTAAAGGATCCCAGCAGATGCCAGTTTTTAATATCACACCAGTTGTTCAAAACATGCATGCTGCTTCTCGAAAAAGCATTTTTTTTGTTGGTGTGGCCCTGGCCTTTGATAACCTCACCAAGTTCGTCAATGCCCACCCTCGCCCCTTCATATCAATACCACTCTGTTCTGCTGTGCTTTCAGGGTCTGCTGGAGTCCATAGGCATGCATGTCATCCTAAAGGGCAAATTATTCATTTCGGGAAAGTTCAGCCAGTATTCATCTGTCTGCTAAATACCCATTGGCCTGAGAGTCATTTCTGGCCTCGGCTGCTGGCAAACGTCATTTAGAGAGGCGATGGTTTCGGAGCGGCCCTTTCATTTCATCTGAGCAGAGAAGCAAACATTTATTTTAATTTCGACGTATGGTGTTCTTCTTAAAGATTCATTTTCATTTTATTAATCCTCCCATGTGTGATTTTTAGCTGCGGATTTGTGTGGTCTTTAAACGTCCACCTCGGCAGGTCAAAGGAATCTCTGCTGACCTGCTGGAATTAAAAGCGTAATTGATATTCACAAGGCGGAATGGACCTCTATCTTCAATAGCTGCCAGACTATTCGCAATAAACCAACTAGTTGGATTAGAATCTGTTGGCTTTGTGTGCAGTTTCAGTGTCTGTGTGATATGATTTTGCCAGACATGGTCCTGGATTAACATTTTTTGGTTCTTCTTCCTATAAACGCAACAGTAAGACGTTATTATTTATGGTTATTAGAAGATAAACAAAAACAACAACTCCAACCATAACCTTAACAAAAAACAACAACAGAATATTATGAATACTGTTCCATAACTGTTAACCTTAACCATAAAATTTGATTAGTTGATCCAAGAAAGCAAAAACGAATCACACTTAATTAAAAATTTATAGTGATGGACCCAAAAAAGCAAGAGAGCAATATCAATAAATAAAATATAAGTAAATATAAAATAAAAATGATTCTATTAGAACTATGGTATATTGCATTATATTATTTTATTATAACAATACATAATAAAATTAAATAAAATATTAATTCTATTAATTAAATAAAATGGAATTAGAAGAAATTATTAGGTTGTTTAAATGATGTTTAAACACCAGTTCAAGCCTAATATCTTATTGTAATGGAGCCGATGAGATGCAAACTTTTATTAAAAGTGTGTGATCTCATTCAGGTGAACATGTTATTGGTGACAGCTGTGTGTGCGATCAGTGCTGATGGGAAACGCAGTCCAGGGTGGAATGCAATAGTCTGTGTGATGTGAGAGTGAACATAACGGAGGAGTGACCTGACAACTGACTGAAAGTCCATGGACAGAATTCATGACACTTACAGGCTGATCCAAGACAATACATAAGAATATAGTCATTTATATTATAACATCTCCCTATTTTGTTATAAAAACTGCAATGAATGCATGGCCCTATCTATGGAGTAAACAAGCAATGTTAATACATAAAATATTATACATTTTAATCTGAATTGCATACAGTAAATATTTTATCATAGTCTACATTTGCACCTCTCATCAAAGTTGTCCTAAAACAAAAACAAAAATATTTCATTCCTGTTGTAGCACCATTTTGATCCACTTCAGATGCTTACCCCTGTATGTTAATATCATAATATATATATATTAATTTATCGTATAACATTGAAAATAGGCTATATTATATTAAAATACTAAATAAAATAAAATAATTACAGAAATAATTATACAGGAAATTGGAGAAAATAACAGGTCGATACAAATGTTAATGTACCAGCTCAATCCTAACCATAACCTTTGTAAGTTTTTATTTTCTCAACTGTGGAAAAATCTAGATCAACTGTGAATAAGTTGTTCAAACACCAGCAGGTCATAAAGACCCCCCAACTCATATAATCACATATGCTGTTGTGCTGACTGAAAACACACACACACACACACAGTGCACATTACACAACCACTTTTCCAGCAGCATGGGTCTGGCGGTCAGGAACAGACAGTACAGTATCGCCGAGTACAGTTCAGCTTTTGTGCGAACATGAATTGTGCATTTATGACTAAAGAGCGCCCGCCTCCTGCTACTCCCACTAATAAAAGCAGGATTATTACAAAAACCATCATGTACGATGGCGACGGCTGTTGACTTTACAGGCTCCCCCTTCAAATACTCTAATAATAAAGTTTCTCCTTCCTCAAAGGAGCAATTTTCTAAAGCGTCAATAAGTGTCTTTCTACTGGGAGGAAAATAAAACAAGCCCAGAGGAATATTTCCTGTTTTCAACACTTTTTACAAGTTTCCAATTTAATTTTTCATGTGCCTTGGCTGATTTAAAGGCCTCTCGCAGGTTTTGCCCACTGATCAAAAATTCATCACAGCGTGAGAGAGTTGGAGTCAGACTGTTTGATCTGTGGCCTGTTACGAAAAATACAAACACAACCTTGGAGCACAAATGCAATCATGTTGTATGGGTCAAAATTATCCATTCTTCTTTTATGCCAAAAATCATAAGGAAATAAAGTAAAGTTCCAAAACATATCTAATGTAATTTTTGATTAGTAATATGAATTGCTAATAACTTAATTTGGATGACTTTAAAAGGCAATTTCTTTTTTTTTTGCAGCAGCAACAGATTTGTTTTACTTTACCAAAAAATGACCATACACAGCTTTATTAACAAGACTATGTTTGGTTTGAACTCTTTCTTCCATTTTGTATCTAAGAAGCACTTCATCCGGTACTTAGTCTCTTTCATTGCAACCTAAGAAAACATTAGTGGAATCTGCACCTCAGATGGAATTTAGATGCATTTATACAGTGTGATGTATCACAGAGGAAACATGCATTTAACCTGCAGTTATAGATGCATAAATGCGTTTAAATAAAATGCTGACTACTAACATTTTAAATGATACACACACAAAACAAAAAAAAGTCAACATGTGAAATTAAAACCGCCAGTAGATGACAGTAACCGACTGTTAATGAGTGAGTCATTGAGATTCAACTGATTCATTCATTTAGCTGATTCATTCAGGAAGAAAGCTATCGACTGTGTTAATGAGTTAATCACTGAATCATTTATTCAACTGATTTGCTCAAAAAGCTGATTTATTCAATAAATAAACACCGTTCATTGCTCAGAGACACACACAAAAAAGCTTTGCGATCTTTGTTTGGAACCTTTTTATTGGCATAATTGTGTCTAGAATGTAAGAGACTTATTACATTTGTTATCATTGTGATAGCTGGAGAAAATGTGACACTCTTTGCGTCACATAGATTAGGTTAACTATATCAAATGAACTATATTAGTGTTTTTGACATCTACTGTATTAGAATGCCTTGAATTTAGAATTTCAGAAGACTAATAAATCACGTGCATGCAATACTTTCTTGTAGCCTGTGTTCTTCTGACTTTATTTTGTAATGAATATGCTTCAGGAAATGTGTCAGAGTAGAAGTATACATTTTAATTTGAAAATGTAGTGGAGTAAAAGTGAAAGTTGGCTGAAATACAAAAACTCAAGTAAAGTATAAAAAGGCTACTTCTAGAAATTATTAGTGTTATTACTTTCGATACATTACACCTCGTCAAACCATGCATCAATGGAAAGCTTGTTTATTCAGCTTTCAGATAATGTATAAATCTTAATTTTACAAATAAAATGACCCTTTTTTGTGCTCCAGGGATGCAAATACTAATTCTGCTGAAAGAAGGAAAGAAATAAAGATAAGTGTTTGTTTTTTATGTTAGAATAAACTGTCAGTTCTGGAAAGTGAACCGTAACGAGATGGCGGGCGTTTTGTGGCTGTCTGAAATTTAGGGTCCTGAGGGAAACAAGGGGGGATGGTGTGTGTATGTGTGTGTGTGTGGGGGGGATATGTGGCGCTGCTGCATCAGCCTGTGTGCAGTAATGTGATAGCAGGACTCCGCCACACAAAGAAAACACGCCTCCCCTCTCTGCTCCCCGGGGGTCTGTAGTAATTACTGCACTAAACCTGCCCAACCGGGTGCTGTCTACAGAGGTGCTGTGTTCACTGCAGCTGGCCTGCGCCTCACTCCAGATGTGTTCAGACCGGGCAGGTGAAAGCAGTGACTTCACATTATAAAATGTGGCGAGAAGTCAATCCTTTATTTCCATACCACTGAATTAAAGCCTATAGGGCTAGCCTGGTTCAGAATAATTACTATAGTTTTTTTTAAACCACAGGGTTAGTAATATGCATGCTAACAAGCATAGTTAAGACCTTAAAATAATGTGTAACCAACCATACTATAGTAAAGTGTATTATACTGTGTATATTATAGAATTTACCTGATTAGACCTTTCTGTTAGTCAGCTAAATTTTTCTTTAAGACTAGTTGCAGTTTTTTAAACTCAGTTCTATAAAAATTTATATTAGTCTAAGTTGAATCCAGATTAATACTCTTGGCTAACTGCTAGTTGGTCTGATTGTTTTTTTCCAGTGTGCAGACAACTTTGGCTGCGTATTTGACCAAACTAAGAAATCACACACACACACACAAAAATAAAGAAATAAATTATATTACATTATGGACCATTAATTAAATTAATTTAAGTAATTAAGAAGGATAAACTAGTGAATAATATTGTTTCTAATATTATTATTATATGAGAAATAATTGCGTTCATGGGAAAATGTTTAATATTTTATTTACATTTTTATCTACCATCAGTTTTCTTAAATTAACATGTTTTCACTAGTTCCCACTTCCTCTGAGATAAAATAGCTTGTATGGCGGACTGTCCAGGGGACAGGCAGGGAGCCCAGCGGCCTCCGAGCCCTAGGAGGTTTAACCCTCTAGGAGGCTAGGGTTAACAGATGCTCGGAGCCCAGCCTGGTCCCCGCGTGCCCCCCGGAGGAAGTGGAGAACTTGGCGAAACGAGGGACCCTTCATGAGGGTCGGCAGTGGCTCGGGTGGCGTAAGGGGAGGCAGAGGAATACAAAAATGGAGGGAGAGAGGGTGAGAATAGCTGCGGCTGGGTGAGCGCCGGGTTGCAATAGGCGTTGGCTTGATACAGCCCGGGTAGCGTGGGACGAGGCAGGCCGGAGGGCTGGGCTGGAACGCGAGCGCGTGCAGGGCTTTTTGGATGCATGATTGCGAGAGGCCTTTCCTGTTGCTGTAGTTGCTACACCTATTTTGAAGGAATGGGAAGAAAAGTTATTAGTTAGGAAACTGGATTGATCGAGGAATCTTCTGTACTTGTTTGATGAAAAGGAAATAGAATCTTTGACGATTATGAACAGATCAGACACTGTCGGTTGCGTTTTTTGGATCGAAATTAGAATTGACTGTAAATTCGGAACAACTGAGAAGGCCGAAGAATGCTAAAACAAACAGCTTCGAGGGTACGATCGGTGTGCACAGAATGATAGCAGGAGCTAATTTGTGGAAGCAGATTGATAATATTTCCGAAAGTGATTGGCAATCTGGAATTGGGTTTAGGAGGATTCGATCTTTGGATTCCTTTACGTAAGAGAGCGATCTGTGAACTAGCGAGGTGTTCAGCTGAGCGGCCGAAATCAATTTAAGCAAAACTGTAACCTGCTGGAATACCCTTTTATGGAACAATTATGTAGGAGGTTAATGTAAGCAAGGAAAAAATCAGCCTTAGCAAATCAGACTTAAGCAGCAAATAGCGAGGAGCTGGCATTGAATAAGCCTCGATATCTGGGGCCGATATCTTGCCATCTGAAACGAGAGAGAGTGTCAGAAATCTGATTTATTTACCATGCATGCGGTGGCCTAGCAAAAATGAGCCTGGGAGTAGACTATGGGAGAAACTTCAAGTTGAATGGCTTTAAATTATTTACAAGATGAAGTAGGCAAAATAGCGCTCAATGATTCCCAGATAATTTTTTTTAATCAATTCGAAATTGCGGCTTATGCAAAACCTTAACCTTTGGTTAAAATAGATACTTCTAAGTCTTATATACATGCAAATATAGGCCAAATCATGCCATAGTCATGCCTATATTAAGTAAATTAGGTTTATATCAGGCAACGGCTCGTTTAAATTGGGATAATTGTCTAGATAAATATCTTTGTAAGGCAGAGCTGGTTTAAGTAGGCATAGAAAATATTGGGTTAATTTCAGTCACTATTTTATATTCATTCCGCTTTTAGTGACCGCAGAAACCATTAAAAGTATCAGTAAAACTGTTGAATTAAGAAATTTGGGTGCATAGCATTACATAATGTGACCACAGAGAAACGAGAAACACGGAGAAACAGCTATTATTTCTTTTATTTGTTCATACAATAAATAGCTTATTGCTATATACTTATATTTGGTTGTTTATTTTGTATATGAACTCCATTTTAGTGCCAAATTAACAGAATATTATAAATAATAAGTACAGTACATTCTTGTTTATTTATTTTCTTGGATTGTCCAAACATATTTTAGGTTTGAGGTAAGGCACACAAACGAAGTGATTAAAGAAGTACGAATAAAGTAAAGCTGTTGAGTGATAATGAACAGCAGACATGAGTTCTGGAGACACAAAGGCAGCGCAGATCAGATGTAGTTCCGGTCTCAGACCCCAGTAAAGGCTCATATATCACAAACACACAACAAAACTCTTTTATTCCACAGAGTCTGAGGAAAGAGGGAGAAAGGAGGAGTGTTACCTAATCTACTCCATATGGGACATATTCAGTGTTCAGGTCACATGACTTTACCAGAGGTGGTTTTTCTTCTCCTCAATAAAAAAACAAGAAAACACAGACCAATCGGAAACTGAAAACTCTTGCTCATGTTGTTGTAACCATCAAAGTTATGACTTATTTTTACTCTCGTGCTGTGTATGTGCTTTGAATAGTTGAACTGGTGTTAAATTGGTGTTTTTTATATATCATTTTAGTTTTTTTTTTCTTTTTTCTTTTAAATTCAGGTTTTTTTATTGTAAAGAACTTTGGATCAGTTACTGTGGTGCTCTATTAATAAAATAGACTTGCCTTGCAGACCCTATTACTATTTTATTTTCCTTTTGGAACACAAAAGAAGATATTTTTAGAATGTTTGTAAACAAAAACCTTTCAGTTCCCATTGACTCCCATTTCAGTTCTCATTCACATTATATGGACAAAACACAGTGGAAGTCAATGGGAAACTAAACTGTCTGGCCACCGTGATTCTTAAAATATATTTTTTTTGTGTGTGTTTCACGGAAGGTTTGGTACTTTTGGAGCACTTTGTGTTAAAAGGTTACAGGTTTAAAGACCTTTAAAGTATATGATGACAGAATTTTGTATGTATTTATTTTTTCCCCCATGAATCTGTTAACTACAAACACAGCTTTTGTCTTCTCCACATGTGAACTGATGGACTGGAGCGCTGTGGATTATTGTGATGTTTTTATCAGCAGTTTGGATTCTGACCGCACACATTCACTGCAGAACATTTATTGCTGAGACTCTGAAGCAGAGACATATTTCTCCAGATCTAATGAAGAAAAAAAATGGTTTAACTATTTCTTTAAAGGTATAGCTACCCAAAACGACAATTTCATTACTCACTTCCTTTACTTCTAGTCTTAAAAAAATAAAAAATCCACTTGATACTGTACTATTAGTCCACGACGAACAGTATTTCTGTGCACCTCCTCGTTAGGTTCAAACATTTTTTTCTCACAATTTTTTTTTTAAATGAAGTGACAAGCAATGACCAAGAGGAAGAGCACATTCAAAAGTGTGTTTAGAGGGATGTGATTGTGCAAAAAAGTACTTTGAGGGTACTGAAGCGAAGGCACAGAGTTCGAGAAAGAGTAGAGAGAGAGAGAGAGAGAGAGAGAGAGAGAGGCACTGCGGAGGAAGAAACACTGGGCTAATTGTTGCAGTCCTGCAGCAGCAGACCTGTGACTGAGACTCTGTGTTTTCATTTAGACTGAGCACATCTGGGCCTGGCAGCTCTCTCAAACATCATGCCGCTACATGAACCATCATCCAAAACAACAGACCTAAATGAGAAACGTTGAGATGTGTTATCTAATAGCTTGTAGATGACTTTAGGGTGATTCGGGCTTTATACAAGCACTGTTTTCATTTTCGCTCTTATGCCCTGTTCCAATAAGGTTGTTGTTGTTCTGAAGATCATGTGAAAACTCGTATGACCGGTTACTGGACGCCTCTGACGTGAGCCCGGAAAATGCGTATGAGTGTGTTTGTCCATGAGAGAAAGACGTTTTATTAAGTTAAATGCTTTATAAATAGTATGTTATATGTTTTTTGGACTAATTTTAATTATCGGAGGAAGGGAAAGAAGGGCAGGATAACAAAACAAACAAACAAAAAAACTTGCAAGGCAAATTCAGATGGTACAGTATGTTCCAACTCGTACAACTATGAGTCCTTTTTTCCTCTACACAGAGTGCCGTATGTATATTTTGCATACATTATGTGATTTGCTGTAGTCCATGTGGTTTGTAATACAGCTGAAATTGATTTTAAGACTAAATATTTATAAGGAATAGTTCACCAAAATACATATTTTTGTTAAAAAACATCAGAATATTTTTAAGTTATTAAGTTCCTATCCACTGACAACAACTTTTGCATGGAAAATAAAATAAATATTGGACCACAAAACCAGTCATAAGTGTCCATTTTTCAAAACCGAGATTTATTCAACATCTGAAAGCTGAATAAATAACCCATTGATGTCTGGTTTATTAGAATATGATAATATTTGGCTGAGAGACAACTTTGTGAAAATCTGGAATCTGAGAGTGTAAAAAAATCCAGATATTGGGAAAATCTCCTTTGAAGTTCTTAGCAATACATATTACTAATCAAAAATAGAGTTTTGATATATTTACAGGACATTTACAAAATATCTTAATTAATATTCTAATATTGCTACAAATATACTCTTGCCAGTTATGACTTGTTTTGTGCTCCAGGGTCACAAAAATCCTCTCTTGTGTTCCACAGAGGACAAGCATACAGGTTCACAACAACATGAGGATGAGTAATCAACTTTCATTTCTGGGTGAATAATGCATCAATTCATACATTAATGCATCTCTGAAATGTAAACAACAGCAGAAGGTTGTTTTTCTGTGTGCCGTGCAGCTGTGTGTCGAATATTGCAGCCTACGATGCAGTGAGATTGAACATCTCTTAACCATAAGACAGAAACTACAGGTAAAATGCAATGTAAATCTGAATGCAAGTTGGTGAATTATATATGCAACACAATTAAATCAACAACAATGTAGGGTATTACCGCATAATGGGGCATAACGAATTCAATGTAGCACTTTCCAATTGATTTTGCCTCAAGAACAAAAATTTGCTTTAGACCCATCACAATATGCAGCAAAAGTTGAAACAGTCTGATTGAACTGATGCAAACAACGAAAGATATGGGATTCTTTAAAAAGCTAATAACCCTAACAATGCACAATGCATAATTGCATTTTATTATTTGCATTAATTATTGTTTTTTTCCCTCCATCCACAATACTCAATACAGACTTGCATGGCATTTTGGCACTAGCATTCAATCCGAACACAGCCAGGCTCACATTGTTTGCAATTTGGAGGATGTGCACTAACCGCCAGGCCGTGACTTGGGCGTAATTAGCATCTGCAGGCATTTAAAACAATCCCTGATACACAATAGCAGTAAAACGCCAACTAAAAGCAAACTTCTGCTGTGAAAAAGAAGAGATCTGAGAGGCTGACATGAAATAGGAGCCAGGGGAAGAGGTGCTGAGATAACTTTAACAACTATTACTGTATCCTTGCCAAGTCTGATAGGACAGCTGAACACAGATTAATTCTCAGGAGGGGTGTGTGTGTGTGAGCTTAAGTTTCTCTTAAGATGGCCAGAGGCTCACTTCCTCTCCATCTCATCTCTCCTGCTCTCAGCTCGTCTGATAGGACCTCAGCCAGCGTTCAGATGCTGATATGCCTCGCGGTTTAACAGATAAAATGCTCTACTCAGTAGGGCATCCTGCCCAGGCTTTTTTTTTTTTAATAACGAAGAAGGGAAAAGGACTCTAACAATAGAGCGAGAGAATGCCAGACAACAAGGCAGACACAAAGGGGAAGAGGGATGTAAATATTTAATGGGCTTATTGCTGCATCCGTGTCCTACATAAAACAGGGGTAAAACCTCTAGGGCTTGAGAAGCATTTCTTCTCAGATAAAAAACAAAAAATACTTGTGTGTAAAAAGAGGAAAGGGCTCATTCAGAGTATTAACAGAATTAAAGTTCTCAGTTATACTGAAAGATAAACTTATGTTTTTCTTAAAGGTGGCATATTATGCCAATTTTTACAATATGTCACATAAGTCCTCAGAATGTGTTTGGGAAATTTCAGCTCAAAATGCCCCACGGATCATTTATTATATCATTTTGAAAATGAGCAGAAGCAGGCTGATTTTTGTGCCTGTCTTCTTAAATGCAAATGAGCTGCTAGTCCCCGCCCCCTTTTCCAGAATAGATCTGCACATAGAATAGATTTTGATGATATGTCACCTTTAAATGTCCTGAGGAGAAATAAAACATGATTAAACATGTAATACAACTATATGTGCTTTGGTTTAGAAACATTTTCATGAAAAACACTGGAGATTTCACTGAAATTGAGAAATCTTCTGAAACAGAAGTAGCAGGAAGTTACTTGAAGGTATTTTACTTTGTTCAGAAAATAAAAATAGAAATTACAGTTTTAAAAAGTATATGCAAAATATTAAAATAATGAATTCAGCTTGTTTTTTGTTTTGTAATTGGCTTAACACATGCAGTTACTAAGGAAACAAAAACAATAATGAGGCAGATTTCTCTGCAGTATTCTTTACTCATTTCACTTACACCTCTCCACAACAAAACACTTTTCCTAATTCTTCTGCTGTTAAATGGCTCAATTCAAGCTGGTTTCAAAGTGAATGCAATTATAAAATAACAGATTCCACAACTTAAAAAAATTAGTGCACTTAAAAATCGTTACACCACCGTATAAAAGTTTGGTTTGGGGTCAGCAAGACTTCACATTGTTTAACAAAAACACATTAAACTCATCAAAAGTGACTAGCACAATAAAGCATAACAAAAAAAAAAAAAAATTACATTACATTTACATTATCTTTTCAATACTTTTGCCTTCGTGAGCATAATGTTTTTAAGATTCGAAAAACCCACATTTTGAACCAAACCCAGAGTAAGGATTAGATTTGAAAGTGAATTGCTCTGCAAATGACCTTTCAGTAATGCTAAGGCTAATGCAAACTAATATGCTGCAAAAGAAACATTTCAGCCAGAAAGATGCATTTTAGCCAGATTTGCCTTTCAGTATTTCAGCCTTTTAGCCTATAATTTGCTCTCCATTACTCTCAGTGCTGTGTGGGAGAAACAAATGAATTATTAAAGATCACATTTGTGATATTTCTTTGCGTCGGGAAAGCAGGGATGAGGAGAACTCTGAGATTAGATGACCATCATGTCTGGTGAAGGAACGGAGATCTTGTTACCACCAGTTGCAGCATCATCCGTCCCGTCAATCCCTCTTTAAGCCCTAAGCAGACACTGCTACAATCCATCTCTCTCTCTTTTCTTCTTCCCCACCCTTATGTTTCTCTCTCTCTCTCTCCCTCTGTCGTTCATTGTCCAGACAATGTCTGGTGTGGACAGACAAGGGCCAGCTGTCCACTGCGCACCCCAATGGGACGATAAACCCCCTTCTTTTTTGCCTCCAGTAACATCTGCTGCTTCCTCTCACAATATCGCACAAATGAATGGACAGACGTTTATGGGGAGAGAAGCCAAACTGATGTGGATGCAAATCTAACATGACTCCCTGTCCCTGCGGTTTGAGCGGAGAGACGTCTGGTCAATGAGTCTCTGTTCTGTAAAAGCTGTTTCTCTCTACCTCTGTTTCGCCCACTGCTGTTCTCTGACATGCCAGCACACATAAACATATAAAGGCCAATTCAAACCAAGACCAACTGTGAATTTACGGCATGCACTTCTTTTTTTTGAAGCAACAAGCCTTTAAAATTGAAGAATAAATCACTATGAATTTCTGTGACAAAGCAACTTTTTATTTTTTGCTGTGTATGTTGATTTTTCTGTTTGCTCATCCAAAAAAGAGAACATTGATATATGTTTTTGGGTCATGTGTCTGGAACCGGCATTCCAAACAGCCTACAGTATATCAAAACATTCACAACTGCAAGCACATTTTATGATACTATTAGTGCTGTCAAACAATAAATTGCATCCAAAATAAATGTTTTTGTATACTTAAAATATGTGTGTATAATGTGTATTTTTATTCATTCCATTTTATTCCAAATATAAATCAGCCTATTCAAATCATTGGTCCTTTGTTATATCACAAGAAAACAATTTTACGAGGTGGCCATTTCAAATAAATTCATATGATGTGCTTTGTACAGAAATGTAATTTTTTTGCATGAAGGTCCACCCCCAAACCTAATTCAAAGGAATTAACCATCAATTCAACAAAATGTAAAACGGCTGCGAACAGCCATGAAAGTGAGTTGCATTGGTTTCTCGATAAAACCATATTCAGATCACGATTAGAACGAAGTGACTCAAAACGCAGACAAAAACTGTCAACAAAATTATCATAAAAATGATTAATACTTATCCCAATACAAATTTTCAGTCTGAGACTGGCATGCACAAATACTAATCTCTGAAAGCACCAGTCCAAAGACCTACAGACTATTTTCAAGAATTTCTTGTTCAATATTTCCCCCACGACAAGCCTTTTAGTCAAAACAATGCATGTCTGTGTGAGATTTGTTGCCTTTTTTCTTAAGGTGGAATAAACTCATGCGGGCATTTCAGCTAAACATCAAGCTGTTATAATGTCATAAGGCCTTAATATTTGAAATTTGCATAAAGACTGCAATTATAAAGTATTTATAGTATTTTTTATATTCACACAGTTTGACCCTTCTCACATGAGTTTTTAGCTCACAAAGCTTTAAAGTCAAAGCATGAACTAAGACTTTTAATCTGATCAGTTTCACTACATTAAAGTGGCTTTTTGCCATGTCAACATCTGAAGTGTTCAATAGGTACACTTAAAAATATCCTTTCTGTTTGTGTTCTGAAGCGGCTTCATAACAAGAATATTATAAAATGGTAAAAAATAAATAGTTCTGGTTTGTGGAACCAAAAACGGTTCTATGGCAAAGTGTCTTTTTTATGATGACCAATAAGATTTGAGAATTAGATCATGTGAGAATTCCAAATAGACATTAGGTTGTTGATAGCATTGCTCTGAGTAAATGTCTATTCACATCGAGAGCAACATGACAAAACGCCTCTAATTGCTTGATGAAAATTACCAGCAAAATTGCATCAAAACTACTCACACCGAGCTAATTTCTTTCTGAGACTAGAACACAGACACGCACACAAACCTTCAAAGGAATCAAACTGAGACGTGCAGAAACTCTAGCGATTCAAACAGATGCAAACACACAATCTGACCTCTAGATTTTCACCTCACTTTGCACTAGAATCTCAGCGGCTCACGCATGCCATTCCAACACACTGCTCTGATTCACAGACACTTGAATTCTGTAGGAAGAAAATAACTGGTGTATCAGCATTCAAGTCGCCTCTTCTCCTGGTCCTCTCTACAGTTTCTCCTGTGTGTGTGTGTGTGTGTGTCATCAGGCTCACAGCTGAACTACTGGAGGCGCTGATGTTGTGCCGCTGGGGAGTTCAGGAAGGGCAGGGCTCCTGTCACAGTGGCCCTTGTTTTAAACACCTCACCTCTCCAGGGACCAGCAGGTCCCTCTCCGTAGGCATTCGTGCAGAGCCGAGGTACAGCCTGCTGACTTCTGGCTGGAGCAAAACGCAGGTACACACACAACACAACACACATCTATTCATACGAGTTGCTAATCTTCCATTCACACTTTTATCACAACACCGGAAAACAAAAAAAAAAAGAAAATCCTTTTTTGTTTTCTAGTATAAATATCTAAACATTCTTAGGACTAGCAGCAAAAGGACCATCTTAAACAAGCAGCCATGTTTCAAAACAATATCTAAAGATACCTAATCATTTTCTTTCCCCATTGGCAGAAATTTGTGCTTGTTTAAGCAAAATGTAACAAAACAAAAATGTAACACACATTTGTTTCTGTGAACTGTGGGAACTTTCATAGACTTCTATTACTTATTTACTGACCAAAAGATTTTATTTTCTATCCACTAACTCAACCTTAATACTAAACCTAATCCTTTCAGAAAACCTGTTTGCATGCTTACACTTTCAGAGAAACATCATTTACTATTTTAATATGTCTTTTTGCCTTGTGGGGACCACAGGCCAGTCTTCACAATGTCAAAAATGTCAGGTTTTACTGTCCTTGTGGGCACACATCCATCAGAGAAGCTAATCTTCCATTCACACTTTCATCACAACAGTATTCTCTCTTGCACACAAACACACACACATTTTGTCCTAATGTCTGGCAGTCTCAAATCCAATGGCACCAGGGAGAGGCTGATGTTGTGTGAGTGTATAAACTGCCTCAGGTGACTAACACATAGCAGTGAAGGAGAAACTAAAGAGGACAGAGAGTCTGCCGGCCCACACACACACACACACACACACA
>JAUMHI010000073.1:1394140-1405426 GCA_032359435.1 Enteromius unitaeniatus
TTTTTAGTGCAGTCTTGATTTGAATTATTGCCCTGCCCACCATAGCAACCATAAACCCATCAAATCACCTGTTACTTCTCAAGCACAGTTATGCCAACAGTTTAAAAAATGCCTTAAAGTGATTGGCTCTAAATTCCAGAGGCGCTAAATGGCCCATTTTACTTGATACCACCCTAAATGGTTCACTTTATTGAAACTTTAAACTAAATAAAAAAATAAACAAACAAATGACTGAATTTAAAAACATATATTTTAAATTGATCACTGGATTGAACCTTCAGAAAATGTTTTTTTTTTTTTTTTAATAATTATGTTTTGTTTACTTATTTATTTTTTGCATATCATATTACATATATACTGTATATATATATATACATACCCTACAAAGGGCAGCTTTTGAAGTTACCACCCCTTTATTTATGAGAGTATATATATAATTTTGAGCATTAGAAATTTAATAATCAAACACCATAGGGAAGGATTTAGGGTTAAAAAATTTTCCCCCCCAAAATTTTCTCTTTCATCCTCAATTTCTGTTCCTTTCTCTCTTCCCCTCATTTTTCCCTTTTTTTCTTCTCCCCTCACTCTTTCTCCTGTATTTCTGTCTTTCTGCTCATCAGTACAATATCTGTTGCTGTCAGGTTTTTTATGAGCCAGACGAAAGCAGCAGGGTCGGCTGTGTTCTGCGGCTAACTGAAGAAATGACTGATGTCAGCTGCAGAGAAACGAAGCATGTTAACCGCTGGGCTGTGATGGCCAGAGCTTTCCACGTTAGCTTACTGAGCTTACTGAAAGACTTGGTGAAGTCCCGCTGTGCCCAAAAATAGCTCCAGCAGCGCTTCAAAAGACCCATGCTGACAATTTATGATGACGAATCATAGGGGGTCAACCGAAACACTATTCTATTCATCTATTCCAGGAGGTAGGTCTGTGCAAGCTGCTGAAGAAGAGGAAAATGGCAATTCAGTCTTTTCAATTCATAGCAAAAACGCTAGGAAGCAGATTTATGTACAGATTTGTATCTGTACAAAATAAAAATAAAATACTGACTGACCCCAATTTTTTAAACAGTAGTGGATTGTTAATATGAAATAGCAATATTACCACAACAAACTATGTAAAACAAAACACAGAGACAATAAACACACAAGAGCTCAGAATTAAAAAGAGCGCGAAGAAAGAGAATGAAAACAGTCTGATGGGATTCCCTGCATGATAAAACAGCTCTGGAGCCGAGAGGATGATGAGGTCAGAATGAAATGAATCCCTCCATTAGAAGAGATATGAGAGAGAGCAGCTGCTATAGCCGTGACCCAGTGCTAACACACACACACACCTCAGGCCTCTCGGTTAGCATGAGCTCATAACCACTTCTACGGACACAGAGCTCTCTTTGACCCAGAACTCAACCTGACTGCCCTCTGCCAAACCATCAGCCCCGAGAAGAAAGAGCCTTTATTCCCCCCCTTACAGGGGAAAAGAGGAGAAGAATTTTTTTATATAACTTTAGCATTTAGCGAGCATGTACGGGAGGAACTGGATGAAGAAGCAGCGAGAGGAGGCGGGCGGTTTGGCTGACCAGGCAGTGACCTGTTAATGAGTGGCACTGGGCACCAAACTCCACTCATTCCTGCACAACGATGTAAAATCAGACATTCCCGTGGCTCTTTATGACTCAGATCCCTTTCATACAGTAAAACGCTTTTATAATTTATCCTGGGTGTCTGCACTCATAATATGGAGAGTAGAGGTGTGCGGTATTGTCAGAAATAAAATCTTAATATTGGTATTTTTGATTGATATGATTAGATGATGTATTGCCGAGTGTGTTATTGTGCTGGGCACATTTTTTATATTATGTCTGGTAGATCACGCTGGTAGAAATTAATCTTTTAAATTTATTTGCATTTTTATTCGCAATTTTTACCTTCATAAAGCCATTTTCCAAGTCTGCATTATATTTTGAGTCAAATTCTTATTCAGTGGATTACAATAATAAGACAGTTGGGCTATTACCAAGAAAATGACATTAGTATCAATAAAATTAATATTTGCAGTGCAGAGGAAACACAGAAGCTGCGTCTACAAATACATTTATGTACAGTAATGTCCTTAATCAAAATACCCCGCAACTGTACTGAAGATATACTGAAGTATATGTATGTATAATATATATAATTCAATAAGTATACTTCATTAATATCTACCATTTAAAGAACTTACATTGATGATTATTCAGACCTCATCAATAGTGATGTTTAAAAATATGTTAGGCTCAATATTAAGAGTGCACAAACATTACTACAAATAAAGTTTATATCAGTAAGTCGGGTGATATGTCAGTAAATATGTTAATATATTTGAGTTTTACTGTGTGTATTTTAAATTAGTTACTTTTTTACACTGCGAAAAATTTACGTTCTTGGCATCAGTGGTTCCTTCCATTAACCTTTTTGGTTCTTTACAATAGAAAAATGGTTCATTAGATTATTAAAATGTTCTTTACGCAAAGAAAAAAATGGTTCTGTTCACTGTATGGTTCTTTGGAGAACAAAAGCTGGTTCTTCTAAAGCATCGCTGTGAAAATCCTCCATTTGAAACATTTATTATTAAGAGTGTTTGACACGAGGATTACAGAGAACCGTGACTGACAGCGAAGAGAGGATCATGTTCCTGCAGAGATTCCTTGAGAAGACACTTTCTATTGCTCCTGATCAGGATACAAACAAAATATGCTCGGCTGTGTTAAAATTAGCATCCTTCAGGCAGAGAATTCTTTTTTTTTTTTACATACATTACAAGATAAAGGCGATGATGACAAGCTAGGATAGATACCATGAATGTGACTCATTAGCCCCGGAGCATGCTTTTTTACACCAATCACTTTACACCTCATTTAATCAATTTGGATCATGCATTCACCTCTGAAAGCAGCACAACTGCTTGATGACATATGGCAATCATTGTTAGCAAATTAAGCTACTTTAAAAATCTAGCTTGCCAAACTGCAAGCATCTCATAAAAAGCTATTACACATTAAATTATTTATGCTTTCGTGTAAATAAAAAGCGGCAAACTACAAAGAAGCTTCTTAACTTGGCAGTATTTTTATAAAGATATTGTAACTATACTAGAATTGATGATTTAATCAGTGGTAGTTTGCCAATTCAAAAAGAATGAAAGTTATTGAATAAATTGATGCATACACACAATAAAAGTATAAATTAATAAACAAAAAAAACAAAAAAAATTAAATGAAATGATCAATATACGAAAAAGAAGTATAAATAAAAAGTAAAGAAAAATAAATAAAAAGTATATAGTAATATAGAAATTCGTTATGAAATAATAATAATAATAAAGATCTATTTCTTTCACATTTATTCAATAAATGTATTTATGATGATTAAGCAATTAATCAAATTTCAGGAGGAGCACGAACGATCGCAGCTGCCACCAATCTCCCTATTACTGATTACCCCGCGAATCTCCTCTCCTCCGCTTTAAATACCTCTCACTTCCTATCCTCGGCATCTGTGTTTTTTGCCTTCCTCCGCCTCCCCGTCCACCAACCGAGCCAAAGCCGACTCTATCGAAGGGTCCATTCCTCTTCTCCAAGTTCTCCACTTCCTTCGGGGGGCAGGCGGGGACCAGACCGGGCTCTGAGCATCCGTTAACCCCTGCCTCCTAGGGTTAAACCTCCTAGGGCTCGGAGGCCACCGGGCTCCCTGCCTGTCCCCCGGACAGTCTGCCAAACAAGCTATTTTATCGCAGAGGAAGTGGGAACTAGTGCAATTGTTATCATTTATTGTTAACTGAAACATTCATTGTATTACACTATATTTAGTTGCTATGGTTTTCCTGTTTCATTTTATAAATGTGGGCATTTTAGATTTTTAATAGTAATTTAATAGTAATTTTTAAATATATTCTTTTTTTTATTAATTTATATATTTTCCCTTTCCAGCTGAATATATATATATATTTTTTTTATTTTATTTTTTATTTTTCTTTTGCAGAATTGTATTTATTTATTTGCTTACTACTTTAAACTTATGAATGTATGTATCATCTAAAATCTACTTTTAGTTAGTAATTCCACAACATAAAGGTCAATGATTAAATAAAGTTTGGTTCAAAGCGACTGTTTTTTCACAAGAACATGCTAATAATAGTAAGAATCCCAAAAAAGACGAGCAAAACAGAACAAGGTTGTGTTAAAACCAGCGGTGAACTTGAATCCTGTGCAAAATGTCAAAGAATCTGCCGACACTGTTCCTTTTTTTCTACACATCAAACATGACCGTGCTGGCAGACCGTCAGTCACTTCAACTCAGGCATTCTATTTTCTTCTCTCTCCTTTTCTTTCGAGAATATGAGGGAAGAAATAAAGGCACAGCTGTCACATGCTAAATGACCTAAAATAAGACAACTTTTAATTGCAGCTTCTAATTTTAGAGCTTCTGCACAAAAAAACATAACATTTTATAAAACCCACACAAAGATGGCACATAAACAACAGCGAAACACCATAATTGCTTTTAGCCTTTACGATGCAAGCCACTATTAAGGCTAATTTGAGTTCTTTCACAACGACACAGAGAGCGTGCTTCTCCATGTAACAGCATGACACCTGTGAGCATGAGCCGGCGTATTCTTTACAGCTTCTGAGTGTCTCTGGCTGAGGTGTTGAAACACGGGAGCGTTTGATATTATTACTAACCTGACAATCACAGGAACAACCGTGCTACGCCTTGTGTTTTTACAAGTCCTGGAATCTCTCTCAGACGATGACAACTAGCTTAGTCAGTCAAGTGGCCTGTGTTTGGGACGTGCTCCATTTTATCTTGCTTAGAGGCCTAAGAGAGTAATGCTGAGATGGGAGATTTTAAATATGTGACTGGTACTAAAAAAACAACAACAATAATTACAAAAAACTACATTATCCTAAGCAATCAGACTTAAAGCAATCTGATATTCAGTCAATATTTATTTTAGAAAAATGACCCTTTAGACCCTTAAGGGACAAATATAAAGTAAATTGGGTTTGTTAATCTTAGTAATTTATTATGTGAGTAAATTTCACAATTTAAAAGTTCAGTTTAGAAGTGTCGTATCATATCGATATGGACATTAATGGTCTTTAAAAGTATCAGTATTGTATCAAAAATGATTACCCATTAATGGGTAACTCAAGGTTGTACCTTAAAAATTTTCTTACAGTTCCTACAGTAACATTATAAGCAATAACAAATACAAAGAGAAAATGAATTGTAGATATCATGTTGCATTTTTATAGTCTGCTATCGGTACTAAAAGGGAAACTTCTGATATATTATCTTACAGTGTGTCAGTCAGACAGGTGATGACAAGTTTTATGACTTGACAAAAAAGCTTTTCGTGTTTAGGATGTTTCTTTTTGATGGAATGACAGACCATCTCTGAGCTTTCCATCTGTGACTCATTGACTTCAGTGATAGAAGCGAGCTTCACCCACACACCCCCATCTCTTGGAGCAGGAATGTTCAGGCCTCATCTCTAATCCCGCTCTCCTCGGAGCTGTGTGCTGAGGTGACAGGTGTCAGCTCTAAAGCCCTTTCCAAACAGTAACTGCGGATGCCAAAAATTTACCCAAAAAAATGCAGTAGCAACATTTTAGATTTTACGGTTTTAACTTAATTTTACAGTTAAATACCGTAATTTCATTACCTGATAGAATGTTAAAGTGCCCTTATTATGGATTAGGAGCTTTCATTCAGTGTGTAACTCAGCTCTGAGTGAATGAAAACATCCTGCAAAGTTTTCAATCTGAAAGTGCACTGTGAATGAAGTTAAAGTCTCTCAAAAGAAAGAGCTGACTCTGAAATGAGTTGTTTTTTAAATGAATCCCAAGCTGTTTCATGTTGACATCAAAATGAAACATTTGCAAATTGGCTGCCAACTTTTGGTCTGAATGAAAATGTAAATTCATTCTTCACCACTAGGTGCCGCATTTAGAACGGTAAAAGCTCACAAACACTGCTTTAAATGAAATCGATCAATCACTGGAGGAGTTTGGAGAAATTCATCTTTGAACAAATCCTTAAGGAGTTGCCAACCTACTGAAGTACTGAAATCTAAATTGAACTGAATTTTTATTTCGAAACGTAAAAAAACAAAACAAAAACAATACAAAACAATACTAAATAATTTTACAAAAAGGAGTAAAAAAGAAGCATAAGCTTATTACTCCACACTGATAATAATAATAATTCAACTGAAATAATGCAATAAACATTAATTTTAAAACACTAGATGTACAAGTACAACCCTAATGTACAAAACTAATGAAAAAATCATGTCATACAGTTATTCACTGTAAAGTATAAGTAATTTTTCACTTCCAAATTACGGTATAATACTGTAAAATCACGTGCTTTTTTATCATTAGTACTTTCTAATACAGTTTTTTACTGTATATATTGGAACTTACTGTTAACCACTTACCAGGTTTTAACCGTAGCATTTTTACAGTCTTTTACCATTAAATTCACAGTCATATTTTACAGTGTGCAGAACTCAGAGTGCCTCAGGCTTGATGCCAACAGGTACCCATCCCAGAACATGCTGCTTTATGAGGTCATAACTGAGTGACAGATAGACATTTCTGAATCAATTCATCCTGCAGAAAGTAAGAGATGCAGATGGCTGGAGTATGAGTATAATAGATGTTAGCTGTTTGTAATGTTTCTGTGTGCATTACCAGCTACTAGCAATTATTATCTGATATGGCAAAAACGATCAATCAGAAAATATCGGCTCCGATACAGTTGCAATGAGAAATGTAAGCTAAACAACCAAACAAAAAGACGTAATGTTTGTCACCGCTGGCTGGGATGGAGAGAGAGTTATACATGAATCAGAGCTAAGCACCTTTCAGTTGAATTGAGGGTGCAATTCAATTCAATTTGCATTTAATAAATAATACATTTAAGCTAGTTTTTATTTAGAAAAGCAAAGTTTATTAAGAAACTTGGTTTGACAAAGTGTAACAGATTTTTCTCGATTGTTTTGGCTCATTTCGCAAATGGAAATTTTATTTTGGCTAATGTCCTAATTGTAATTCAATTAGAATCAACTATTTAACCAATCATGTTTGGGAGCATATATATATGTAGAGCACAATCACCACCATTTTTAATACATTTGTACAAAAATAAATGTACTGTATAAATACAAATGTTCAGTAATTGTAACAAATTGTAATAATTCAATAACAAATGTTCATTCAAGTGGGGTTTTTTTTTGTTTTTTTTTAACATAAAACCTTAATTTCCATAATGTCATAATGGTCAGAAAACAACTAAACATTTTGACCAGTGTGGCTCACACAATGACAATAATACTTTATATTTTGGTGGCCTTGGCCAATCACTGACAAGACAAGTAGGTTTTGAAGCATGAATGAAATGTTTGATTAACTACGTTCCAGCAAACAGTTGTGACATTTGCACTCACAGTTTAGAGAATGTTAAGACTTTTTAAAAAAATGTGCCAAAGCAATTGAGAAAAACTATGTAAAAGATGTAAAAAAAAAAAAAAAAATGTAAAAGCTTAAAAAAATGTTAAGATTTACAGACAGATGTAAAGGAATAAGGAAAAAAATCTATAATAGATTTTGAATTTATTGTAAAGTAATATATTTGAATAATTGAATGATTATACTCTCACATGAACACATTTATATTTTAAAATATGCATTTATTCTTAGCCTGGCTGATTCAACTGTGTCTCTATCATTTTGACATTGAGAAGCACTAAGGCAGTAGACCAGTCTAAAAATGTAGCTTTTATTTATTTATTCATTTATTTGGCTCCTTCTTATAACATAGACAGTGGTACAGGAATATGCATTCAGAATATCAAATATCCAAGTCTAGCAAATATTAGTCAACTACCAAGACCTAAACCAAACAGGATAACCCAATTACAATATGTATCTTGTACAAGCATTTATCTAAAGCTTACATTTCCCTGGGAATCAAACCTATGACCTCGGCGAGCCATGATCCACTTGAGCTGTAGGAACTTGAAAGGAAAAGTTCACATCAAACATTTGGAAATGTCAATGTAAGCTTTGCAGCTTTGCTGGAAAACACATTAATAGAGGTCGGAATTGGGGATGAAAATCTAACCTTTAATCACGGTGAAAGAAAATGTCCAGGATTAATCAATCATAACAAGATTCGTTTAAATGTTCATCCATCTCTGTTGTACCTGTCTAACAGTGACACATCTGATTTGATCCTTCAGCTTATCGAAGCAAACAATCAGAAGCGTAAATCCACAAAACACAAAAAACTCTGTATAAAACTACTAGAATAAAATGATCAATTACCTTGTTATATTTACAAAAATCTATTTATCAGTTCTTCATATTACATGTCTGTATTTCTCACACAGGTACCTGCAATCACTCAAACGTTCTTCCGCTTTGAGAAAACAGGCTAATAATAACTATCTCTGTACCTCTCCGCCTCTTAAACTAAATCACCGGTTTTGTTTTTTTGCAACTGGCATTCTTCCATCTGGTTTAGGTGTTTATGATTACAGTGCAAACAGTAGACATTTCCTTAAAACAAGGAGAGAACGCAACTTTGAGCGACAAGAAGGTCTTGAGGTGTCAGATCCATAGCAGACAATCACTCATGAATGAAGAACTTATCGAGCACACAATCTTGTCTGAAAGCTGATCATGTCTTGATATTTAGCCTGCTGAAAACAGGCTTTTCAATCTTTCAATTTGCTGTTTGAAGCAAAGCGTGCTGCGGCATGAAAATGAAGTGTGTTGACTCTTTGCGACTGTACTTCAATGAACAACGCTGATTTTATGTTACATAAACAAATGAAATGGATCGCTCTGAAAGTTTCAATTCATCCTCCGACATGAAAGGAGACCTGCCTGAAATAGCTCTTGCTTTTAACATTTGTTCTAGTTTGAAAGGCTGGTTTCTCCCTATCCCGGGCGCCTCCTGCGAGTTTTAGGAACATTTTAGCGCTGTGAGATTCAGGGTAGCTTGAAAAGAGGAGATTACCCATAATCTCTTATTATTTAAGGATGGGTAGGA
Source organism: Enteromius unitaeniatus (assembly GCA_032359435.1). Lineage (NCBI taxonomy): Eukaryota > Metazoa > Chordata > Actinopteri > Cypriniformes > Cyprinidae > Enteromius > Enteromius unitaeniatus. Next base: position 1,403,248 of record JAUMHI010000073.1, read on the forward strand.
AGGCAGTCATGGAAGGTGTCTTAAAAAATCAAATTCTGCTGTCAGACCGGCTTAAGAAAGAGCTTGTACATGGATTCATGCTTGAAGGGCAACATGTCCGTGTCTGTTTTAAAGACGACTGCAAAAGCTTTCGAACTGAAGACCTTTAAATCAACAAGAGAATACAAAAGTTCTTCTAAGCATTCGTGTGATGATACACATCTTCTCTGAAAAAATGACAGAACGGTAAAATGTTAGACAGACAGACAGACAAGATAGATAAATCAGACAGTGAATGTTGGAGGGGTCGGTCGTCTGAGGTTCGTTAGATAAGCTCAGGGTTTGTTTAAATCCTTAACCCTCAGTATAAGTGATAACACACAGCAGTAAATATGAAACACTCAGTCAGGAAAACAATTTGTCTTAGTTTCCATAAGAGCATCAGCGCTGTGTTCTGATCTTTGAGTATTATTAAGAAAGATGTGAGGTCCGGCCTGGGCTTTGACAGGCTGTCTGTGAGACAGAACACAGAAAGCTCTGATAATGTTGATGGCTTGTAGTTTAAAGAGAGGCGCTGAACTCTGAGGGAATCAAAGTGTCATTAATAATCTCTGATAAAGTCCTCCTGAGGCTCAGCAGATGCTCAGGACTCTCACATACACATCTTAGTTTAAATGGATATTATCGGTGGGTTAATTCACAGGTCAAGACTCTCGGCTGAATGAAGTCGAGCTGATTCAGAAACCAAATAATCTGCCCTTCAGATAAAGTTGGCTTTTAAGTGTCTCATGGTAGCCAACAACAATAAATTCATATGATGGAGAGTACGAGTCTGAAAAGCAGGACAATTAGATTAATGAGTCATTGAGCTGCGGGAGCAGTGAGGATACAATCACTTTAACAGAGCCCTGCTCTCCACAATTTCTCTTCTGCAATATTTCACTGATTCACTTACAAATCTCAGAAGAGAGTGATAAAAAAAATAAATAAATAAATAGCTTGATATTCCAGTAAACAAAGTTGTGAATATATATATATACAGTAGTCAACATTTGAAGTGGATCAAAAGAAGTTGATCAATGTTTTCCTAAGACCAGAACAGGTATCGTTTTAGTTTTAGGACTTTGACAAAAGGTTTTGATCCACTTCAAATGTTGACTAAATGTTGAGCTCAATAATCAACTTTCAAAAACATCCCAAACTTTCGCAAGAGGAACCAATCCTGATGCAATATCTTTATATGTATCACGTAATCATAAACACTGAGAATGCAGGTCTCAATCCATCATACAACGTCAGAAAGAAATAAACCTTTCTCTATTTAATCAACCTTTTTGTTTTTGACATTTCATGATGACTTCAAATACACAGACCCCCAAAGCTCTGCTAACTCTCCCACAAGTCCACAATCTGAAGAAAAACAGAAATATTCAAGCTTTAAATTCAGCTGAAAGAGCAGCAGACCTTTCTTTAAAATAGCATCCACTAAAAATAACAGCTTTCATGGCGTTTAACTGTAATCCGCTTTACTCTCTGCCACAAACATTAATTTTAACAACTTGTGGCCCTCATGGGACCATCTTTCTCCCTGCGCTCAGAATATTTCTATGGTCCATTTAGCCTAAACTTCTCTGGTTCTGCATTTGTAAATATTTATGTAAAGCATAAAACAATGGGTAATTTTGGCTCTCTGAGCTCTGGTATTTTGAATGCAAACACCAAATGTAGTCTGAGAGGGAAAAGGTTCAGTCCGGTGTGCTTTAATTGGCCAGAGAGAATCTGAGAGGGTCATATTGCTCCTGTGCCACTGTTCCCTTCATTAAATCCTCACTGACTGAGATACAAACTGATTTTAGACATTACTGGGTGAAAGGATCAGCAAAGTCTAAGAAAGCGCTTCAACAATTAGGAAAAACTAACCTAAAGATTTCCATCCTGCTGTGTTTCTACAGTCAAGAAGTGCATTTATAACCTCCTAGTCTGTTCCACTTTTTTATCCTAACCAGACATGACAACAAAATAAATGAATGAACTACAAATAAGTCAAAGGCTGAGAATTTGTGCATGGTTTGGTGTGTGCTTCTTCTGTTTAAGTAAAAAAATTAAATTAAATTAAATAAAACAAAATAATAAAATAAAATAAAATAAAATAAAATAAAATAAAATAAAATAAAATAAAATAAAATAAAATAAAATAAAA
>JAUMHI010000073.1:1413200-1431018 GCA_032359435.1 Enteromius unitaeniatus
GTCATGCCTTCTTTGAGCAGCTCACTAGGTTTTAAAGCTAAGCAACTTTTGAGAGACAAAAAACTGAATCTTGAAGCACTGAACTCACAGTTAGGACTAAAATAGCACAACAACATGCTGAAACACTTCCCATGCGTATTGCATTGTTGTTTAGAAGTCATGCTTGCATTTGAAGCATGTTTTACTGGCTTCATTACATCAGAAGTGACATGGCATCCGAGAAAGTCAAGAAACAACATTCCACTGGTGTTAAAATAACAGCAGAAAAAAAAAAAACTTACACATGGAAGACATCGGCATGTCTTTCTCATACTGCTGAAGTAAATCTGAAAGACAGCTTGACTGTAATATCTTGTCTTTAGCGGCACAGAAATAAACTATTTATAGGTAACAGCGTAAAACATTTTAAATCGACTCCCGAGGCCTAGACTAGAAAGCACGCAACTGGATAAAAACTGGCAAACTTACGCATGATTGAGAGATGAATAAACCTCCCTGACATAATAACAGAACATAAATCACTGTTCATCAGGCACTAAGTAAACTGTATAGCACTCTGACATGTTCAAGGTTATGCTGGAGGACACTTTTTGCCACCTACTTAGACAAAGAAAACATGTACAAGGGAATCTCACACAAAACAATCACTCACTGTAACTGATTGTTGCCAGGGTGTTGCTAGGTGGTTTGTAGTTGCTTAAATTAGTTACTCTAGAGATAACAAGAATGGAGATATTCAGGTCTCTGGATACACTCCCATTTTGGTACCTTAAAGGTACATATTAGTACCTAAAGTGTACATATTAGGTACAAATGTGTACCTTTTCAAAAGTGTCTTTATGACCCTCTGTCAATGCTAGTGCATGGGATTTTATGATGTTTATTTTTAGTTTTAGTTTTTGGCCTGTTTTGTCACCTGAAGGTGAAAATATCGATATTAATTCTACTTACAATTATGCACAGAGGGTTAATACTTTAGCAATAGGGATGCTTGCCTTAGAAAAACGTGATACCACTCCAAAAGAAACATTTAAAAAAGTAAATGCTTCTATTAAGCATTCAGTTAATCAAAAGTGACAATGAAGACCTATATTTTAAAAGCACCAAATCAGCATATTATAATGATTTCTGAGATTTTCTCAGATCATGTGACACTGAAGACTGCAGTAATGATGCTGAAAATTCAGCTGCGCTTCACAGAAATAAATGATATTTAAATTAGTGCTGTCAAACGATTAATCACATCCAAAATACATTAACAATAATTTTGTTTACATAATATATGTATGTGTGCTGTGTATATTTATAAATACAACACATGCATGTATAAATTTCAGAAAAACATGTTATGTTTATATATTAAATGTATCTATAAATACATCTAAATATTTTCCAAATATATACTGTATGTGTGTGAATGTATAAATTCATAGTAAATATACACACATATATATTATGCAAACAAAAACTTTTATTTTGCAATCACTATTAATTGCACTAATTTAAATATAGCAAAAGTTATTTTAAATTATAATATTACTATTGTATTACCGCTTTATTTCATGATACTACTGTACTTTTGATCTCACTTGACTTTCATTCCATTGCATAACCAGATGTTGTGGAAACACGTAACAAAAAATACACAACAGCTGAATATCAACAACGATTTCTTCAGGGGTGCTTGACATTAAGGCAGATATCAATCATAATATCCCTCCTAATCCATGTTTTATCTGTGTATTATCATTATCCAAACAAAACAAAAAAAACACAGGGTAACAGCCAACAAGGATTCAGCCTTGCACTTCTTATATGATACAAACTACCTCCGACTCTAATTATAGATTTAACAGAGAATAAGCACTAAAATATCGCTGGCACTTCAGAGAGCAGAAGCACGAGACAGTGAGGTGATGACAGGAGCTGGGTTTCCTGCAAGGATCTCTTTTATCAACAGGTGTGAGGAAGAGAATGAAGATATGTGAACAGATAACCAGAGAGAGAAAGAAAGAGAGAGAGAGAGACTAAGTGTGACAGCTTTTATCAGCACTCCAGATGAACCATCTCCTTCTCTCTCTCTCTCTTTTTCTCTTGCCTTCTTATCACTTCATCTCAAATGAGCGGATGCGATGAAAGGTAAACAGTGTGTGTCCTATCTTAATTAGCAGAGCACATAATCTTCCACCCTGCTGAATAGTTAACGCAGCCATTAACACAACAAACACACACACTTCCAGAACAAACACGGAGCTGCCTCCGGGCCAGCACTCACTCTTTTCAGGAAATGTTCACAAACAATGCAACCTATTTTCTGAAATGCAAACTTATCCCACAATAGCGCATTAGTCAGTAAGTTATCCAGCGAACTACCGATTAGTGAGGTCAAACGGGGTTGGATTTTTTTGGTCTTTTTAATGTAATATTAAATTAAAATAAAAAAATGCTACAAGTCATTGCAATTTTAGATTTATAAAAAATATTGTATATACACTGCTTAGAAAAATAAAGGGAACACTAAAACAACACATCCTGTCTGAATGAATGCAACAATCTTATTAAATACTTTGTTCTTTACATTGTTGAATGTGCTGACAACAAAATCACACAAAAACTATCAATGGAAATTAAATTCATGAACCCATTGTGGTCTGGATTTCGAGTCACACTCAAAATACAGGCTGATCCAGCTTTGATGTAATGTCCTTAAAACAAGTCAGAATGAGTCTCAGTAGTGTGTGTGTGGCCTCCATGTGCCTGTATGACCTCCCTACAACACCTGGGCATGCTCCTGATGAGGTGGAGGATGGTCTCCTGGACAGACCTCCTCCTAGACCTGGACTAAAGCATCCGCCAACTCCTGGACAGTCTGTGGAGCAATGTGGTGTTGGTGGATGGAGCGAGACATGATGTCCAGATGTGCTCAGCTGGATTCAGGTCTGAGGAACGGACCACCAGATCTCATCTCGGTACCTAACGGCAGTCAGGCTACCTCTGGAGAGCACATGGAGGGCTGTGTGACCCTCCAAAGAAATGCCACCCCGCACCATTAATAAAATCTATCTAGTTGTTCAAGAGGTTTGAGCTTGGAAATGCTAAGTCATTTTATTTTCAGTTATTCAATTTCTGATTAATATGTCTTTTGCTCAATATATAAAAGTTACCAAAAATAAAAAGAAGTGTAAAATGTGTAACTAAAACTGCTTTCTATCTATCTATCTATCTATATTTTTTTGTTGTTGTTGTTGCTTTTATTAGAAACAAAACTAAAACCTAAAATTAGAATACAAACGATAAAATAAATAAATAAAAATGCAAAATAATTCAGTTCAATATTGTAATAATAATACCAAAGTACAAAAAAAAAGAAAAAAAACCACACGCACACAAAGCATCATTCTGAAACAAACCTCAGACTTCACAGACATGTGCTAACGGCTATAATTTAAACAGTGTATTGGACACAATATGACTTTATAAAGAATTCAGTCTGAATGCTTTTACGTGCGGCAGTGGACAAAGAGTGTGTATTACGTTTGTATGTTTGTACACTGATCTAGAAACTAACAGTGCTAGTTCTTTATTATACGAAACAAAGCAGCATGAATAATACATAAACAGCAGTTCCCAGGTATTCATCAGACTCTAAAGGGCCCTGTTCTTATGAAGTTATCTAAATCCTCTCTGCTCTAACATCTGCAATCATACTGATATTAATCAGAGTATTTAGACGACACTATCCTTGTGTGACCGGATGGATTCAGTCTTTCTCATCAGCAGCTGTGAATAAAAGCCTCTGTCGACACGTCTCTTTGACACAACGCATCTGGTCAGACCTTAGGGGAAAGATTCACCAAATTGTCATATTGCTTGAAGAGTTCTGGGTATGTGATGAAAGTGTTTTCACAGATGAAGAATAAAAATATTTTGGTGGTGGATTCATGAATCGTGAATTCATTGTGAAATCGGGTTAGCGCCGAAAAAGGTGCAGTTGATGGGAAAGGAAGCCTCTGATCTGGAGGTCATGAGTAGTTATAGTGTCGAAAGATGGATCCTGAATGGCTTCTTCTCTTTCCTAAATTAGAATACAGCAGCTGGACAGAGAGAAGAGGAGACGGTGGCACTCTTCATCATCACATCTCATGTTAGCAAGCAATCTGTGCCACTGACCTCCAGCTTTGAATAAACAATCTACCCATAAATGAAAGCTTGAAAATGCACTCGCTCTCAGACCATCCAATTTATTTATTATTATGCATTATTATTATTTCTTAATAAAAAAATCAGATTTGAAGAAAAGAGTTGCATCAGTGCAGGTAATGGATGCCATCAGAATGAGAACATCACAATAACTCAATAAACAATCCATAGCACTCCAGTCCATCATTTAATATCTTGTGAAGTGAAAAGTTGTGTGTTTGTACACACACACATACATAAACAGAGATACATGCAAAGGTTGCATTCTTCTTTAAAATGCAAGAAAAAAATACTAATAATAGTGAAAAGGTTTTCTGTTTAAAATAATTTCAATTTTCTTTTTTTTTCTTTTTTGTGAGCCCAAAATAAATATCACACATTGTTTCCTGATTTACAAAATTTACCCACTATAGTGTCACTCAGTGTAACAATCTTTTAACATATTAACAACAATAATACACTTATGACGTATTAAAAGATACTTTCACTTCAACTACTAATTAGTTGTAATTGTACGTTTTTTTTACATTTGCCACAATCCTAGGTTTTACCCATTTGTCCATAAGATTTTTGACTCATTTAAAACAATAAAATATGCTTCCTTAGGCTTTTATATATTTTGATATGTACAAGTTAGAATAAGCATGTTGTTTGATTTTTTACATAAATATTGTGCTACACTAAACGACAATGTAACAGTATTCCAACATTTTATTCTCCAAAAACTGAACTGAAAGTAGACCTTTGAAGTAGACATTGTACTTACATTTAATGTGCTTTCTTTAGGTCGAGAGTCGATTCAGTTTTGTTCAGGGTGCTGCAATTAATTAATCTAATTAATCACTAGTTAAATTTAAATCTATTGTTGTGCTAAATGTTTAGGTTACAATGACCTAAAGTAGGGAGCATAAGATAATCTCAAACATCAGTATTTTCTGTTCATGCATGAAAATAGCTTATTTATCAACACTATTCAAAATACCTTCTATGTTGTGCAAAAGAAAGTCATTCAGGTTTGAAACAACATAGTAAATTATGAAATGTATTTATTTATTTTTGGTGAACTATCCAGCACCATTTGCAAGTGCAAACAGTCCAGCTTCAAACAAATATGACGAAAAAAGCATTTTTTTTTAATGCATTATGGAGTCTTATTTTGTAAGTTTAGTTCAACTATCGATTTTCTCTTTCCATGCAACTTTTAGCTTCAAAAGACATTAACTTAAGATCTGGAGTGCTGTGGATTATTGTGATGTTTTTTTATCAGTTGCTGTTCTTTATTGGAACAGATTTGGAGAAACAAACTACATCTTGGATGGCCTGAGAGTGAGTCATTTTTTTTTAGCAGACTGAATGTGAACTATTCCTTTAACACTGGTTAAAATAGTATTAATTGTCCCATGCGGCACCTTAAACAAGTGACACTTAGTCAGGGCATTGAGGGACGGCAGGAAAGAGACGGGCAGCAAAGAAGGGAAGGAGATGGATGGAAGGTGAATGATGATCTTGAATGATGTTCATTGTCTTAAATGCGGAAGTTTACTGAAAGAAGAGCATCCTGTCCTGTGCAAATTACTAATGGATTACTTGAATGTTCCGTACTGCCCTAAAAAAGCAAAATACAGAGACTATACTTGTAAAAACTTGAGTTATGACTGAAATTAGGTCTCTTATGATGGCTCATATTTCAGTGTTTGAGGTGGACTGAATCATATATCAATACTCAGATCAGACTCTGTTTACAATGAAGTGATTTATGATTCTTGTTCTTCCTGTTTTTTTTTTTTCTTTCTTTCTTTTTTTGTGTTGAGGAAAATTCAAAAAGATTTCATCACAGGAGCCCCAGACGTAAAGCACAGCAGACGTCACCACATGCATTAATTTATTCCTTCATTTGAGATGATGAAGCATAATACAGAGAACACTTCAGAGTTGATCTGTAGTGATATTAATCATTCTGTGTAAAAAAAGATGCAGGAGACAATTAAGAGCTTTTTTTAAAAGCCATTCTTATCATAATAAACCACAAAACATATAATATCACTCTATTCCTTTCATTAACCACATTTAGGCCTACTTGTTCTTTTTTATAGCACAAGAGACTTAATTACTGTCTCCTAAAAGTCTGGAATCATTTACACACTCTCCTGTCACCCGTTTAACTTTGTGGAAAACAAAAAGAGGATATTTTATATAATGTCCAAGGCCCTGTTTTTTTCCCATTTAACATGGATGGTGATTTTAACAACTCAATATTAATTGCAAACAAAGTTTTTACAGTTTGTAGATTTTTTATTAATCTTAGTGGGGTGTAAGAATATATAAAAATGCATGAATTTTCAAATATATTCCCAAATATAATGATCCATATAATGATGAGTTGCTGTTTATTTTCACATGTTAATACTGTGTGGGAATAAATAAGGATCATAAATTAAATTAAATAAAAAAGTAAAAAAAATAAGTAACATTGTATGTACGATTAAACTGAATTATGTGTACTAAGACACCAAAATTATATAATAATAATAATAATAATAATAATATCAACTTTATTATAAAAATAAATTTGTAAAAACCTATCTATCATCTACATAATGAAATAATGTAAATGCATACAGTATAATAAATCTTGTGATTTATATAATTAACTGTAGATTAAACAGTATGCCAATAATGGATTTAATTTGCCCTGTTTAAAAGCATAAAATTATTGGGGATTCTTGGGGATACAATTCTTGGGGAGGAGACACACGTGAGAAGCAAGATAATGAAAATAACAAAAAGTCCAACAGAAACAATTGAGATGCAATTGAAAAATCAACATGGAAGTCTCTAGCACTACTGTTTGAACAGAAGCAGGGTCTGATTCAGTCTCTCTTTGGCCCGGCGTGCTTTGTTTCTGAACAGATCTTGACAGGCTGTATGACAGGAACAGTGTAACTTTACTACACAAGTCTGCAGTCATCCGAGCCAGTGTGTGCATAGAGTGAGAAAAAAGGAAGCGAGTGTGTTCTGTTGAACATGTCATATGATGTCAAGAGGTACGCTGCCACATTATGTGAAAATATACAAGCAAGCAAAGCTTTTAATCCTGAAAGCACACTTACTGTATATCAAACAACACACGACAACAGTTGCTAATTCTTAAAAATGGCGTTTGAGCTCTTAATAAACATTCAAAGCGAAAGACTAAAGCAAAGTGTGTTAAACTATAAAACCCAAACGAGCCGGCTGCAATCGTATAGATCACATTAAACAGAGCAGGCTGGGTAAGGGGGCTCAGGGGGGCTTTTCAGCCTCGATAAAAACTCGCCAACACCCTCCAAACAAAAAGACCACCCAAAGCAAGCCATGGCACAAGACAAATGAACCTCTCTAGAACCTCTGCATCACAGAAAAATAGATCCAATTACAGATATACACTAAATAATTCAATCATCTGTTCTCGGGAGACTTTTTTCTTTCTTTTCTCATTGGGTCATGCACCACTTCTTTCCAGGTATTCAAAGAACTTGGGAAAAAATATATATTTGAGCCTGCAGTACAGAAGCAGTCATTAGTAGCACATTGTAGCAATAGAAAACAATACATTATACCAAACAAAATGATCCATTTTTCATGCCAAAAATCATTAGGATATTAAGTTAAGATCATGTTCCATGAAGATATTTTGTAAATTTCCGACTGTAAATATATATGAAAACTTATAGTAATATTCAATATTTGAATAGTAATATGCATGGCTAAGAACTTCATCCGGACAACTTTAGAGGTGATTTTCATCAATATTTAGATTTTTTTTTCACCCTCAGATTCCAGATTTTCTAGGCCAAATATTGTCATATCCTAACAAACCATACATCAATGGAAAGCTTATTTATTCAGCTTTCAGATGTTGTATAAATCTTTTAAAAACTTGACTCTCGTGACTGGTTTTGTGCTCCACGGTCACATATGGTGAGGAACAGAAATTATAAATTCAGTTCAGATCAGAATGATTTGGAGAGAAGAAAAGAACAATTTGTGTGTGAACAGTATTTCTAACACCACAAAAAAAGAAAAATCATTAACTTGAGCATAAATAAATAATAAAATAATGAGAATATTCTATTAGACAAACAGAAGAGGATAAATCTGCTTGTCTGCAAATTAAGATTTAATTACTTAAATCTAAAATGATAATGTCATTATCTTTTCTATGAAATATTTCATTAAAATTAACACTTTATAGTAATTCCAACTAAAATCTACCAATTCAAAGATAATAAAGAAAACTCTATGTTAACAAAAACATGGACACTTCCTAATGCAGCAAGAACACTTTGATGGAAAAGGGACATTGGCTTTTTGCTTATGCATTAATACAAGTACGCAAAATGATGAATGATTTAATGAGAGATGCAAATGGCACCTACTTAATAGAAGGTTTTTTTTCAAAGAAAATTGTCCATATTTACCATCCTGGGAGAATGTCTTCTGAGAAAAGTCCCTGCACCAGTTACTATAGATGAAAAGGTCAGTGAAAACAAACATCATACACTAAATAATGAACTAAAGTTGAGTTTAGATGCAGTGTGTTTCGTGTGAGGGACGCCTCACTGTACCATCACAAAGAGGCACAAAATCTCTTTCCAGAACATTCTCTCACACCGTTCCTGGCTGCTTGAATGATCTTCCCATTGCTATCCGAAATGCCAATCCCTTACAACCTTCAAACGACTGCTGAAAACTCATCTCTTTCAACACTACTTGACATCATAAAATATATATATATATATACATATATATTAACCCTACTCTTTCTTTCCCTTTCTAGTCTGCACTTATTTCAGACGTGGCACGTGGCTGTATAACTCTGAAAACAGGACCCAGATGCTGTCTTCAGCCTTAGTTTCTCTTCTCCACAAACACACAGCAATGCAGATTGTCAGAAACAGGTTCTTATTCAGGACCAGGTTGTTTTTTTGTTTTTTTTCCAGTAGTAAAGTATGATTAAATGAGTCTGTTCAGTTCCGTAAACAGTTCTTGAACAAACACATCTCTGCTTAAAAAATATGCAATGCACACATCAGCGGCACATTAAACCAGGGTTATTAGAGTTAACTAAAACTAAAACCAAAACCAAAAAAAGACAGAATGTTACTTGAATTAAAATATATTTTGACAGGGGAAAAAATCTAAATTTTAATTGTAATAAAATTAATTTAAATTTTTTTTAATTAAAATTAATTTTAATAAAATTAAAATTTAATTCAGTATTTTTTTCATCTCTCATTTAATTTAACATAATTGTCATTTTAATAAGTCTAAAACTTATACAAATGAACAAAAACTGCTTAGACATTTATCAAATTAATACAATTACAACTACTGAATTTTAAAACTACTTTTTTCCCCCTTTACCTTTTTTATTGATTTGGGCAACAAATCCGTTTTATTGCATTGATTAATTTATTTCACACCATTACAGGAAGAATTTGGAACAGAACTAAAGTTTGCAGGTAGATTAATCAAAAAGGTGATAGGAAAATAGGCTACATGAGGTCCTGACTTCAACAAAGGCTATCCGCCTGTTTATTAAACAAATGTCTCTTTTATTCCTAAGTGAGAAGTTATTGTTGGCAGTGTGTTTGTGTGTGCACAGTCCATATGTGATGTCTATCAGGTCCAGACAGAAAGATAACATGGATGTCTCATTAGAAGAAAGCAGGAAAGGCTGATAAGCCGGTCTGCTGGTTAGAGAAAGAGACTGGATGTATGTCTGTTTTTCTGCTCTGTATCTCCATGATCCAGACATCGTATGTACTGTGTTTCTTGTGAATAAACATCCATTCCTTTTGTTGTTCTCTCTCTCATACACACACACACACACACATACGCTTGGTACCAGCATGAGGGTATAGTGTGAAGAGCAGACAGAGCTAATATGCTGAGTGAAGTATAAACACAGCACCATTATATCAGGGCCTCACGCTTAGCAAGCCAGCATCTCACACACACAACCTCCATCTGACGTCATTCACACACACAGCCGGGTGTGGCTACTGTAACACACTCATGTATGATGGAAAGGGACAGTAAATATAAAGCAGATAGAGTTTGTGATGGATGATGTTGAGAGGCTGGACGGTCTGACTTCAAACACCCTTCATTTAAACTCTTCATTCTCCGTCGCTGCTTAGACTACACTGGCATGAGATCTCTTGGGAATTTCCATGTTTTTTTTAAATCGTGGTTCACTGAATCAGTCCTTTAGTTGATTCTTTCAAAACGCTGATGCATTCAGTAATGAAACATGAGATATTCAGCCGTTCACAAAAAAAAACAGTAAACTCATTCAGTCCATAAAACCACCACCACAACAGTGTTTCTCTTGCTGTATTATTATTATTTTATCTTTTTTTAGACACAAAAAAATATAATTCTAAAAAAAATATAATCATCTGTAAATATAATGAAAATCAATTAGGTCATATTTCTTCTTTTGAGTTAAGGATGAATAAATGATGACAGAACTTTCCACTTTAGATTGATTATTCCTTTAAATATGCGCAATGATTTAATGTTTATCTTTATGTATCCCCAGAAATACAGTAAACAATGGCAATAAAAATGAACATTGGAACATTTTCATGTAATTTACAGACAGACAAACAAAACACCCCCACACAGCCAGGACATACACAATTGTTTCCTTGTAGGATGGATCTAGTCCAGGGCACAGGGCAGAAAGAATACTGATCCATCACAGTAAGAGGCTGTCTGAACACACACACACACACACACACACACACACACACTCCAGCTGCTGCAAAGAGCAAGATGATGAAATCCAGGTGGACTCCAAAAGTCCATTAAAGATAAAGACCTGGTGAATGTGTATGTGCGTGTTTCTCAGTATTCTAATATTCCTGGAGTTTTATTGGAGGAGCTCGACAGGGAAAGTCCCTCTTGGATCATTAAAGTCACACTGAAACACCTTTGACATGATCTTACGTCTTTATAGAATTTAAAAGCTTTCACACCTTGTTACACCTTCTGTCCTGTTGGGAAAATAAACAGATATTGAGTCAAATGTCCACAAACATCTCTAACGAAATCAGTACTGACTTCAACACAGCCATGAGTGGGTGTGTGAATGAATATTCATTTTCTTCAAATGTGTATAAAGGATAAAAACCCAAACCACTCCAGGAGAGAGTGTGTGTGTGTGTGTGTGTGTGTGTGTGTGTGCACGCACATCCAAGTGTGTACAATAAACTTTGTGTCTCTGCTCTTTGACTTTGGATGCCTTCGTTAAATCCGGAAATTTGTGACATGTTTGATTTAGAACTGTTTTGACTGAAACTGCAGAAGCTCCTATTTAACAATCAATCAAATTAAAGTGAAAGCTGTTATTTTTCTAACCTGCCATGAATGGCAGAGGTATGAAGCAAACCTATAAATTCAACCAATCAAGCAATGCACACACACACACTTGCGAGCATGCACACACAAATAACACCGTTATCCTTTTAGAGCCAAAAAATCGGAATCTCTGCATTAGGTTCCAGAGATCTGATATTTGATAAACGAACATTTCAAATGTAGGCGCCAAAATCAACTATTGTTGAAGTGATGTAATCTAACACATGCACTGACCCATTGGAGTCGTGACCTAAACGTTAGCACAAGTGCATTATGCAGGCAACATAACATGGTATTTTACATGAATTTTAATCATGAAATCAAACTGTGCACTTAGAAGAAGTAGTAAGGATCTGTATTTTCCAATTCTAACAAATTTTGTTAAAAACATCCAAAAACATCTGGACCTTTGTGAGTTATAATCCAAAACTAAGTTTGAAAAAGTACAAAATAAAGAGGACCTGTCAATCAAATGCAGTGTTCAGTGAGACAGCAGATGTGTCATTATTGCTGCAAAGAGGAATGTATCAGAAGAAAGCAAGCGATAAGACTGAAACGCTGCAGATTGTGAGTGTGTGCCGACTTGTTAACCGCACGGTCTGGATATCTTATCATTGAGTGTCTGAAAGGGTCAGAGTGCATCTGCTCTTGCTGTCAGTTTGCTTATAGCTGACCTTCAAGTCACAATTTAAAAACTAAGCATATATCATATACTTTGAACAACCCTAAATATTCAACTTTGTAACTACATGTCAACTAATTCTCATGCATTTTCAACTACATGTCTACTAACTCTCGGAGTAGACTAGTTAGGGTGGGTTTAGGATTAGTAGAATAAGTTGAGATATACTTGCAAAGTTTCTGATTGTCAGTATGCAGTATGTTGCGGACTCATCAAAATAAAGTGTTAGAAGATATTAAGCAGACAGTCTACTAATATTCTAAAGACTGCTAGTTGACGTGTATTTGCTTACTGTTAGAAGAATGTCTAAAGTGGATTATCAAAATAAAGTGTTACCAAACTGAATTTTCACATTTATTTTTTTTAAATTAAACACAAAAACGCATTCTTTGTAAATGACCCCAGATAATCATGAGCTGATTTACCTAGAAGATTATGCGGCACTATCAATCATCACTGTTCATTTTTGAGATCCCAACCAACCTGATACAGAAACACTTGCTCAACCAGCGATATGACTCTAAGGTGGGACATTCTGTATGTTAGACTAGTAGCAACCTGTTTGAAACACATTATTTTTGCAATTATATTTGCTAGAGAAAAGGAAATCCTACAGAATTATAAATCCCTTATTGCTCTATCCCTTCTTTCCTCAAATGTTTGTAAGCAAAACAAGGGACAATGTAAAAAGCATGTGACATCTATACATGCACTCCTCTCACATAAAATGAATGCCTACAATGTTCAGGATAACAGCAAAAGAGTCATTCAGCATGTGTTATTTGTTCAAACTATAGTCTCACATAGTCTCAAATACAGTTTATTACTAAACTATCATAGTGTAATTGTATTTACCTCATCTGTCAACATGATGTCGGTGAAATGCAGAGCTGGTGCAAACATATCCACAGCACTACGATCAGATGCATTCTTAATCCTGCTTTCTCACCACTGTTAATTTGGTTGTGCAGCAAATATTTACATATTTAACTGAATGCGGCATGGAAGGTGTCTGGGTGTTCATTACAGTCCATCCTTGCAAAAGTATTTCCAACTTTTTTTTACCTAAAGTGCAGTATACAATATGGACAGCTAGCGGTTAAAACAGGGACTGCAAAAACATAGTCATTCTGCCCCGGAACACACATTTCAGAGTATAATCACTGGCTATAGAAATAATTTTTCGGAGAAACAGCCATGTACACACACTGTGAAAAAAAAAATCCATAAAATTTACGGTAAAAAAACAGCAGCTGTTATTGCTGGAATTCAAACAAAAAAATACGGTAACAATATTTTAGGTTTTACAGTTTTAAGTTAAATTTACAGTTAAATACCGTAAAATCATTAACTGATATAATGTTAATATACCCACCTAATAAAGTACTGAAGTGTGTTTTGTATCTTTGAAATACTCTGATATGCACCAAAAGCAGGCGATGTTGAGAAAGTCACATAATGAACCAAAGCAAATTTTAAATATGAATATATATAGAAGGAGTCATTCACACAAACACTAAACACCATCATGATGAGCCTCATTAAACTCAAATATGAAATAAACATTCATGTAACAACATTACATGTAACATACAACCCTAAAAAACAGAACTCATGAGAAAAACTAAGACGAAACATAGTTATTTCAAATAAAAAACATGGGAATTCTGAGAATGTCAGTTTACGGTTTTTCCCTGTAATCAAATTTAACATGTTTTTACTGTAGCATTTTCAGTTTTTTATCGTTAAAACCGCAGTCATTAGAACGGCTGCAGTTCACTTAATAGCCATGGG
The DNA here is from genome assembly GCA_032359435.1 of Enteromius unitaeniatus. NCBI lineage: Eukaryota > Metazoa > Chordata > Actinopteri > Cypriniformes > Cyprinidae > Enteromius > Enteromius unitaeniatus. The sequence continues at coordinate 1,427,287 of JAUMHI010000073.1, forward strand.
TGTCACTAATAACAAGGGTTTCTAAATTCTGCATATCGTCCCCTAAAACACACACACACACAAACAATAACACACTGCAAAAAGAGAATGCCGTGGCACAGAGCCAGCCACACAGGAATGCATTTCTTTTATTTATTTATTTTTTGAGGATGCCGGTCTTCCTGAAACTCCCCCAGCAGGTGTTGACTGACAGGTTGTAGGTGTGATTGAGATCATTTGTATGTGTTGTTTTTCTGAATGACAGAGGAGCTGGCCGACGTGACAGCATAGCACTTAACTCCTGTCTGTTGGCAGCTGCAGGAAGCGCACATACACACGTACACACACACCCAGAACATGAAACGCACCCGAGGCATACCGCAAAATATTTTCAGGCCTTATGCATGGGAGTCTAGGGTAATATGCAAATACAAAACATTTATGACCACACAGCTGATTTCTGTATGTGTGTTTCAGTGTTTGCTAGCATAGTGAGATGACTTAGCGACTTAACATGGTCCTCGAAGCAAACCTACTGGCAGGACTTCAAAAAAAAACTACAGCAGGCCCATAGCCAGCCCTAATACTTTTTTCTCAGTATTTTGGATTTGAGTATATTACAAAATATAAAAAAATATGACCAATAATCATCTAATAATAATAATATACGGGGAATATTACGGGGAAGAGACGATCAGTTAATGTACTTACAAGACTGTGGGATGGACAAAAATTGTGTTTTGTGGGCTTATTTTATTTGATGTTTTATGTATCAATTATTCATGATTCATTGAATGCTGTCTACACCGCGTATAGACACTAGACAGCATCGACTATGGTTTTACTTTAAATTTACTTATAATTTAATATAATAATTTATTAATTCAAAATAAAATGTTAATAAATCCTAATATTATGCATGTTCAAGCAGGTTTGTTTATGCATTGTCCTTCTATCTTTTCTTTTTTTTTGATGGATTAACATTATTTAACATAATAAATTCACAGATCCATCAGATAGGCCACTGTCTGTTAATGTTCTTTTAAGATTTATCATAGTCATTCAGACTGCTCAAGAAAGGACACAAGAGAGCAAAAAAAGGGTTTATTGAAGGCTTAGGGTCAAGACAAACATGATCGAGCACCGGCAAACAGATTCAGTGTAGGCTGAGGCAATAGAGTAAACGATAAACAGGGCAATGGTCAAATACCGGCAATCAGAGTCCAAGGGAAGAAGCAGAGAGAATGTCCAGGAACAGGCAAGAGATCGGCAGCGAATGAATCCAAATGACAAAACAAACTAGGAACACTAGGTCAGTGGGCGGAGCCAACAATGAAACACCATGACAGCAGACAAGCGGGACGGAGACATGAGTTTATTGATATGAGTCCAAGAGTGGAAACCAGTGTTGCCAACTTAGTGACTTTTCAGACCCCTTGGCAACATTTTTCCAAAAATAGCGACAAATAGCCACTAGCGACAAACCTCAGCGAGCCTCTGGTAGTGCCACGTGAGCACAAGCACTTGTTTTAAAACAGTTCTATTGAGAATTTGGCTGCATTAAAATACATTATGTGGCTACAGAGAAGCAATATAATATGACGCACTGATGTAATTAATATGCAAATTGACGTATGACGTCATCTAGAGAACATCTAGCGATTTTTCAAGCTGGATTTAGCTACTTTGGATTGAAAAAAGTTGGCAACACTGGTGGAAACAGATATAAATACGTACACAGTTCAGCGAGAGCTAGAGTGCCATCCAGAGCTGTGCTGGCACACCCAGCTGATCGTTACATATATATTTCAGAAAAATATGATGCTTATATATTAAATATATTTTTAAATAAATTTATTTACCATCTAAATTATATTAATACAGAATAAAATATAGACATGTAAATAAATGTATTGTAAATGTAGATAAATTAATTTTTCTAAATATATACTGTATGTGTGTATTTTTATGTACATGATAAATATACACAGAACACACAAGAAATAAATAAACTGATTAATAAGTTAAACAATCTGAAAAAAAGTAAATATATAACATTCCACTTCATCTAATCCATTTTTTGCCAAATATATATATATATATATATGAAGAAGAATAAAAAAATAAGGGATAAACTTGTTAAATAGTGCATGAATCCCCCCAAACCTTTCCCTTTTTCATTATATGCCAGGCAAAGTATTTCAAGAGTGACATTTATGATGCCGTGTGACTGCATTGTTTTAGATAAAGTTTCTCAGTGGTTAGGGTTTGCACCTCATGTCAGCGTTTACCAAGAATAGATACTTTGCAGTTACCTCGTATGACTCTTATGAGGGCGTGGAAGGACAATTTTTTTCAATCTTTTTCACCAATTAAACCGCACTGGAATAAAGCCAAGAGTAACAGGTAGTGTTACTATTCATGGTGGAAAATTGGCATCAGAGTTTGTTTTTGAGCCTAATTTTACTACTGCACAGCGCATTATTTGATACAGTGATGGTAGAAGCGCTATGATGAAACACAGATCTCGTCTTTTGAAGTTCTGCGGTCTGTGAAACTGCTCTGTGAAAAACAGCAACATGAGAAAATAAACCATATCTGGGACAATCGTCTGTATTTAAGAAGACCAGAGCGCACAAGGACACATGTGCCAGTCGGCCTTGTTCTTTTTGGGACGTTTCCACATGGATGTAACGTAAAACCTATGGGACAGGCCGAAAGAGCAGGGCTGCCACGAACTATAGAAACATCCCACCGCACATGTTGTCAAAGCATGAGGAATTTGTTACAAATGTTGGTCAGCTGCAGCTTGTTGGTTTTTCCAGAACAATGTGGAAAGTGAAAGGCAGAAAAAGAGAAGAGAAAACAGAACAGACAAATCATCAGTTATCTTCAGAAGACTCTTTGATCGCTTTTATAATTTCAGACAACCTTAGCTCTTGCTCACAAGTTCCCACAGCAGTCCTCGCTGACATCAATAGCACTTGTGGTTCTGGCATCGAGACAAAATATTCAATTGAATCTACTTCAAAAATCTACAGCCTTTTGAATAATCGATAGCAATGCAAAATCCTGTTGTTGCTCTTAAATGTTGTCGTAATATTGGGTGCGGATAGATAATGGTCAATTTTTAACTGCAAGTATCTCTTGCTAAATTATTTCTTGATATTAATATCCAAATATTGCTTTAACCAGTATACAAATCGCTAAGGTTCTATCTGGCATTTTTTGTTAAAACAGAGTTATTCTTATTCTGTGAAACTTTTTACGTCATGTGATGTTTCTTTTGTAATCTGTTAATAATTTATTATGTTATAATTGTTTTTGTAACTTAATAACTCAACTATAGTTTGAGATTGATTGGGATGCACATTGAAAACAAATGATCTTGGAAAATGGTTAACAATTATATCTATATTTGCAAATAAAGTCTTTAGTACTGCATAAAAATTATGATCCAATGGAAAGCTCAATGCCAGTCGTTTAGGGTGCTGTTCAGGGTGAGTATCATACTTAAAGGGGTCATATGATGCTATTTCAAATTTTCCTTTCACTTTAGAGTGTTAAAAGCTCTTGGTCCTTGAAGATCTATAAAATTTCAAAGATTAAAGTCTCAAAACCAAAGAGATTTTCTTTATAAAAGTAATGACAGATTCCTCTAAAATGGCTTTTCTATGTCACAGAGTAGGTTTATTTTCAAACACCACCCAAAGAAAGAAGGTGGAGCTATTATTCTGTCTGTAGTGTTGCTGC
>JAUMHI010000073.1:1431118-1443379 GCA_032359435.1 Enteromius unitaeniatus
TGTGTGTGTGTGTGAGTGTGAGGCAGCAGGGATGATGTGTGTGTGTGTGTGTGTGTGTGAGGCAGCAGGGATGATGTGTGTGTGTGTGTGTGTGTGTGAGTGTGAGGCAGCAGGGATGGTGTGTGTGTGTGTGAGTGTGTGTGAGGCAGCAGGGATGGTGAGGATAACGAGACAAGCACCTCATGATTGATTGACAGCAGTTTGTTAGAGCCGCTGGGGAAGTGACTGGGCCAAGTGTGCCACAGCGAGAGAAGACCGCTCAAGAGACTCACGCTGAGATCCTCGTCTGAGCAGACGGGTCCGCTCTGAACTCGAGTGTGACAGAAACAGATCTCCTCGTCTGAGGAAACGAAAAACGGCAGCTCACAGAGATTCTCTGTTAGATGGCAGCACCTACAGTATACGCCACTTTATTGTTCATCTTAAACCGGCACAAATCACTTTCACAGACTTGACATGAGCTGTTCTCTTCTGCTGGAGTCCTTAGCCATCTTCAAACAGTCTTCAACAGACCCTCTAACCCTAGCCCTCTCTGTTCAAATTCTATTTCATATATAAACTTGACTATTGACTATAGATCTATCTATCTATCTATCTATCTATCTATATATATAATTTTGTTTTTGTTTTTTTTAAAGAAAAATATGTTTATATATTAAATGTATTTATATACAATATCAAATACAAGAAAATAAATACATAAATGCAGTTACATGTAAATACAAATACGCTAAGAAACGCTTATCATTGTGTAATCATACGTCGCTTTGGATAAAAGCATCTGCTAAATGAATAAATGTAATGTTTATGTTACCTGTGGGGCACTCCATTAATACTTCATGATGATCAATTCTAATTCAGACAAAGCCCCGCTGTCTACACTAAACGGGGAAGAAGGATGAGGAAATGCCGGTGAAAAACAAACTGAATTACACCAGCAGTCACTGACACAAGCACTGAAAGTGCCTGCAGCCGTCCTGTGTTCATCAAGCGCTTTGATTAGCTCTGCCAATTAACTGCGAGCAAACTCCACCCTGCTGTCAACTGACCTGAGATTCTTTTTTTTTTTTACTTCAGGGCTACAGATGGAAAAGCCGTATTTTATCAGAGATATTAATTATCTGTGAAAATAATTATAGGTTTCTTTAATGGGGCAAAATAAAATTTTCAGCTGTGTTTACAAAACACACACGGACAGTTGATATACGGCACTGAAGTGAAGTTGTTCCAAACACTATGATTACAGCGCAGCGAGGGTGAAGGGGAGGAACAGTCAGGACAGGTCGCGTCCATAAATCAGAGCAGTTCTGTCGATTCACACACTTGGCAACTGCTCGCTTTCTCTGAGAGCTCTAGGTTTGTCAGTGCATCAAAAGGAAATGTCTGATAATGTCAAATGTGGAGGAACAGGAACATTATACCAAAACTTGGAAAATCAGACTTTCCAGAGAAACCAAGAACATTTTCACGCATACATGAGAAACGAGAAAAAAAAGGTTTGTGCATGCATAAAAAAGCCTTTACTACTACTAACTACTTTTAAAACTAGAAAAAAATTGTGCATAATAAAAAAAAGCATTGCATAAAATCTATACACACACATATATACATATACATGCAGTATACACGAACACACACACAGTAGTCAACATTTAAAGTGGATCATATCAAACTTTTCCTCGGACAAGAATGGGTCTTGTTTTTAGGACAATTCTGATGAAAGGTTATGATCCACTTACTTACACATACACACACAAACTTCCAATGATGTTATTTTTTAAAGCACATAATCATTTATTATCATTCTAAGCATACTTGCAAACAAATAGTGGACTGCTGAGACTCTTACCTGCCACATCTTCATACACATGAGCATGCCCAGCTTTGAATCTGGTTTCAGAGTGCACACTGGAGTCCAGCTCCTCATCTCCACCACACTCACCTGCAAAACATCATGCACGACTTCAGCGAGCTTCCAGTGCTGAATGTTATTGCAAAGAAAATGATTATATGTTCAAGGGAGTCATTAGGAGTCGCCACCATTAATGCTGAAGCACTGCAAGTTGAATGCACACCTTGATCTTAAAGTCGTTTCGTTAATGATTCATGGTTACTTCTCTTCAATTTTTAGCAGATGTTATCCTCACATCCACGCTACAGTGAGTGTAAATAATGTATAGTCACAGAAAAGCTCTGCACAGATGTGCATTAGACATCTGTCCTGTTGGTTTGCCATGATGCATGTTCACAGGTGCTGAGCGAGAGCAGCCAACATTGGGCCGATCGCCAGCAGCTTCCCATTTTCTTCCTCGTCTCATCAAGTCTGGACTCGTCTGACTCCAAAAATAGGCAAATGAGTCAAAAAACACAACAGTTTCCAACACAGAAGGGCCATGGCCATTAATAACAACAACAACAACGACCTGACACGCTAATGTTTCTAACTAACAAGATCCAAAACGGCCTGAGCACGCATGCCCTGGCAACTACCAAAAAATTTTTTTACAATCAAACATTTACAATCCAATGATGATGTGATTTAATTGGTCTCTGGGTGATTTTTAGTGCACAAGTGCACATTATCCTTAAACATAACTCATGTATGTTTGACAAGCACAATGCTTCCCAACACTCCATTCGCTTCATAATCCACCTTGGTTTAATATTTCAGCTAATGCAATGACTTGTTTTTTTTAATAAGTGTCCAAATACTTTTTGGGTCACTGTAAATAACACGAATACAACAGCACTGTAATAACTCCTGAGGAACTGCTTGAGGCCAATATGTCTGGGCTGATTGCACAGGCAGCCATGATTAAGAATCCTCCTAATTAAGCTCAATTTAACATCTCTGACTTCGGACCGATTCATATTTTAACACCGAGACACATCTGCGCGTTCTACATGTGTTTACGCCTGTAACTATAAACAGCAGAGAAGGGCAGCTCTCATCCCCCCAGGTTACAGAGGGAGAGAGATCTTGACGCGAGTTAAACAGTCAATAAATAACAGCGAGTCTATTCATTAAAGCCCTGCAGTGTCAGCCTCACACGTGAAAGCCTCGGAGAAAACCAGAAGACATAGATGAGGTCGAGGTTCGAGTTCCGGACTCCCAGCATGCCTTGCAGCGTTTTTTGTGTTGTTTTAAGAGACGTGTAGTGGTGCTGTTAGCCTGCAGTCATCTTGTGACGGTTATTACCTTGATGGTCTTTTGACAAGGCTTTCATTAGAGAGCTGTACAAGTGCTGTAAAAGCAAGACATAACCTTTCCTGAACATGAACACTGTACGGGGAAAGGAGAACACCCGATCTTTTTCACCTGAAGTGCTAAATATCTACAGTAGTCAACATTTGAAGTGAATCAAATCAGTTCAATGTTATTCTTAGACAAGAACACGTTTTTATCCATGTTTTGATCCACTTCAAATTTTGAATTAATTATTACATTAAACATTTTTTTTTAGATTTCATTGAACATTTTTATTATTTGCTATGTTAAAAAAAAAAAAGGTTCCAAACTAAATCTATTTAATATATATTAATCTATTTCTCTAACATTTAGAAATACAAGCTTAGAAATGTGTAGAAATTGTAGATGTTTATTAGTGTTACTCAAAATATTAAATACTAAAATTTATATTCAATTTCTTATTTTTTTTATGATTGTGTTTCTTTTATTATTAAACGTTTATTAACTCTCTTTTACTTAATCTTTATTAACTCTCTCTCTCTCTCTATTATAGTTATTTTTAAGATTATATATTTTAAAAAAATAAATAAATAAAAATGAAAAAGTGTAATATTGAAATAAAAAAAAAAAATTATACACAGAAATATTTATAAATGTATTTTCTATTTTATTTCTATTTTTCCTTTTTATAATTCATTAATTTGCAATTACTCCAAAATAAAAAAATTGTTTATATTAATATAAATATAAATATATTATATAAATAAATATTAAATATACATTCTTACATTTATATTTTATTTTATATTAATATATTTATATGTAAATATTTCCAAAATATAAGCTGCATGTGAGTGTGTGTGTATATATAAATAAAAAATATACACGGTACACGTGGAATATATTGTGTAAACATGAGGATGTGATTAATTGCGATTAATCTTTTCAACAGACTTCCAATTTATTTATGCCTTACATAATCTTAAAATCATAAAATAGATTTATTTATGCAAGTTGACAAACATGGGAATGGTTTTACATCAGCTAAATGTGGCTTGCAACCTCAAGCATTTCCAATCACGTCAGCTTTGTTGACTGTGAGATTAGGGATCAGGTCCAGCTTTGCGTCAGAACCAGCAGCAGGACACATGCAGTGATGAAATGAAGAGGAAGGGGGATGCATAGGGAGCACTGTAGGAAAAAAGGACGAGGATAGCAGCGATTTTGAGGCTCTGTGTTTGGTCTGGCTGCTGGTAGCTGAAGCATGGTAAATGTAGATCGGGTGACAGACTCTCTCAAGTGAGGAGCTGGCAGACTGGATGCTGAAACATGAATCTGGATGCAATAAAAGCCAGAACAGAGCAGAACTCACACTCTCTGCTCTCTGTTTCCTGCTCGACCGCACAAATCACACAGACGGACTGAGTCGATCTTACCTAAGATGATCTCTAACAACTCAAATCAACACGATTCAAACAATGCTTGAAAGAGTCATTTCACTCGTTCCAACTAGTGCCAGTTCAATATACCTGTTAATCCAATTACTAGTCAATATTTATCTATTTTTGGAAACCTGGAAGACTGCTTGGTTAACTACCTTAAACATGCACTATTTTAAATGTAACAGATTTATTTTCTGTTTTTGAAAGAAGCCTCACCAAAGCTGCATATATTTGCAAATATATAAGAAATACAGTAAAACAACTTACAAAAATATTAAATTATATTTTAATACATTTTGCAATTTATTTCTGAGATTGCTAATCCATTTTTCCATAGCTATTACCCCACTCTTGGTGCTATGTATTGATTACAGAGCAAAACAAACATGCAGAATAAATTACACGCAACACATTTCTCTGCCGTTTGAAAACCCAATTTTTAACCAAAAGACCACAAACATTTATCCTCAATTATATACAATGACGTCATTAAAAATACGTGTTCACATGCATGTTCTTACACCGATTATGCTTCATTTTAAAATGCGCCTAGTCATGCAAACATTTCTTTTATCGGAGTAAGGTCATAAACGGCTTACTTCAATATTGCGTAACATGCAAACACAATAACCTGTTTCCGTCGGCTTATTGAAGTGTGCATGTGTGATAGGAACGCATAATTATTAATAAAACAAAACAAAAAAAACTGAAATATATCATTTTTGCAACCTCAGATTACAGATTTTCCAATGATTGTATCTCACTGCCAGGTCACGGGGGTCGCATGTAAACGGAGAAAACTGGTTATTTTAATAAGCTAAGCTGCTCATTTTTGGGTGAACTAAGCCTTTCTCAGAAAGGGAAGTGCGGTGTTGTTGGGTCCCTCACCTCCTCCATGTGTTCTGTGGGGTGGGCCAGAAGAGCGGCTCTGGGTCCGGTCTCCAGCAGAGAGCACTGACAGAAGCCCACACTGGCGGTCAGGAGAGAGTCGGTCACTGCGCTGCGGTCTTCAGACAGATCCCACACGCACAGACGCATGTCCCGACCCTGACTGACAAACACAAGCCCACCGCAGCAGATGGGAGTTCAGATCGAGACAGACAGGGAAGAGGAAGTAAAGACGTTTTCCACCATGCAATCCACTCATAAAAATAATGTAGAATGTCACAGAAATTGGCAATTTTTTTGATGAATAAACCAAAACCGGGGCTGTGCACTTAATCTATTCACATTATAGATGAGAGTACCAAATATGTAATATATTTAAAATACATTTATTTCATACTCAATATATAGTTCAAATCTGTGAACGTATTTTCTGACTGATAACTCACGACTTACAGACATAAAAATTATAATTAAACTTTACTTGGCATGCTATTTGTGCACAATGTCTTTTTCCTTAATGTTAAGTCTAAAATGTGTTTTAATGTCACTTTTGATGATATTTGAATAATATCATAAAAAAAAAAAAAAAAGATGAAACTTATTTATTCTACTTATTTATTTTAAGGTGCCTTTGTTACAGTGTAATTATACATTTACCTGCTGAGTAATATTAGTTAATTATATGTACTTCCTATATGGTTAGGGTTCAGATTAGGGTTACTTGCATGTAATTATGCATAATTAATTGTTATTATAGTAGCACATGTAACTTGTAACAAGTACACTAAAATAAAAATGATACATTATTAAATTGTCAACATTTTATGAATTCATTCAATGGTTTAGACATACTTTTTGATCATTAAAATTTTAATTAAATGCAATAAAACTGATTTTATATGGCTCTAAAATGTTGTCTTATTTTTTTTGCCACGTTTCTTGATTTCAGTTAAAACTAAATGCTTTTTGATTTAACCGTTAAAACAGAATACTGAAAAATTAATAGGGAAAAAAGGCAATAAAACTGAATTTGGAAAAAAACATAAATAAATAAATGCACCATATTAATATGAAGGAATTTCACGTATTTGTTCTTTACGGTTGTTTTACTTGTATTTTTATTTCTGCATTGTGTTTTAGTTTTAACTGAAATTTCTGAATAATGTCCTGGCAGAAAATGGCCCTAGAAGAATCACTGCTTAGCATTCGGTCCATGAATGTTAAAGGAGTAGTTCACTTCCAGAATGAACATTCCCCAAAACAGACTTCAATGGGTTGTCCAATCTAGCTTCAAGGAGCTCTACACAATCCCAGACGAGGAATAAGGGTCTTATCTAGTGAAACTATCAGATATAAATAAAAACATTTAGATAAGACCCTTATTTCTCTTCTGAGATCATGTAGAGCTCTTTGAAGCTGCATTGAAACTGCAATTTGGACCTTTAACCCACTGATACCCGTTCAAGTCTACTATATGGAGAAGAATCCTCAAAAAGCTTATTTGCGACTAAAATCTTGGATGACTTGGGGCGAAGTGAATTATCAGGAAATTCTCATTCTGGAAGTGAACTACTACTTACATGGTCACATGACAATAACGCTGAGCAGCTTGACCGACCTGATCAATCGGCTTCTGCTGTCTTTGAAAGTGTGGAGCCAGATAACAGAGTTCCCAGCATGGCTCTCCAGAGTCTTCTCTGCTCTTCTGGTGGTCAGGTTCCACAAATGGATGGCACCTTTACCTGAGCTAACCCACAGAAACACCAAGATTACCGCACACAGGATAATTCAGGCAATTAAAATGCTGATGGTTCATTTAAAGCTGCCACCAACCCAGAGTAGAGAAACGGAGGTCCATCTCCAGCACAGCAGAAGCTCAGGCTGTTGACGGCGGCTCCTGAACCTCTGAGAATAAACAGCGGGTCTGGAGGAGCGCGGGACATCAGTACTCCAACCGCGCAGCTAACATCTCAATCCTAGGAAAAACAGAGCAATAAAGACATTAAATAATGCCAGTACTGACACTCACTCACGCAAAAATATTTTTATTAATACATTTCTCAGTGCCCCATACCACTTTATTTATTTAGACCAATTTCTCATGTATTTATGTTTTCTCTTCTTTTTTTGTTTGTCCTTTTATTGTTTACCTTAATTATTTTTATTTATATGTTTCTCTCTATAAGCATTTTTCTCTTTATATTTCATATAAAATAAAATATAGAACAGGCAACCAGTTTCAGCAGATTTTAATTTTTAAAGGAGAACGAGTTCATAACTTTGTCGTAACTGGAGAAAAAAAAAACTTGAGAAAACTGACTTAAACTTTTGATTTATTACGGTGTTCATATTACTACTTCAAGATCGACAGATATATTTTTTCCCCCGATATTTAAGCATTTTCACATAATCGGGTATCGGTTTTGTAATATCGGATTCCCCGATAAATCTTGTGGGCGTTAATGCACAAATGATATTTGAATGGCTGACTCTTAATAGAGTCACGAAAACGTGGGTGGAATCCTGTCAGATAAACAGAATTTACTTTATGATCCCTAAATTACTACATGTCATGTAGGTTCATTCAGCCAATTATAATATATTTTTAATTTAGCATGTATGCAGATATCCTAAAAATATCCTGAATTATGTTTCTACCACATAAAGCTTTCTTTTATCATTGCACATCAACATCATTTCTTTAGGATTATGTGAAATTGAAAATCCTGACATTCAAAAACAATGGAATGGATTAATTTATCGACCGCCATCACTGAATCTATTTACACAACTTTCAGGTAATTATCAGCATCAACCCATATGTAAACACTGATATCTCTTAGCTAACACAGTAAACACTAAGAGCCTTTGGGCAAAAGTTAGATATGTTCATGCCATTTTTTTCCTTGTCTTTCTTCCTTCTCTGCAAAACCTCTCAATGCATCATAAATCACAAGCCAGACAACTTAATTACTGTAAACAGACTGGAATCTGTCATTTTTAATTTTTATTTTTATCAACAGCTAACCAAAAAAAAAGGGTTCAAAGCACACGCGAGCACAAGCGGGCCTCGGTGGAGATGCAACAGACCTCAAAAATGCAGATGGAAATTAGACGATTAGACGGGAGTGACGAATCCTTTTCAAACTGCCACGCAAAGCTAAATCTGTTGATGTCTTCATAAAAGAAAACATTAGAAGTTGACACATTGATGTGGTTTTGAACCTGTAAGATGTCATAAAAGGCCATTTTCACTCTCCTTATAATTTATCCACTCAAACTTGTATTAGGATGATAGAGACACACATCCTCTTCCAGGCAGCTTCCTAACATAGTGTGTTGGTTGGAAATTCTTCATTATTTCCCTGATGGTGGAAATGGTTATTTTCACTGCTCAAGCTCTTTTCTTAAAGCCACTTCACTAATTGGTGAAGCTCAATTATCTTTTGCAGCATATAAGAAATATATTCTTTGGGAAATTTTGGCCTTTGTTTTCCCTCCTATATATATAAAATTGTGAATATGAATGAGAATATACTTTAGAGAAAAAAAAAAACAACTTGGCAAAAAATATATATATGCATAAATAAATGTTTTCTCCAATACTTGTTTGCCACAATTATTGGCACCCCTAAAAAGAAAAAAAAAAAAAAACGTTTAGGGGTGCCAATAATTGTGGCCAACAAGTATTGGAGAAAAACATTTCCCAATTTATTTCCCATTAAAATTGTTTTAATTCAATGATCATTTAGAATTTTGTAATTTTTTTTTTGAATGAAAGATCAAAAGGATAAACAATGCAGATTTATTTTCCCAGCCACCTTTGCTCAGATATTAGTGGAGGGCACTGCAAATACCACACGTTTGTTTTTATTTGGCATACTATTTACACAGTACACATTTTCAACCTCTACTTTCGAAAGATCCCCAACTCCAACTTACGATGCTTCTGAAGAAAATTAATTACCGGCCCATTTAAAAGGAAGCAAAAATTACAGCAATTAAAATGAAACAAAATGAAGACCAACATAAGAACAAACAGAGCCGTGTTTTTCCTTTGAGTGGCGACTGATATTGCTGATTTTAGATATGAAGCGGCCCGCTTAATGAAGACTCTTCTGCTCAGTGTCATCTCTGCTCACCTCTAACCTCGCGCTGAAACTGGACCCACAGGTATTTTGGGGGAGCTCATTTCGGAAGGTTAGTGGTTAAATTGTGCATGTTAATCTGTCAAGCGGAGATTCTTCACTGCCCTACCTTCCTAATTAAGAGTCGAGCCCCCAGCCGCCCCATGTGAACCCCTCACAATGGGGACAGTCACTAAACACCCCTCGGTTTCTTACAGGTGAGCTGGGAGGGAGGCAGCGGGCTTAGAACCCGTGACTATCAGTCGCCATCAGGCCTGTATAGGAGCCAGACCCGTCTACTGCACATATAGGGGCTGAAATTAAACCTTTGCTTTGGGCAGCAGAATTATATCTCAAACGTATGATATAGTGCACTGAGTGGTTGGCCTAGTTGTTATTTCTGCGATTCTTTAAATTACATTTTCAAGAAGAAAACAGAAATAACAGAAGAAAAATTGTATCGGACGATTGCAGTCTTTGCGAGGTTTTCAGAGCTTTAAAGAAGATTAACATGCCCGCATTGTAAAGTTTACTGCACCACACGGGTTTGGAAACACACTGTGCAAACACGAACGCATCAAAACATACCTCTGCCAATCCGCTGCTGTCAGTCATGAGATGGAGAGGAATAAAGATAGGGATGGAGTTGAAAAACAGGCTGAGGAACTAGGCCAAAGAGTCACGACTGCATTGGTATGGCAGCATAGTTTTTTTTATTATTGACAGAGACAACAAGAGAAAAATAAAGACTGAACAGGGTCACTGTGCAGGTCTTTTGTTGATTTTATTAAATGTATAACACAGACTGCCGTTCAAAAATGCGGGGTCAGTAAGATATTTAATGGTTTTTAAAGAGGTTTCTTCTGCTCATTAAGGCTGCATTTATTAGATTAAAAATTTATGCAATTTATTCCTGTGATATAAAGCGTCTTCAGAGTCACATGATCTTGTCAGAAATCATTCTAATATGCAGATTTATTATAGAATTATCAATGCTGGAAACAGTTGTGCAGCCAAATATATTTAATGGATAATTTGATTAATAAAACAACAATCTTTCACCAAATATAAAACAAATCTATGCTACAACTTTTTTGTTCATTTAATAGATCCTTTGTTAATAAAAGTATTCATTTCTTTCCAAAGAAGAAAGAATAAGAATGTACTGATCCCAAACTCTTGAACAGTAGTGAAACAGTAAACTACTGTAACAGTAGATCTGACCATTACTATCCATTTTAAATAAAAGCTTATCTTTTTAATATGTTAATGATCAAAGAATCCTAGAAAAACTATGAAGCAGCTCAACTGTTTCCAACACTGATAATAAAACATCAGCATTTCTGAAAGGATCCTGTGACTCTAATGATGCTTTAAATCACAGGAATAAATTACATTTTAAAATATATTCACACAGAAAACACTTATTTTAAATAGAAATATTATTTCACAATATTACAGTTTTTCTGGATTTTTAATCTAATAAATGCAGCCTTGATGAGCAGAAGAAACATCTTTAAAAACCATGAAATCTCCGGTAGTGTATATTTGAGGTGATATGTCTCGCAAAAATTAGGTTTGTCATAATTTGTCATTTCAAACCTGTATATGATAAACTTTTAAAACTACAAATGCAAAAACATTTGGCTCTCATTGACCTTCTGTGTGTTTTACTGAAGAAAGAAAGTCACACAGATTTGGAAGGTGAATAAATGATGACAGAAATGCCATCTTTGGGTTAAATATCGAATAGTTCACCCAAAAATTGTAATTCTGTCATCAAGTAGCTCCAAATCTGTCTGAATTTCTTTCTTCTGCCGAACACAAAGCAAGATATTTTGAAGAAAGTTTGTAATCAGGCTGTTTTGGTCACTATTGACTTCCATATTTTTTTCCCTACTCTAGAAGATAGTGGTGACCCAAAACTTCATACAGGTTTGGAAGCACTTCAGGGTGAGTAAATGATGAAAGAACATCTTTTGTGGGTAAACTATTCCTTTCAAGCAAAAATGACATACACAAGAGTGAAAGTGTGATCTACAACCTTTCATTTTAACATCAACTAACTGACATTCTGGAAACAATGTTTTGTTTATTTAACCAAAAACATGCACTAAAATGTTGAGAAGAACAGGATTGGAATTCTGCACAGCAAATAAACACCTAGAGTCACTGTGCAAGCACTGAGAAGTTGTGAAACTCTCATCTATCAGCTAACACGCTCTACAGACATCAGTTTTAGCTGGTTAACCACCAGCACTAACCAGTGCACTACTAACACAGGGGCTTCACCTAAAGCTGAAGTTAACATCAAGACCTTTGTGTACAGACCAATCGCTGAAATCAAAAGCTCTGACAGAATACAGTCAAAACATCACGTGTCAGAACCACAGTTTTATCCAACTAGACCTTTAAATTGTCTCTAAAAAAAAAAAAAAAAAGACAAGACAGCATGACAAAGCATTATGACACCAGTCTGACAATGATGAATCACTGCATCGATTTACTGTACTGTAACTCATTTACTGTAACAATACAGAGGGTCTTAAACAATGATCTCTTAAAAATGTGCAGCTTATTTCTGGTTTAAAAAAATAAATTAAATTAATACATC
>JAUMHI010000073.1:1444980-1456293 GCA_032359435.1 Enteromius unitaeniatus
ATATAATAATTTATATATATAAAATTGTTTTTATTTTTTTTACATTTTTTTTAAATTTTAAAGAACTTTAATACAGATGCTTTAATACACTTTACTGTATAATACTAGTGTTTTTTAATGATTATATTTATATTATTATTTCCTAAAAGCTACTGCTAAATACCTGGAAAATATAAGCACTTTGTTTTATTTTAATATTATGTTTCAAATTTTTTACAACAAAGATAAAATGATGACAACAGCCATTTTTTATTTATTTTTTTACTTTATATTTTATTACCTCGTAAGGCTTTGTTTTTAAAACAGCGAAATTAGTTTAGCTGTAAAACCAACATGACAAAGAATCAAGATAAAATCTTGATTTTGCCATATTTTTGACTCATCCCTACCCTAGTGAAAAATAAATATACTTAAATGTATTTGAATTACATTTATTTAATGCGCAGTGTACTACAAATACATTTTCAGGGCAATATTACACAATTCCCATTAAAAGCATTTTAGACTTATTATTAAGTACTCCAAATAATTTTTTTTTTTTACATCAGTAGGTCTCGAATTATTTGTCAGTAGCTAAATATGCGAATAGATTTAAACTATACTTAGTATGAAATAAACACATTACTTTTTTACTAGGGTAGCATGATTTCTGAAAGGAAAAAATAGATAATAGAAAACATTAATTTTAATTTGTAAGAATATTTCACGAAACCTTATTTTTGATCAAATGCAGCCTCGGAAATGCCATGAAAAACGCGCAGTGTGGATGTGTTATTAAATGTACAGTCAAAGGCAGGTATGACATAAGAAGGGAGGATGAAGAGAAGTTTTTCAGCTCTCTCGGTGTAACAGATAAGACAGCTCCAGTAATCTGACTCTAAGACTGTGGATAAAGGCAGTTTGTCTCTTCGTGGGCCGTCTGTCAACACCTGCTTGGTAATTAGGCCTAATTATGAGAGAGAGTTCGCTTCCCCTTCATGTTATTAAATAAGCAGCAGCCACGTCAGCCAGGTATCTCTCAACACGGGCGAAGGGCTGGCGACCTTCAGATCAAACACAGGCTCTATCTGTGGCCCCTGCGCTGTGACTTACACCAGAGGAGGGGAGCCAGTCATTTCAGCGTGGGCTTCAAAGATTCAGGAGGACCGGTCTGCATTCCTCTCCAACCCCCGGCCAGACACACACCTCTGCCCAAACCACTGTCATTCAGAAATAAACCCAGCTAAAATCCTGGGGCCAGTTGTTCAGAAGTAATCTGATCTGATTATGGCCCTCAAACTGGATCAAATCTTGAGAATGGGTTGTTTGAAAGAAAAAAAGGATTTGGATTAGATCACAAAATCCAGTTTTGGTTTTGATCTGGATTAAATCCTCAGTTTGTGTGAATGGGACACAAAACCCAAAAACCTGGATTATTTTGATCCCAGCAGAAAAGTGGATTTCAATAATGTAAGAAATTTCTAACATGTAATATAACCCTAAATGGTCTTGAGACAGTTTTTGTTTTTTTTTAATCACTAAATGTAAACTACATATTTGACTACATCAAATATTATGAGATTTAATTCTAAATATTACGAGAATAAAAGTCTAAATATTACGAGATTTAATTCTAAATATTACGAGAATAAAAGTCTAAATATAACGAGATTTAATTCTAAATATTACGAGAATAAAAGTCTAAATATTATAAGATTTAATTCTAAATATTACAAGAATAAAAGTCTAAATATTACGAGATTTAATTCTAAATATTACGAGAATAAAAGTCTAAATATTAGTAAAATAAAAGTCTAAATATTACAAGATTTAATTCTAAATATTAATAAAATAAAAGTCAAAATATTACGAGAATAAAAGTCTAAATATTACGAGATTTAATTCTAAATATTACTAAAATAAAAGTTTAAATATTACGAGAATAAAAGTCTAAATATTACAAGATTTAATTCTAAATATTACGAGAAGTCTAAATCTGATTATGGCCATCATACTGGATCAAATCTTGAAAATGGGTTGTTTGAAAGAAAAAAAGGATTTGGATTAGATCACAAAATCCAGTTTTGGGTTTGATCTGGATTAAATCCTCAGTTTGTGTGAATGGGACACAAAAACCTGGATTATTTTGATCCCAGCAGAAAAGTGGATTTCAGGAACAATAATGTAAGAAATGTTGGTCTAAAAACCCTAAATGGTCTTCAGACAGTTTTAGTTTTTTTAATCACTAAATGTAAACTACATTGGCACAATCACCAGAGATGGACCAGTCAGAAATAGCTCATGCTGTAAATGCAATGCAAAAATATAATTCAAATACACTTTCAGCCAATCAGCACCAAGGGGGCATGTCTTATAATAACAGAAGAGAGCGCTTGATTTGAGTGCACAGGACAGATATTAGTAGATCAACTCGAAAAACAGAGAGGGAGAACATTAAAAACATAAAGGGAGCAGGAAGGCAGTGGCCGGTACTCCCTGGTTTGACTGCTTTCATACTTCGGATATTACTCGCTCTTTTCTTTATGGTTATCTTGGTTTCCCTCCTCTCACTCTCTTTCTGTTTCTTCAGTGACATTTCCACATCACCGAGCCCAACGCTGGCGTAATCATTAGTCAGCGCTTCTCTCCCAGTTTAAACACGACCCCCTCGTGCCAAATTCTCCCGTGAAGGAAACAAATGTGGAAAACGGACCTGCAGGTCCATTCTAAAGTGCAGTTAAACAAACAGAGGAGGAAGTGCGGGGTGCACACACGCCCTTTATTGTGCTGCCGTGCATCGGTGACGGAAAACGGAGGGAAGGGGGGAGTCTCCGGACTGGAAAAACAGCTCTGTGGAAGATAGAGAGACACAAGTGCTTCCACACCCACTGTCAGTCAGGCTGACGGAGGCGAGCGACAGGCCGCATTGTTCCTGTCCATGGCGTGAATGCCACGCTGAGGCTGACAGAGATAAGAGCTGAATGCATAGCTGCTCTCAGTGTGCGTGTGAGGGAAGTGACGGTGGCCACTTTGTCATTGCACCCGGACTTAAGGGGCTTTAGAGCTGATTAGCAAAGAGGCCTGCAGGTTACACACAAGCTTATCTGTGGACGTTATCACCTGCTTCCTCGCAATGATGTATTGAGGGATTTCGGCTTTACTCGGGCTGATGCAGGTTCATGTGCACTCGCTTCTGCTGGACGCAGTGGTTGAACTATTTACTTCTTCCGGAGAGTTTGTGAATGTTTCTCATTGAGAGCCATGAATGTGCAGGTTTGACACACTGATGCGAAGGCTGTACAGGTTTTGTCACTTTTCATACAAACATGTCAACTGGTCAAACACAAATTGGTTTGCATGCACTGCAGCAAACGGTAAACACTGAAGGGAAAATAAGATCTAGATAAATAATAATAAAAAAAAAAATTATATTATCTATAATATTTTTCTATAATATTATATTATCTATATTATATTATACCATCTCATTGTAATGGCATTTTAGTGCCACACAAAACATTTTATTCTAAATATTACGAGAATAAAAGTCTAAATATTACGAGATTTAATTCTAAATGTTACTAAAATAAAAGTCTAAATATTACAAGATTTAATTCTAAATATTACTCAAATAAAAGTGTAAATATTACGAGATTTAATTCTAAATATTACTCAAATAAAAGTGTAAATATTACGAGATTTAATTCTAAATTTTACTCAAATAAAAGTCTAAATATTACGAGAATAAAAGTCTACATATTACGAGATTTAATTCTAAATATTACTCAAATAAAAGTCTAAATATTACGAGAATAAAAGTCTACATATTACGAGATTTAATTCTAAATATTACTAAAATAAAAGTCTAAATATTACTCAAATAAAAGTCTACATATTACGAGATTTAATTTTAAATATTACTCAAATAAAAGTCTAAATATTACGAGATTTAATTCTAAATATTACTCAAATAAAAGTCTAAATATTACGAGAATAAAAGTTGAAATATTATGAGTTTAAAACTCATTAAAAACAAAAAACATGAAAAACTTTTAACTAAGTTTTAACTGAAGAATCATTAAATTAAAATGTATGTTTATTTTTTGGGCAACACTTTAGTAAAGGGACCAATCTTTTTTTAACTAGTTGTTTATTAGCATGCCTATAATTAAATATTAAATATTTATTAGTATGTATAAAGCATGATCATATTCTAGTACTTCCCCAATCCTACACGATACTAAAAATTAACAACTACCTAACTATTAGGTCCCTGACTAAGTATTTCTGTAATAAGCAGAAAATCAGTTTACTGATGCATAAGTCATAGTTCATGGTTTGATGATAGTAAGAATGGGAACTTGGGAGCATTTTTTGTTTACTTGGTTGTTTTCCTTTAATATAGTTGTTTCATGGTGAAAACAAAAAAACAAAAATACGGTATCTTTATGACTATTAGTTGTTTTTTATTACTAGTCTGCTTCAGAATAGACAAGATCATTATTACCTTTCACTACTTGATAAACTACGATTCACATTAATCTTTAGTAGCAGGTCAGTCCTTAATATTTTTGAAAGAAGAATATTTTTTTTACTCACCAAGGCAACATTTATTTTCTCAAAAATACCAGTAATATTGCAAAACATTACAATTTAAAACAGACTCTAATGTAAAACTGTATTCTATTTAAATATACTATCCGAGTCTTCATATCTAATCAATTTATTGCATCTCTGCTGAATAAAAGTAATAACTATTAGGTATTTATTTATTAACTGCTATCATAGCGTGGAAATTTCCATAACAGAAATCTATTTTCTATGCTCAATGTTTAATGTCTGAAAGAACTTAAATGATTATGATGAGGCTCCAGCACAAATTAATCGAGCTACAGCAATACTGGCAATAAACACAATATGCTGCTTAAATATCCTTAAAGCATATTTTGGCCTCCCCAGTACATGTGTCTGATGCTGAGGGGAAGAAACACCCAAAACAAAACACAATACTGCTGAGAAAGTGACTCTGAAGCTCTGCCTGGACTGAAGGCTGACAAGTTTAGGAAGTATACACTAATCAGACACCAGTGAAGTCCCCTTATTAGTGTGCATTCACTAGGAGCTCCCCAGTCCAGACTAAACTGATCTGAGCTTCAGAGCATCACTGACCTGCTCACTTTAGCGCATAAACACCAGCAGACAAAGCACGAACGACCCCGAATCAGCCCCGACTCAACAACATTTAACAGTACTCGACTATTTAGTACAGAATCATCCTCAAAGCCGAAACAAACATTGCGCAATCAGTACCTGTGTGAGCCGAAGACTCCAGCGTGCGACGGAAGAAATCAAAACATGCGACGGCGGAACTGATAAGCCCCGCAGCGGAGGAGAGAGGGCTGTCTGCAGCGTTGCCTGAATATAAAAAACACCCGATTGCTTAATTTACTAAGCATTCAAGTCACAAGCGAGCAGTTATTTCTTTAACCCGTGTGAGTGTGTTCAGTTTTTTTTACATGAATCTGTTAAACAATTTCAGTCTTGACCAAAACTACATGATGTTTAAACAAAAAGTCTTTAATTGCCAGTTTAATAAATTATGTCACTGATTTGGGGGAGGGAAACACACAAAATGACTTATTTTCAATGTAAAAGGTAATTGTAGGTAAACAGTTTTGGACATATGAAGGATTACTAACAACGTTGGCTTTAATGCATTGTAATGCAAAAATAAATTCTCCCTCATTTACTGTTTAAAGATGAATGCAGTCAAGGACTGGGATATCCTGGACCTAAACCTTCTCCAGAGCTCAGACTACCTAACAACGACCCTAAGCACAGCTAAAATAACCAAGAAGTGGCTTCACAACAACTCTGTGACTGTTCTTGAAAGGCCCAGCCAGAGCCCTGACTTAAACCCAATGGAGCATCTCTGGAGAGACCCAAAAATGACTGTCCAAAAAATGAACTGAAATGATTTTAGCAAACGGCTGCAATATAACAAAATGTAAGAGGGTCTGAATACTTTCCGTACAAACTGTATAGTGGGTTATGTTTATATATGATATATATTTGTTTATAGTAGAGATTAAAGTAAGATTAATATATACTGTATGTGTGTGTATAAACACACAGAACACACACATGTTATGCAAACAAAGACGTTTATTTTATGTGTGATTAATTATGATAAATTGTTTGACAGCGCTAGTATTAATACATTTTTTGAGTTGCTTTTCATGATTTAATTGTATTAATTTAGAAATCACAAATGAACGAGCGCTCTAGTCCAAGCAATTTAAGAAACGTTTATTATTATGCTTCTATGTAAAGACTACAATGTCTGGAACCCAGAGAAAAGGATTCAAGTGCAATGTGAAAAGGCCCCGACTCGGTAAACAGCTCAGCCCTTTTTGTTTCCCTCCTCTATTTCATCCTTTCTCTAATTGAGAAAACGGGAGGGGGAAAGTCCAATCTAATCCACCGAGCACATAGCGGCCTTTCATACCTGCACTGGGTGAGAGAGAGAGAGCTTTATTTGTAGGTTTGGATCATGGAGAAGAGGTTTCAGGCTCAGCTGGGTCTGAGCAAAAAGATTAGCTGTAACCAGAGCACTTTAAACCTCTTTAGAGGCCCTGGATTAACTCAACTGAGGGCTTCTCCATCTCTCCATGCATCTCTCTTAAATCAGACAATGAGATCCACAAGGACACAGGTGCTCACAGAATGCTGAAGGAATGTGAGGCCATCTACAGATGAGGAAATTTAAAGCATTGATACGAGTCTCAAACTGCGTGAGAACAAGCTACTAGATCACTTTCTAATAACCTCGGACTCTCTCTCTGTTTGTGCGGTGTATATACTGTCATCAAATCACAATACACCTCCACTTCTTACTGTCACACATCAACTGCATTAAGAATTAAAAGAGTTAAAAATTCATTGATTTTTGAAAGAAAAAAATCATATAGAAGTTCGAACAGAACAGAACGCTAAATAGATAGAGATGGAGAATGCTAGACAGATAGAAGGGTAGGTAGTGGTGAGTATGTAGTGTACAGTGAGGAGATGTAATCAGGGTAAATGGCAGGCAGCAGGACTCTGACCCTGCAGAGGGGGCCATCTTCTGCTCAGATGCCATGCCCCACGGAACCATGAATTATTGGTGCCATCTCACATTACCCACAATACCCCTCAGTGCCAGCGAGGGAGCGGGCGGTCTCCTGGGTCTGAGGAGGGGCCGGTATTGTCCATCTCCCCGCTGGAGGAGGAAAGGAAACCCCTCGGCTCTCTCTCACAGGGCTGTGTAGGTCAGTTTACAGCTCATCACTAAATTAGATAAGCTTTTAGTCTGACAAGCCTCTCTTTTAGACCGCTCAGGCATGAACTTGATATGACTGATCATTAAAAAAATACTACCGTAAAATACTGCACACATCTACTGGAAATAAGGGTATTGTACTATTCTACATTTAACACCTGTGCATCTGTTTAGTGAGGATCTGCTGCTCACGAGCACTAGTCAGGGAACCAAATATTCACAAAGAAATATTATGTATATATATTTAAAGTTACCTCATATACATTTACTATTATACATTATTTATAAAAGGTATTTACATATTATGAGTATAATATATTGTACTGACAAGTCATATACTATAATTCTTTTTCATAAAAGTAATTGATATATTATGAGTTTATTTTAGTGCTGCATTAATCATGATTAATCACATCTAAATAAAAGTTTTTCTTTATATAACACATTTGTATGTACTTGTTTGTATATTTATTGAGTATATATAAATACATGCATGCATATATTTAATGAAAATATGTTTATATATATGTTTAGAATTTATTTATAAATATATTTAGATATAATATCAAATAAAGAAAATAAATGCATTTACATGTAAATACTTTCAAAATATATACTGTGCGTGTGTGTTTTAATAAAAATATAATAAATAAACACAGCATAAATAAAGACTTTTATTTTGGATGCGATTAATCATTTGACAGCACTATTTTATTTGTATATCGATAGCACAAAAACCATAAGCTTCCAAAAATCTGAAAGACAGAAATATGCATTGATGCTAAACAAATATTACATCACAAGCTGATTTGCATTTCAGGTCCCTATAAAGGCATTTATAATGTTATAACTGTTACTGTTTTTTTCAACTTTCTATTCACAAAAATGGCTTTCCTACATAATAATATTTTCTTGTATATTCAGTTTATTTGAATGATTTCTGAAGGATCATGTGACACTGAAGACTGGAGTAATGATGTTTAAAACACACACACACACACACACACACTCTGTATATAAATATAACACAAGTTCGACACGAGTTCATGTGCAAAAAACAGATCATTCTTTTTTAGATTGTTTTTTTTAGCAGGTTTTGATTAGATCATTTTGATTACCACTATAAAACACAAAAAACATGATTTTTGAACATTAAAAAAAAAAAGCTTTACATGCTTTTGAATGTAAACCCTTGACACACACATATATATGTACTGCATGCGTTTGTGTGTCAGTTAGATGGTTACAACTGGCTCAGAAGTCAGCAGTCAGGGGTATGTTTCCTTGAGATATCCGAGGTATTTTCTCTGGATTGAGATGTCTCTGTGTGGTGTGTTTGTGTTGGCCGTGTGTGAGGGTCTCAGGGAGGGTGAGGATGGACTGCTGGGGTCTGGAAGCACCTGATGATGGTGTCTGTGAAAAGCAGAATATAATAACACTCATGGCAGATATGCCTCACAGCCTTATCTCTACAGCCCTCGCTCCCAGTGCCTTCCCAGAATGCTCCACAGATGCAAAACAGTTACAGAAGTTCAGAAAAAATAGTACTTGGTTAGATATTTTGTTATCTAATGCAATTTATATTAAATGTGGCTTTAAGTGTCCAAATACTTGATATTGTTTTTATACAGTAAAATATTATTAAATGGACTTCCTTTTATAATAATTGCATAAAAAACAAATCATGAATATTATCCCCAGTGTGAAGATGTTCAACACTGTTCAGACATTAACCACAAATGTACGAATTGATGTATTATTCATATATACTTCTCAAACATTTGGGGTCAGTGAGATCTGTTTAATGCTTTTCAAGACAGTGAAGGAGTAATATTTTTTAAATATTATGACAATTACAAATAGTAGTTGCTATAGTTGCAAAGTTGAATCTGCAGCATTTATTTGACTTTTAAAACATTATAAATGTCTTTAAAGTCACGTTTGATACATTTATTGCATCCTAGCTAAATCAAAAGTGTTCATTTGATTAAAAAAAGAAAAGAAAAAAGAGCTTAAACTTACTTTTGAAAGATAGTGTACATATTTGTTATCATTTATTAATTTTTTTCATGAATGAAAACGACTGGATAGTGAATGCAAATGCTAGAAGATTCCCTGGAAAATACTCCTAGCAAAGAAAGAGTGTGTTTCCCTGATCTCCAGCGAGAGAGAGAATGAAAGTGTGTCTTCCTCAGCTCTACAGCCCAGGGTTAATGTTGTGGCTGTAAAGAGGGAAGTATTGTCACGGCCGGTGAAGATAAGGTGATTTATGACAGCGAGTGTGAGGATAATAATCTCTGCGCCACAGGAGTGAAGGAGATGTTTGGCAGGGATTTCTCACCGCTGCAGAGCTGAAGATCTGAGTGAAACAACACAGAGCCACAGATCATCCACACTCAAAGAATTCATCATCATTTCCTCACCCTCCCTTCATTTCACTTTCTATGCACACACAAATGAAGATGCTTTGCAAAATTCGACTTCTTTTTACCATTAAACTACAATAAAATGAGATGATGCCAAGCTGAAAAAAGCACAATGCATGCAATACTTCAATAATCACTTCTTCCAGTCAGTCATGTATCATTTATGCACGTTTGCGTTCGGCTTGACATCACCTACTATATGCAGAAGAAAGTGTTTAGAGCTGTTTTCACTTGTAGACATTCTGAAAATATGACTTTTTGTCTGTAATAAGCAAAATTACAGACAGAGGGCATGCTATGGATATGCTCAACATCTCCAGACTCAGATAAAAGTTTACATAGTTTTCACTGTTAAATTAGTGCTGCCCGTACACAAACAAAACACTTCAAAAATGATTTTCCAGTGAAGAGAAAGTGTTTACAGTAAGCAGCACGATGGAGGTTTGAGAGATGGTGCGGGTGGTGGAGCCCGTGAGGCACACAGGAACCCAAGCAGACAACAACACAAACACGTATGACGTAAATCAAATGCCTCATTATCTCAGTGGCATATTTACTGTTGTATTCTATTATGGAAAATAGTTTAATAGCAGACTAGCTCACTGTTTGAGGTAATTAGTGAGAAACAAAGACAGAAGACTTGTGAGGTGCTGACAGCTAATTTAGCACTTCTCCTCTTTATCGGTTTTATCTCAATGAAATCAGAAACTGAATATAAACAGCCTCTGTTTACGCATTTTATTGGTATGTCTGGGTCTTATAAAAACTGAGTTCACTGAAAAAGAAAAGCTGGGAAAATAAATTGTTAGAAATGTTTCGAAATTAATTAAATGTTAACTCTGCATTAATTGTAAATAAATAAACAATGTAAAAAAAATATTTTTACAATTATATATGCCAGGAAATCATCCTGTTATGAGAAACAAAACACACTATTACATTTTGGGTCAAAATTGTAAATAAATCTAAATAAATGTACGCATCCTTTTCATTTTGTCCTGTTAATGAAAATGAACTGGGCTTTAATTGTTTAGTGAGTAAAGATCTGTCTGTCACCAAGAGGTTGTAGAGTTCAAGTCTGAAAAAAAAAAGAAAAGAAAAAAACATGCTCGTCTGGCAACTACATAATGGAGTAAAACATTTAGCAAAACTGCTGAACAAAGACCAGGAGTGATCTAACAGTGGTCTTCATGTGCAGGACGGTTACAGTTCACACACACCAAAAATACATTTACAAGAAAACAGCATTTCACTTTTTGTATTTGGAAATTTCATGTTTAATTCAGTGTTACATGTGTCTGTAGTTTTTGCGACATTTATTAGCAATTTATGAGTTTTATTATTTCTATATACAGGTAGTACACAGCCTATATATATATATATATATATATATATATATAGCCAGTACTCTGTAAAAGTCTGGTTTTAAGTGGGTTATTTCTATCTTTTGCGGTAGTGTGTCAGTTGGAAATATGAGTTCATCATTAAGTAATCATGAATTGTAATAATGCAGTGAGATTATTGTCGGACAACAGCCAGTGCTCCACACAGAGATCTGATCTGATCATCATCTGGAGTCACATGAAG
>JAUMHI010000073.1:1460059-1482948 GCA_032359435.1 Enteromius unitaeniatus
CACATGAAGAAACAGAACAAACTGAGACAGACTCAATCCAGAAGAACTGTGACAACGTCTCCAAGATGAAGAAAAAATAAGTTAAATAAGAAGTTACAGCGCCCCCGGAGGAATAGCGCTTTATTAAATCGCAATCGCGATGTCAGCCTATGCGATTACAATACAGAAAATGATGCGATTATATTAAATAAACAAATGCATTCGTGGACGTAACAACACATTCATTCTTGCTCACACCAGACGCGAATGAACGCACTTTTAACAAAGAAGAGGGATTTGAGAAAATGATTGGCACACTGGACAAGAGATACCACAAGAAATATACTAAGGATATGTTACATCCTAAAATGTTTTGGGACAACATGTACAAATATAAAAATGGGTATTTAGTTTTATTTATCTGTACTTTTGACTTTTTAGTTTTATTTTAAAATTAATGTAATTTCATTCAGTAATGTAAAGATGTTACTGTTATTTAATTTTGTACAATTTCTAGTTGCATCTGCATCTCAGTTGAGAAATACACACTTCAGCATTATTAGTAATCTGTGTGTGCATTTTGCTTTATAACAAGCAAGTTGAGTCCAACCACTTATATATCGCATCGCAAATTGCAATTTTGACCTGAATAATCGCAATGTGACATTTTTCCCAAATCGTGCAGCCCTATTAAAGGGGTCATACAAAAGCATTTTTCCACAAGCTAATATGATTCTTTAGGATCTTAATGGAAAGTTTGTAATATAGATTACTTTAAAATGTCTCAAATATAGTGTCAAAAAGCTATTACCTTAATCATTTTCCCCTCCTCTTTGGAGATCACTCTGTTCTGTGTACTTCCCCTTTAAATCTTCACGAGCTCCGCTGACTCCGCCCCTCTTTTCTGAGGCGCACTCAAAGGTCTGAGGGAAGACACCAGTTCAGTCTGTGTGACACGCCGCTGTCAATCAAATATTGTGGGTGTGGCCTCTGTCTGTGTGACGTCACACCGACATGCATTTGAGAATGGCTTGATTTCAGAAGGGGCAACTTGTTCTTTTTTTAATTTGATAAAAGTACCGGTGGATCTTTATGATTGTAGGGTGGTTGTGTACACACACTCCCAACACACACTTCAGTCCAAACAGATTGAAAAAGTGCATGCACCACCGGATGACCCCTTCAAATATCATATTCTTGTTATTAAGCAGTTTCCGAGTTCTTAGATCTCATCTCAGTTACAATAAGCAGCTGCTCGGACGCAACAATATTCAAATATGCCTATATTCGATGGGCTTCTCTCAATCCGGGTCATTTACAAGTGCACTCAACTAAATATAATATTTCGACTTTAATTAGTTAGTTTTTTTCTGGCACTAAAACTTAAACGTTGTAAAATGGTGTGCAACATGCTGCATAAATAAACAGAATAGTATGTTATTTCACAGATTTGTAGCTGTTAATATGCGTTGCACCCTGAAGCCCACACCTCTCTCGCTCCAAAGACGTCTCAATCCAAAAAACCCAAGAAAGTGGACTATAATTGGCCCCTATTCATTTTACCCATAATCCTCCTTTTCTATGCAATCTTTTGGCATATGTTTACACAAGGCAGATATTTGTTTCTCCTCCCAGGGCTTTGGACACAAACGCAGGGCTGTGTAATGATGAGGGCATCCCAGCTCATACACACACTGTCAGCCCACAATAGCACTGGATTAAGATGCCAAATATCCAGCCGACCCACCCTGACATGTTGACATGTTCTGCTAAGTGTGTTTCAGGCTGGATTTAGGTACATTTGTTCCATTTGGAAAGAGAAAGAAATGCTGAAAGCGTGTGGCTGGTTAAAAAGGGCGCTCTAGTCTTTTCTTTCAGTGGGCGACGAGGATGATATTCACTTTAATGGCTGAGAGTTTTAGGGGTGACACCGTTAAGAGTGTCAGGGTTTGTGAGAGACCCGTCCTTAAGCAAACAAACAGAGAGGAATTTCTGCCATTGTTGTTGTGCAGCTTTGACTGACAGCTCCGCATCACATAGAAGCCTGTCAGTGAAGACAGAGAGAGGTCAGAGCGTGACCACCCCTGCTGAGAGAGCTGACCTTACACACACACACAGACCCAGACACACACATGCACACCCACGCATGCATGCACACACACAGACAGACAGACACGTGCATGCATGCACACACACACAGACTATATAGTTTAATATTTGAAAATGTAATTTTCCTGTGATGCAAAGCTGAATTTTCAGTGTTTTTACTCCAGTTTTCAGTGACATATCCATCAGAAAGTATTCTTATATGCTTATTTAATGTAATAAGAAACAACTTATTACTATCCATGTTGAAAAGCGTGTGTAATATTTTTGGAGGATTCTTTGATTGATAGAAAGTTTAGAGAAACGGCATTTATTTAAAAATATAAATACTGAATCAAATGAATGCATAATTTTTACTGAATAAAAGTAATAGCACTTTAGAAAATCAAACAAAAACACTGTTAGAGGATTGTGCTTTTTCATGTTATTTTTTATTTTGTTGTTATTATGTCTAAGTCTTATTATATTGAAATGAATGTTTAGCTCAGTATTTAATGTAAGCACACTTGAAGTTGCTGTCTATATAGAGTTCTCCAAATCAATCACTTACAAGAATCCACGAGAGTTAGGATGCCGCCTCTGGGGCTGTTTTTACATTCCACTGCTCTACTTTTCCATTGTTTCTCTGTAAATATGCCTTAATTTGTGTGTTTTAGCACAGTTGGGGAGTACCTTTCAGCCAGAAAGAACATTTCACTGTATGTTGTACCAGCAATAACTACATGTGACAAATAAAGAATCTTGAATCAATGCATTCACACATGCACTGAGAAAAAAAAATGAATTGAATTTATTAATAATTTGTAACATTTTTATTATGGCAAGTGGTTGTAATGAATATATTTTGCCTAAATAAACAAATTTAGTTGACAAACTTTGAACATCATTTTTCAAACGCAGCTAAAATAAATTGTTTGCAACCACTTTCCTGAAAAAAAAAAAATAGAATAAAAATTCAGTGTATGCCAACAATTTAATCTAATTGTATATGAAATGCAAGAATGCGTTCAATGTTACAGAAATAGCAATCTGTGAGGCAGCTCACTAAGCTTTCAAACAAATCAAAGAAACAGAAGACAGAATATATAATCCATCATTATTTTAATGGTGCAATTCGTACATTTTACTACACATGCTTATAAATTATCCAGTGCATGGCTTAACGCCAAATCAGGCTCTATTTACAGAAATAAATGACGCCAGGTGACATCAGACTCGCCCTCTCCAGTTTTGGCTTTTAGTGCAAGTCATCATTAGCTGGGCCCTTGAAAGTTGAACCCTGACCCCTCGCTGTGTGTGAATGTGGAGATGGGAGCTCCCGTCTCAAGCCGAGTTACGTGTCTAAAGCACATCTGATGAGCATTTCAGCTTTCATTTCAGTTTGAGATGCAACATTTAAATTTAACATTAAACACTTGAGGGTGACGTGACAATGACACCGATCATCTGTACACTTCAGACCCGTGTGTGTGTGTGTGGTTGACAGAGCCAAGCTGTTGGTGCTAGTGTGTTGAGGTCAGGGTTCTTCAGTCAGCACCCCGTCCCTGAGTCGAGCACACGGTTCCCCCATTCCCATCAGCCCCGGGTACAAATAAACCTGGTAGCGCAGTGCTCCTCTCCACTCTCAGGCTCATCAATCAGAGCCAGGGCAGATTAGACTTCAAACTAAAACAAACTCCAGCAGCTCCGCTCACTTCTCAGTCTATGGCATCCTCCCGTTCAACTACACCACCACCGAAAAACCATACTTATACTGGTGTTTAATTAAACATACAGACGGGACAGCTCATCCAAAAATAACCTACATGCATGACTCTTTCACAAAACACAAAAAGAGAATATTTTGAGAAATGTCTCCAAAACCAAAACCGTTCTTCAAAACATCTTCTTTTGTGTTCTGCGGAAGAAAGAAACTCATACAGGTTTGGAAAGACATCATGACAGCATTTGCATTTTTGGGTGAGCTGTCCCTTTAAGTATGCGACATGGCATTTAAAATAATGTTTCTAAAGTTAATTTCACATTTATTACGCAAATTCAGAGACTAGCACGGGTCAAGATAACACTTTTGTCATTTCACTGGCACTTAAGTGAAACACAAATATATTTCTGGATAAAGGCTTGCATCAAAAAATGATTCTGGTTGGTGTTTTCCATGCCACAGTGAACGGGACGAAGCTGTAAAAATATGACAAAATAACCATAAAAGCAGTTCATACGACTCGTGCATGATATTTTTGTGAGTGAGAAAAGCTTTTATTGGTTTTTGAGTTTGAACTTGACTCTCTATTGCAATAAAATGGTCAAAAGAGCAACCAGTGCGATCCAAAATAACGAATAAATAAAGAGTGGATTGACATGAGACTGAGTAAATCATGAAAGACTCTTCATGTCTGCATAACCGTTGCGTTATGATTGCACTTATAAGATCAATGCATTTCTAAACGCACATATGCTTTTCATACTTTATCTGGTTTGAAAGTACACAGACGTCACAGATTTCCTGTCACGAAATGAATTGAACGTTTGGGAATAGTTGCAGTTTAAGTTCCCTCAGCAGCGTGGGCCAAAGCTATTAGCCAAGTACACAAACAACAGATATGCTGAACCTATGGAGCGATAAATGCCCAGTAAGTGTTCAATTAATCTTCACATTCTGCCAGTGATTAACTGTGACTCCAATTCATAATGACTACACGGCTCAGAGATTTTTACCCTGGCAAAAGGAAGCTAACAGTGCCACCTTTAGGTCTCCGGCAGTACTGTGCATTCTGAGGCTGTACCTGGAGAGCATGTTATTGTACGGTGCACTGGAGAACCTCCTGAAGTCCAGGACTAAACAAGCGCTCTCTTCTGCGTTTGAGTGACACGCCGCTCACCGAGTGTTTGTCTACGTTTCTGGGAAACGGGGTGGTGTCAGAGCAGCGACGGGCCTATCCCATCCATCAGTGTCAGGAGCGGCGCATGACTAATGGACAGGAAGTACAGCCAGAGAAACAACAATATTTGCAGAATATATTTCAGAAACATTAGGGCCACTTTCTCCAGCGTTTCTCATTTCAGCAAACTGTAATGAGGCCTTAATCCTGATTTATGAGCATGTTTATCTGTTCGCAGCGGCGCTTGTGGTTCGTTTTGCTCTAACCTGGATGCTGGAGCGCAAACACCAGGACCTTATTGGATTATCTTGACCCGTGGTAAAAAGCTAGCCGAACTCTCCTGCACTTGCGTTTAAAAGTGATGCATCACAGAAGGACACACCAGAATTATAAGATAAAATATCTAGTGCTGCCAAACAATATATACATGCAGGTGTTTAATCTCATCCAAATTAATCATAAATGAAAGTTTTTTAATGTGTACTGTGTATATTTATGATGTAGATGTAAATAAACACGCATGCATTTATATATGCAAGATAAAAATACGTTAGGTTTACATATAAATATATATGTTAATATTTTCAAAATATATATTGTATGTCTGTGTATTTGTATATACATAATAAATATACACAGTTCACACAAAACCTTTTATTTTGGATGCAATTAATTATTGACCAGCAATTATATTCATATAATTTAGATTGTATAAAAGTATATTTAATTTATAAACATATCATTTTTATTAAATATTTACATGCATGTGTGTGTATTTATATATACATTAAAAATAGTACACGCATGCATATATTATGTAAGCAGAAAATTAATTTTGGATGCGATTATTCCCCAGTACTACATTTATATTAATATAATTTATTTTATATATAAAAAATAAATTAATTAATATATAAACATAACATTTGATTAAATATATACATGCATGTGTGTGTATTTATATATAATATATACACACACACACACAGTGCACATATATATGTAAACAAAAACTTTTCTTTTTAATGGTGATTAATCATTTGACTGCACTAGAAGTATAATATATTAAATTTTTGAAGTAGATTCTGTGGTTTAAAGGTTTCAGTCTTAGCAATCACTGGAAGCATTCAGGAAGTCTTTCTAAGTCACATCATCACAACCTTTCTATTGGTTCCCGTGTGCTCGTGTGATCAGGGAGGGGACGCTTAACCTCAGCAGCCTGTTACCATGGCGTCGAGCCCGGAGCGTTTAGTGATGCTGAGTTTGATCAGCTCCTCGGCAGAGGTGGGGTGTATCCCGACTGTATTCCTCAGGTGCTCATAGGTAAGCCCACACCTGCAGATGAAACACACACAGCATTCATTACCTATGTTTCCATCCAACCTTTAGTGCAAAACTGCATAAAACATTTGCAAATAAAGCACCGCTTCAATCAAGCCAACAAAACAGTCACTTCCTGATTAACTAATCACAAAGAACAAAGTAATTTGCTGCAGCAGTAGAAGGCATTCTAAAAAACTTTTTTTTGTATACAATAAACTGCATTTTTTACAATTTTTGAATGCAATTTCCCAAAATGATAATATCCCACAGCCAATAGGTGGATGAAACACTGTTATACACAGATTTAAAAAGAGACAAATGTATGAACACAAAACAAACTATCAGAAGAAATGAATGTAATGTGGAGATGTGGAACTTACTGGAAGCCCAGAGAAAAGCCCTGAGTGACCTCTCCAGCGTTCGGCCCGGTGAAATGCAGACCCAGAACACGCTGCTGGCCCTCCCGCAGACAAACCACCTGAGAAGATAACCACCTGGATTTAGCTATTAGTATTTAATTACATTCTGGACAGAAACCGGTCCTTTTACTCATCAAAGATGCATAACATGGATTAAAAATGACACAGCAGTGGTCCTACAAAAGGACAGAAATTAATTATTATTATTATTATTATTATTATTAAATAACACATTTTAATCAATACATGCAACTGCACAAAAAGACGCTGTGTGGCAATTTCTAGACTAAATTAAGCACTACAGCCATTTTCAGGTGTGATGATCTGATCCTCATCAGTCTGTCTGGAATTGTCTTTAAGACGTTGCCACAGTTCTTCTGGATTGAGTCTGTCTCAGTTTCTTCATGCTGTTCCAGACTGATGATGATCGGATCAGATGCAAACTAAAATCTCACTGGATTATTACACTTATTGGAGAAATGAATGTTTGGAAATGTGACCGCTGTGAATACTTCTGCTCATATTTCTTTTAAAGTACCTTTATGTAGCACTGAGTGGCGTCTCTCTCAGCCACGGTGAACTCCAGAGGTTTGTAGAAGGCATGGTACACCTGTTAAAGCAGACAACACACACACACACACACACACATAAAAGCTATGATGCAACAACAATGACGTCATTTCCTGCATCATCAACCACTTGAGCTCTTCATTTTAGACAAGCTCTTGGAAAGTGTGCTGCTACTGTTATGGTTCGTGTCCGTGTTGCTGCTCTAAACATTTCTGGGGTGCTGAAATCATACATATTGAACACGCTGAAGCATGCCGACACACGCTGCGAGGGCCAATCAGATGCTGCGTTTCTGATCATCTCTCATCAACCTCTACAAGCATCAGTCAGCCCTCCTGCACACCTGTCAATCAAACCAGAGCCACACCCCTTTCCGAATGCTTTAGGCTTTAGAGCCATGCAGGTGTGCGAGGGCCCCCAATACACATACATGCACGGAGACAGACAGCATAAATACATATCATGAGCATGTTTTCATATTTAACATTTATGAGGAATTGTAAAATGGCTGATCTTGTGTTGACTTCTGGGCTTGCTCTGTAAAGCCAACAGTTAGGATAATGAACTACTGTATATTACTTTGTGGAAGAAAAGTTTACGGCTATTTTTAATGATGTATTGAACATTTATTCATAATACTGCTGTTGCCATCTCATAACTGCACTTAAAGTTCTGTCTAACAGCACTCACGGTAAAATTGTCGTATTTTACCTCAATCTGGTCTTTGCCATGTCTCCTTTCAGCTTCTTCTTCAGATAGACCTACACAGCCGTACTCAAGTGGAGTGAACACTGTAGTGGCCACCTGCACACACACACACACGCACACACACACACACACACACACACACACACACACAATATGCAAAAACTCACTAATCAGCATACAAAACAAACCCATTTAATAAATGTTTTTTCATGATAATATCCTTCAAGTTAATTCTTTTTACAGTAATTTGTCCATTTTTCTTTTGTAATTCCTGTTATCCTCAAAGATTATATTTACATTCTCACAGAAAATACAACAAGAATATTTTTTAATTAATCAACGTCAATAATTGTTGCACTTTTACATATTTTTGTTTTGTTTTTGTAACTGTACTAGAATGAATAAAAATGTGAAACTTTTGTAAATTATAAATTTTTTTATTAAATAAATAGAAATAAAAATGTTACATGCTAATAAAATATTTTCTAGAATGGTAAAACAATTAAGTACAAGTAGTATATCAAACTCTACTGTAATTTTTTACGGTAGTGTACAATAAATGTTTTAATTTTCATCAACTATCAGAGTACAAATAGTCATAAGGGTAAATAAATAGGCCTCGCTTTTTTATGTTAAAATATAATTTATTATTAGTCCATTTTTGAGGTGAAATATGTTTTTCAGAGGGGTCATGTGACTCGCTCACAAACCGCTAAAGAAACAAAGAGTGAATGAGAATGAAAGCATATACATGTAATGGCAAACTTACATTCTCATAATTCATGAGCTCAGTGGAATGGCCCACGAGTCTGCGGGCCAGGAGCCTTCCTGCCTTGATAGCTGTCGGGGTCAACTCAGGACGACCCTGAAACACAGCAGGAGTTGGCGCACACACACACAATCAGTGTTGTTACTGTTAACTAGAACTATTACAATTCTTTTCTTTAACTGAAATCAAATTAAACTTCTTATACCCTTAAATAAAATAAAATACGAACAGATGAAAAACGTAAGTGAAAATTAAGTATTGTATTGTAATTGTCTGTACTTACTTTTTCTTTCAAAGCAAACTTCACCCTCTAACACTTGCATTCTATTCTATTTCTACTCTACTGCTCGTTTAAATTTAAATAAACAAATCAAAACAAAATTATTAACACCTAAGCTAAAATTCAAATCACACTATAAAAAATGAAAACTAAATATGAATGAATACAATAACAGTAAATCCAGTGTAATCTAATTCCATAAAACAAGTTCAAAAATAAGCCAGGCTTACTTTACAAGTCGGTTGAATACAGGTTTAGCCCAGTCTTAAAAGTTAGTCATCTTTAAACAACTGATCACCCCTTGGCTAACTGCTAACTTGTTTAATAAAACAGGTCCGAGGTCAGGTCGTGTAAAACAACACAACAGAAACATCCTAAACAATAATTTCCTTTGCATTATGTTCGAACAGTGTGTGGTTAAGTGTAAATCTGTGTGTGATTAGCCTGATCAGACGTTTCTGCCCGTCACGATGATGATGATTACAGAGCGGAGGTGGATGGCTGCCATACAGCGCTGTGAAAAACATGCCTACAGTAACAACACGGGAACATGCAGCACCGTGGGGCAAATTCTCACTCACTGACTAATGGCATCAGCAACCAGTCTGATAACTTCTGCACATCCTACTGTCCAAAGAACCGCCTCGGGTGTGTGTGTGTGTGTGTGTGTGTGTGTGTGTGGACGCCACCCAGGCAGCTGTATAGTAAACGCATTTCTTGGCTGTAACCAGGTGCAGCTCAACATCTTGTTTTCTTTCATTAAAAAATGAGAAGTGATGCACTTTAAAGGGGCGTGAAGACTACCAGGCGCTTCTTTGGACTAGTTTTGTGGCTCTGTGTGTGTGCGCCAGTAATCACACAGCTGCTGCGGATGACGGGCAGCTGCGATATTTGATCCCGGCAGCCAGTTGTGTCGGAGATGTTAAGGGCCAACGACCTTCCAGGAGAGCGACTGAACTGACAGACAAGAGTATGCTGTGTTGCTTTCAACATGGCATCACTGGAAATATGTGCCTCTCCCTACATTTCGGCAAAACTTAACAGTACACTGTGTAAAAGAAAAAGAAAAAAAAGTGGAGAAAACGTAAAAAGTTCAAGGCAACTAGCTTCGAGAGATTTTTTGAGTTTTCTCAACTTGTTTTTGTAGAGTTTGGAGACTTTTTGATGTGTGAACTGAAGCTGATTGCCTTAAACTTTTAGGTACAAAACACAACTTTCGAAAAGTTTTAACAAATAAATTAAATAATAAATATGTAGCCTGAACAAAGAATTTTAGTGAGAGAAGTCAGTTCAGAATTTCTGTGTAATTGCTTTAGGAATATTGTGTTATGAATTCAAAACAATTTAAAAGGAATAGTTCACCCAAAAATGAAAATTAGCCCAAAATTTAATGACTTCCAAGCCATTCTAAGTGTATATGACTTTCTCAGAGGTCAGCCAAGAAGCCATAACTCAACTCTCTCATGAGAAGTCAGTGATTTGAGTTTATAATTTTAAAAATAGAAATATTTTTTTTAGCATATGGGTTAGTGTGAGTGATGAAATGATCCGATTCGAACCCTATAGTTCAACATAATGGCTCAAATCCACAAGAAAATTTAAAACAGCACGGCTGCATCAACAAATGTGTTTTTATATCACTTTTCATATTTCGAGCTGTGAGTTTGGATTATATTCATCCATAACAGCTACCTCAGCGATGTCTCCGATAGCGAAAATATTCGGCACAGATGTGGCTTCGTCAGTGGCTACGATTATCTTCCCCGTTTCTTTGTTCATCTCTACGCCAACCTTCTCCAAATTGAGGATCTTGGTTTCCGGGGCTCTGCCTAAAGTCAAAGAGAAGAAAGTCATTACAGGTAGAGCTGGGAGAATACGTTACTGCGTCCCCAATCGAGAAATTATTCCATTCTGAGATTTTCCAATTGCATTGCAATTGTTTCTCGAGTTGATTCTGAGCTTAGTTTTGAACAGCAGATGGCGCTGTCTGCTTGTTTCCAAATCCTAATGCTACGTTCACACCAGACGCGACTTGCGCGTAGTTCGACGCTTGAACAGTTTACTCGCTTCATTCGTGCATGAAAAGCGCTTCACATTAAACGCGAATTCACGTCATGGGAGGGGCTTCTGTGGTGGTTAGACATGAGGTAAAATTTGTGTTGTGTATAACTAATAGGCAAACGTTGGTTAAATTATTCTATTACTCCTGTTTATATTAATGTACGAAGATGTGTCGTGCAGCTCCTCCACATACAGTGACAGTGATTTTGTTCTCCATAGTTTCAGAATTCTGCCTCCGTTTGCTAGTAATCACGTCACTACTAGAGCAAGCTCCTGATTGGTTAACGTAGTGTGAATTTTCGCCAAAGTTCAGATTTTCGCGTCACCGCTTAACATGTAAAACCATTGCTCTTAAAACTTCATTCGCGTCTGGTGTGAACGCACCATTAGACACACACAAGCCTAAAATAACCATTCATAAAATTCCAAAAGGTTAAAGCGAATTACAAGGGTGTTCACAGTGGGCTCTGTTTACATTAAACTCGTGCCTTTAAAGCATTCTGAGCCGAGGTGAAATCACTCAGCACAAGCACTTTTCTCCATGAGCATTTGAGTGTGCATATAACTAGATTAGACTGCCAAAATCTAGAGTGTTAAAATCTAATCTTAGCTTTGATTCCAGAGAGAATCGTGATGAATTAAGCGACACATGGGACAGTTTTTGGATGATTGAGGAAACAGTTAAAGGGATAGTTCACAAAAAAAATGATAATTCTGTGATTAATTACTCACCCTCATCTGATTAGCGTTGTTTACTTTCAGTAAAAAGCATGCATAGATGAACAAAGGTCCTATCGATTTGGAATGATACGAGGGTGATTAATTGATGTCAGAGTTATCATTTTTGGGTGAACTAACCCATCAACCGCTCAGC
Source organism: Enteromius unitaeniatus (assembly GCA_032359435.1). Classification (NCBI taxonomy): domain Eukaryota; kingdom Metazoa; phylum Chordata; class Actinopteri; order Cypriniformes; family Cyprinidae; genus Enteromius; species Enteromius unitaeniatus. The sequence continues at coordinate 1,472,028 of JAUMHI010000073.1, forward strand.
CTGCTGGGAGAATTTAGGGGTGGCTTTACACCCTGAGATTAGCGGCCAAAATCTTATCCAGTGATTAGAAAAGAAAACACAAGCACAGCTGGGGTGGAGAGTTTCTGTGTGGTGGTCTGACAGAGGGCGTAATGAGGAGACCTGGATGCATATCCCCCATCGGCCACCTGGGGCCTGCCGTGTCATTTCTGTCACTTCCTATCCGAGGGCTGAGAGAGGCTGTCGACACTTGTCCATCTACTTCCCCCTACCCCCATTAACAGCGTTTAAGACACACACGCACACACACACTCGGGACTGGAGTCCCAATGCCTTCATAGGTATCACAATAAACAATGTTTGCAGCAGAAGCCAGAGGTACCCATGTAGATGCTATCAGCCAGCAAGAACAACAAACATTAAGCCCCTTTTCCTGCCACAAGAGCAGAAACAACTTCCTTCGGCTCCAGTACAGTAAGACCTCAGCCATAGATACACTCTAATATGCATGAAGGATTGCACACAGATACTGTATATAGTACACACAGCAGCGCTCAAAATTATTCACACCCCAAAGGCGGCTGTATAAATAAATCGGTATCATTAATCCTTTTGATCTTTTATTTAAGAAAAAAAATGAATAAATCTAACCTTGTGCCCTTTTATTTAATACTTCTTGCAGCCTCCTGAGTCCGTTACGCCTGAAGAGTCTGGAGAACATCTGACACGATATCAGAGACCATTCCTTCATCCAGAACCTCTCCAGATTCTTCAGATACAGGGTTCAGGTCAGGGAACTGGGATACCCACAGCAGCTTGGTTTTGTGCTCACTAATACACAATTGTGGCCATTGTGGACTGCAGAAAAACATTTATTTCATAATGCGTCCCCCCCCCACTCACACTTTATTATTATCATTATTTCTTTTTTTATGCGCCAATGGATAAACAATACAGAATTATTTTCACAGACGCCTTGGATCATATTTACCAAGGGTATGAATACTTTTAAGCAGAACTACAAATACACACACACTTATATGTGACCCTGAAGCACAAAACCAGTCATAGGCAGCACAGCTTTATTTGTAGCAGTAGCCAACACTACATTGATTGTATGGGACAAAATTATGTCCAAAAATTTTGATATTAATGTAAAGATCTTGTTCCATGAAGACATTTAGTACATTTCCAACAGTACATATATTATTATATAGTACAAAACTTAATTTATTATTAGTAATATGCATCGCTAAGAACTTTAAAGGTGTTTTTCCTAATATTTAGATTTTTTTTTGTTTGCATCTTCAGATTCCAGATTTATTCCAAATAGTTGTATCTCACATGCGTGTGCATAAATATTTTTCAGCTATTAATTATTTTTTATTACATATCTGAATACATCGTTACAACTGTCCAGTGTTTTTGAAGACAAAACTACAATGTCTTATAAAACACGCAGTAAAAATCACCCATAATAATAGTGTTATTTGGCAATAAAAGAGTTTTATTTCTGTGTCTGTGTTTAAAGGATGTTGCTGCCACACAGGCTCAGAAGTTCACAAACGACAAGCTCTGCCGGTGCAATTTACATGAAAGACATCCTTTGTTTTACACCACATTCCATCAGCAAGAAAACCCTCAAGATATCCTTCACGGCCCGTGGAAAAAGAACGTCCTTGACTTTGTGTGGGCAAAGCCAGGCTGATAATAGTGAGAATGCACGTTTTATTGGTTAATTTGAAGAAAAGAAAAAAAAAAAAAAACGACATGAAGTACCAGTATCTGCGTCAAACTGGAGCAAGCAATTCCTGCAGTGCACTTCCCGTCTCTTTTCTGTCTGATTTGGGCTCCTGAAAGTTTGCTGGCTATTGTGAAGGCTGGACACAACAACACAGACCCACTGATAAGGAGTAGGCCTGAGAATTCTAACCCACACCTCCTCGCTCTCTCCCTCACACACAGCTGGCTCTGATAATGCACAAGAACAAAGCCTGGAGTCATACAAGACAGAAACCTCAAGGCCAACATGTTAATTAGCCACAACAATCTGCCTGGCAAGACTGTAAACGAGCCTTATCGACTCAACAGGCCGGAGAGAAAATGGATGAAACAATAAGATAGGATTAAGCTGCTTTCCATTCCAGTCACACACACACGAAATCAGTGTGAGATCTGTAATCCTTCATCACGATTTTAATTATATTTTACTGCACAGTAGCGGAAAAACAGCTCCTGGCAACTATAATGCAAAAAAAGTGTAAAACATATGCCCTTAATTAAATTAAACTGAAAGAATGGCTTAGTCTCTAGATATCCCAGAGAACTGATATTACAAAATGAATATAGTAAGTGTGTAAGTATAAAAATATATAATATGATATTATAATAAAAAGTATAATATTATATAATATATAAATGTGTATACATGCAAATATTTTCAATATATATATTGTATGTTTGTGTTTATACATAATAAACATAGAAAAAAAAATATTACATTTAACTTTAAATTGCCTTTTAACTCCAACATATACATAACAAAAACGGTTTCAAATGATAACATTATTAATAATAATAAAATAAAAACATGAAAATTAACAAACATAACACCAATAATCTGTAACTATAAGTTAGGGTAACACTTTACTATAAGGTGTCATGAACAACCAATGAACAATACTTTTATTACAGTATTTAATCTTCTTTGCTAACGTTACTGCATAAAAATATGATCACTCATTGTGCATTAATGTTAAACACAACTTGCGATTTCTATAATGCATTAGTAAATGTTGAAATTAGCGTTAATTTTTTTTTCTAAAAACATCAAACGCACAATTGTGAACCAATCGGAAAGCCTATTTATGTAAAGTATAGTACTTCCCTTCTTCAATCCTCATTAAAGCGGTAAAGCTACAGTAAGGAGGATATGGAGGAAATGTTCTCTTTCCTGGCGTTCAGCAGCCACCTGCAGAAGGGTGCAGCTCAGAGGAAGGATGGAGGAGCGGAAGGGTGGAAGAGCTCCGCTGGGGGTAAGAGACAAGACCAGGCATGGGGCCGCTCTATGAGGTGCCACGAGGGAGATAGAAATGACCATTTTTATGCTTTGACTGCGGGAACGAGAGCAGGACAGAGAAACACAGCATCCTCTCAGGGGTGTGATAGAGGATATCAGCCTCTCAAAGCATCAACAACCGTCAATAAATAAGTGCTGATTTAATTACACATTTTCTGTAATATTAAATATTAGAACTAATATTAAGTTCATTTAATTTTAATAGATAATGCACAATTTATTAATTATAAATTACTTGCTTTTAGTAAATTGTAATTACCACATAAAGGAGTTTTTAATTACTACTAAAATCATCATCATAAATAATAATTGCAACATTGTTTTTTTCAGCAATGTTTCATGTGACACCATTGTTTTTTTCAGATATCAGTTGACAGCTACACTAGGTTTCTAGCACTCAAGTTCATACCTTAACTAAATACACACATCTGTGATGCACACTGACTGGAATCCCTCGACCGCAAACAAGCCTGGACCAAAAGAAAAAAGAAAAACTCCACTCTTCAAACACCCAAGACTGCCATACAAAGCAGCAGGAGTCACTTCTAGGGATGTAACAATATTAGTCTCACTATGATAAAACTGCAACATAAAGTCCATGATGCAATGATATTAAAAAAAAAAAAAAAAGACTTTGAGAGAGCTCAAAATTAAGAGTTCCCAGTAAGAAAACTAGGAAAGTGACTTGTATCTGAACTTTAAAGACGACTCAACTCTTTTTATTTGTGGTATACTGTCTCAGCCTTAATTACAATCACACTGGTGCTTCAGGAAGCCAAATCAATTTGAATATAATAATAATAATAATAATAATAACAACAACAAAGACAGCAATCGCTATATATGAGTGTGGACTACAAAACACTGGGGTATATTTATTGCAATAGACAAAAATTACATTGTACGGGTCAAAATAAAAATTAAAATCTTTAGGACATTAAAGATCATGTTCTACGAAGATATTTTTTTCATTAATAATATGCATTACCAAGAACTTGAAGCACTTAAAAGGCGATTTTCTCTATATTTCGATTTTTTTGCACCCTCAAATTCCAGCTTAATCTAATCTAAACATTGTCCTCTCCTAACAAAGCAGATATAAATGGAAAGATTATTTATTCGGCGATCTATAAATCTCAGTTTTGAACAACTGACCCTTTCGACCGGTTCGTTTGGTATTGTCATGTGACCACGATGCCATCGAGGCAGTTTTGCTATTGCTATCATCCAGACAGGAAGCTGATGTCTCATCCTCACTGTACTCACTCTTCTCACACCATCGATAAATAAGCACCAGGCAGCCGGATATTCCTATATTCCTCTCATTGTCCCTGTAACCGGAATGAGAGAAATCGGACGAGTGAAAGACAGAAGCGCCGGGCAGAGGATGGCATCTGTGCTCAGAGATGCTGAGGGACGAGAACAGGGGAAAACCGTGGAAGCTCTGGGTGGGTTTCCGTACAGAGAGAGACAGACAACTCTGGCAGGAAAACCCAGAGCCAGAGAACAAAGCAGGGAATGGGGTGACCCCGGGGCCCCTGGTGCATCCTGGCCCTAAAGAGCAGATCTCAGAGCAGTGATTAACACCTCCCTAGATGATTCCATCCCTCTCTCTTTATTGCCCTGTTTGCAGGCCTGATAGTGCCGTTTGTGCTGACAAACAGATATATGCAATTATGAGGATTTATGCTATGGAAAAGCGATGAAAGCATTACTGATCACAGCGGATGACTCAACTGTAGGACATGTTTTCCTGCTGCATTAATCTCTGCTCCAGCAATAAGAGAAATTGTACAGTGAAACAGTCATTAATCGCTAAACAAACCCTGACAGTTTGATCAAAGAAGCAGAAGGGTTTCTAAAGAGGATTTACTGTAATGAAATGACTGCTTATTACACGGCTCCTTAGAAAATAAACAGATAAATCGACAATAATTATTTGTGAGTGAGTGAGGCATTTTATTACGCATTAAAAAAAAAGAGTGTGGCGTGACGGCTCCTAAACATTTTCCCTTTCTAAATAAATACTTTCCCACACCTCTCAGTAGATTTTCAGACCAGATTTAACATAAATGACAGCACTTTTTTCTGTTTTAGAACTGGTATATATTACAGTCATCAGTAAATATTTTTATTTTGCCAGTGTTTTTTCCATTAGTTTTCTCAAAGTGACAACATACAGAGCCCCTAAAGTAAAAAAAACGAATTAATAAATAACTTTTTTGTACCCTCGAGACAAGAACTCAAGAGTATGGAAGCCTGTTTCGACCGCTAAATTCTTTTTTTAAATAAAAAAGGTAATTGTGACTTATCTCCCAATTCTGTCTTTTTTTTCTCAGCATGGCATGATATCAAACTTTAAAAGCAATTCTAAAACAAACTCACAACTGTGAGATATGAAGTCAGAATTGTGAGATATAAAGTCTGAGAACAAATCTTTTTATACGATATAACTATTGCTACAACTCTCAGAAAAAAAAATCAGAACTGCAAAATATAAACTTGCAATTCCGGGATAAAAGTTAGAATTGTGACTTTATATTAATTCTGAGAAAAAAAGTCTGCAACATAAAAAGTTGCAGTTTATTTTATGTATTTTCTATTCAGGGGCAGATACAGGTTTTCATACAAGAGTTTCTAAATGTTTCAATACATTTTTTTTTTTTTTAAGTAAAAATAGAGGCTTTTTTTTCTCCATACTTTTCCATACCTGGAAATTACTTACTTTTCCAAACCATGTAGGAACCCTGACTGTACTTGCAAAAACTTAATAAACGATAATTATTTTAAAAATAAATAAACGAATGAATAAAATTTGTGGGAACCCATCTAAAGAATGAAATGAGGCTGCATGTGTTTGAGATGCACGAAGGCCTCACCTACAGCCCAAAGCACGGAGTTGAAGGTGTCTTGATGCTCCTCTTTAGTGTTTATATCCATCCATGTGACCTGAAGAAGTCCAGAGGGGAGCTTTTTTACTCGTTTTGGTGTACACCTCCAGGAGAACTTGGTGCCATACGCCTCCATGTAGTCTGTGACTAAACCAGACATTTGCTGAAAGACAAGCAGAAAAAGAAAAATATCTATTCTTCAGAAGCATGCAGGTGGAATAGTTTTAGAAATAAATATTTTAGATCTCAGGGTATTAATCTCTGCAAGTGCTGTGCACATAAAGGACTGTCATTCTCCTTCAAATAAGAGGAAATAATAATAATACGTTTTTAACAATAACATAACTTATTAGATTAGATATAAGATATTTTCCCAATTATATATACATTTTTAAAGTGAGTGGCAACCTAACAAAGAGTAACTGTACAAATAAAAAGAAGTGCTTTTCCTCATCATTTGTTTTCTTAAACACAGATTTTAGTTGAACTGAGCAATTTGCTCTTTGTTGTGATTCTATTACTTCTGTCAGACATACTGCGGGTGTAATGCTTAATAACAACATGACAAATCTCCTGTCAGAACGCTACAACCACTAATTAAAGATGAATGCTTAAAAAACAGGGTCATAAAACAAGTCTGGCCAGGTCTCTCATCCTGTTTTTGCCACACAGCCCGGCGGTTCTACCACACTGAGTCACATTAAAGAATGCCCAAACCAAACGTTACTGGGACCAATAATAGCTATACTTATATGTGTATTTCTCAAGTTGAAAACAAGTTAAATTTGGTGATTTAAAAAAAGAATAATAATTCTTTCTTTTTCTAAATATATCAGGACCAAAGCAGAGATGCAGTACCTGATCAAAGCCCCGGAGGGCAATACTGCGCACCATCACAGTGGTGTCCAGACCAATGCCTGTAAGGAAGCCGGCACATTCCAGCGCTACATCTTTACACACACAGTGAAGGAAAATAAAATAATTATCATTATCATCACCACCATCATGTCTTTTTTTTCTTTTTTCTTCCCTATGCACCATTTCCCGCAAAAAATAAAAGAGAAACTGAAAAAGAAGAACCAGTCTATTTTATTTTTTATATTTATTTATTTTTTAATGCTAATTGATTATTTTATTGATGTCACTTCTGGAAAAACATGTATATTATTGCGATCAAATGATTAATCGCATATAAAACAAAAGGTTTTGTTTGCATACTATACACGTGTGTTTATATTTCTATTCATATAAATTATATTAAAAATAAATATATTTAACATATAAAAGATAACATGTTATGTATGCTACAAATACATAATAAATATACACAGCACACACATTATGTAAACCAAAAGTTTAATTCTGGATGTGATTAATCACAATATTAATAAAATATTTGTTTAAAGTTTTAAAAATAACTTTAATAACTAATACCTGTTCAGGAAATCAATTGTGGCTTAAAAAACCTGTATGTTACGTGGGATAATCAGTCAATTATGCTTAATAAGCTGACACATTACTGCTTTTATGTTGGGTAAAAGTCAAAAAGCATTGTGAAAAACCTTGAGATTTTCACCCGCCTTACAAATAAACCTTCACATGCATTCTGGTAAAGAAAAACAATCAGCATTTGCTTGTAAAGCACTTATTGATTAATCATAGTGTATCAGGGTAAGTAAGGATACAACTGGCACCGACAACCAACCTGAAACACACAGAAAACACAGCGATGAGCAGCACGAATGATTTTAAACATGATTTAAAATGATGCTGAAGCATGTAAAGAGATCAGCACTTCACGAACACCAGAGACAGAGGGAAACGTAATCAGGATGACTGTGTGTGGTCGATCAGCTTGAATCCGCCCTGAGACTCACGGTCACGGTGAAGTCTAATTGTTAACACAAGGTCTAATCCTTGAGGATGTCCTTACACGCTGCTGCTGAGTGACACACACTTACACCAGAGCAACATCACACACGTTCAGTGTACTTCACTGCTAATGCACATCGCCACTTACGGCTCTTTTGTGCAGCGGCTTACAGAGGGATTAGGAGCAACATCTCAGACCTCTCTTCTGACGCTTTAGCAGCAAAACACATCCCTGAGCTTCCTCCTGCCACACATACAGGATCGGCACAGACTAAAAACCTCCCTGGATTAGTTCCTTAAAATACAGAATGACTAGTGTATGATACATTAAATGCATTTAGATCTCATGCAACCAAACTCGTCTGATTTTGTTCACATGCAATCTGTTGACCACCAACTCCTTTCAGAGGAAGCACTTGTCTGTTGTGAATACTGACATTACTGAAAACGTAAAATCAAACAAGGGCTGAATTTTTAGAAACATGTCATGACTCAATAATGTATTTTAAGATATCTCAGTGCAGGCCTTTTCCAGTTTAGACAGCTCTTAACATTTATTCATGCATGTCCACATACATCCAATTATTTACTTTTTTAATATTTATAATTAATTATACATTTTTAATTATTATTTTCTGAAAGGTTCTACTTGATCAAACATACAGCAACATTAGTAATATTGCAAAATACTATTAGCAGTGCTGTCAAACTATTAATCATGATTAATACCAAAATAAAAAAAGTTATTGTTTGCATAATATATGTTCTGTGCACACAATATACAAATATATAGTGAAAATATTTACATGTCTATATTTATATTCATATATTAGTAATAATAATAAAAATATATCTTATGAATAAATATATTTAATATATAAAAGTAACAATTTTCTGAAATATACACATGCATAAGAAATATACACATTACATATACATATATTAGGTTGTAAACAAAAACATTTAATTTGGATAATCACTTTTCTAGTATTGTTTGACAATACTAATTAATTGTTTAAAATAATTAAAGTAATTCTGATTCCTTCATTAGGATTAGATTAATGACTCGCAAAGCAGAATTTTACACTTCACACGTCACAGTTTAGGACATATCAAAAATGAAAAAAAGTTATTTTAAATTGTCATAATATTTCACAACATTTATCTGCATTTATGAACAAATAAATTTAACTTAAAAGTGTAATTAAATATTAATAATACTAAAACATTTTAACATATGTTGTATGTGGTGTACAGATGAAATGTTCTCAAGTATTATTTGTAAAAACACACTTGATTGTTTATTCTATATAATAATAATAATATTACAAGTCTGAGTAATATATTTATTTAATATATAAAAACATGCATAAAACTATGCTACATGCAAATTTTAAATAACTAAATACGCATTAAACAAACCAAAAAGGGAAAAAAGGCATAACCATAATGCCATGTTTCATGATCATATCACCTCACTGACATTATATCATAATCCAAGTCTGATAAGAATTATGCATAGTCCAATGCAAATCAATGAAAACCAGCATAAAACTATGCAATATGCCAATTTTACACCCTTAACTGAAAACCTGAATAATCATATTGCCACGTTTCCCAATCGCATTACCTCTCTCTCCCATGAGTGTATTTCACTCTCATAAACACAGCTCATATTTGATCATGCCCTTCAACAACTGTAGATATTTACTATCAGGTCTAGGATAGCGTTCTCTTCAGCCGAAGTCTCACAAGAGAGAGAGGGTTAATTCTGGGGAGTATCTGCGGTTACTGTAGACTCGGTTAAGCTTGGCCGCCACCTCTATAATAACCCTGACCTTGATAAGATCGGCAAGTTCATGCTGTACCTTCCCTAAAGTCTGCCCAGACTGAGCCTGCTTTCATTCCAGCAGAGCAGAGAGAGATAACAGCACAGAAGACTATTTACTGCATGAGCATCTGTGAGTCCCGAGGCCTATCGGACACCTGAAGCACAGGAAAACAGTTACCTAGCTCCTTCAAAACAAGTTTTGTTCAACTCTGACGTTCATGTAACGAGCCCAAGGGTTGATTTCGTACTGAATGATCATTCGGTAGTCTTCAGAAGCCAAAGCATATACAGTGCGTCATCAGTCCTGACAGACACTCGGTTGTTTTGGTGGAAAAGTCAATGTTAAAGCCTTTGCTTGGCCCTCTCGGGCATGCGTGCCAACGCTCTTGTTCATGCCCGTCAGTCACCGAGACCTCGCCACTTCCACAGGATGAGCTCTGAAATCACACCTGTACAGCTGACAGCTCAGCAGCAAAACAACATCACCTGTCTGAGAGGATACGGCCGCGACAAACTATAGCGTGACTCCAGCTGAGGGAAAGAACTGAAAACAACACAAGTTCACCTCTAAATAAAGTTATATATAGAAGAAATATATAATATGTGACCCTGGACCACAAAACCAGTCATAAGGGTCAATTTACTGAAATTCCATTGATGTATTGTTTGTTAGGAGAGGACCATATTTGGCTGAAATTTTATTCATATTAATGAGGAAATGTCAACTTGTGAATTGCAGTTATTATAGTGAATAAACTGTGACAGTTAGAGGTTAATATCCTAATTTATTAATGAAATAATTTTGACCACAATATATAAGTGACTTACGTTTTTCTCGGAGACTCTTTGAGCCAGAAAACATCATCACTCGTGATCCCGAACTCCATGGCTCCTGGGATCTGAAGGATAAAACACACAGATATGATATTTTAAAGACGAAATATACAGCATAAGTAGCAGTCAATTTAATAGCTATTATAATTTTTGTATATAATTTAAAATTTGAAGCTATAAAAAAACTCCATATATGGAGTTGCTCATTTATTATAGACATATTTAAAGATATATACACATAAATAACTGATATTAAACTATTAAAGTTACTTTTTATAACATAAACTACCATTTTAAATAATACAAAAATAAAATAAAACGCTTCCAATATTCATTATAATATAACATTATCCAATTAAAAATATTTTTTTCTATACAGTGGATATAAAAAGTCAGCTGCATTAAAAAAAAAAAAAAAAAAAAAAAATTAAATTA
>JAUMHI010000073.1:1488291-1504790 GCA_032359435.1 Enteromius unitaeniatus
ACACACACACACACACACACACACACACACACACACACACACACACACACACACACACACACACACACACACACACTATATTATGTTACAAGCAAACTAGGTACAGTTACAATGAATGTGTTTAAGGTAAATTACGGATCTTGGCATCTTATTTTTAAAGAACTGGGAGATTTAACTTTATGCCAGTATGTTTTAACACTTAATAAGAATTACCTGTAAAGCTCCTAGTAAATATTAAAGTCCTAAAACAGTAGAGAGCTTTTATCCTCTGCCTTCCTCTGCTGAAGGCGGCCATATTGTCAGCAGGAAAGACCCCTGACAGTCGTTATAGGTGCCTTAAAAGATGCCTGGGTGAATTTTACCATTATTATTAAAAAAATACGTTATGACATTCAGTCTTATACGGCTCGAGTGTAACCGCTGATGTAAAAGGTTTATCAACTATAAATATGAATTCAAAAAAGACAAAAGCGTTGAACTTAACCGCTTTCGACTAGCCGATTCGTTCAAGTCGGATCTTTTTCAATGAATCAAATGTTGACGAGTCATACTAATCAGTTACAGTAGATCCAAACGCATTCATTTTTTAAAACACTATTAATAATACTTATGTCAGTGAAAATCTACAACGCAATGCTTCATTGAATAGAAAACAAACCAGGTTCGTTAAATTGATCGAAAGAACCGATTCGCGGAACTTTGATCACGCTCAGAACAGGAGGCGGGGCCAAAGAATATTGACAGCCCAGCAGACCAATCACAGTTATCAGCTTGGTCAGCTGCTGCGAGGTGATTGGCTTTGCCGGTGACCACACAGTTTAATGAACAATCGCTATAAAACAACTGTAGGGGGAGACAGAGGCTTCATTTTTCTGCTGCGTTGATATTTCGCAAGAGCATTGAGTCATCATGCCTGTGGATATTAATGAATGGACAGGTTCTCTAGAGCTTGCAGAGGTGGAGGAACGACCAGCCAAGGCTCTAACTGTCAAATATGGCTCTTTGGAAATTGACGCTTTGGGGAAAGTGTTCACTCCCGCTCAGGTCAGAGCCCAGTGCACGCAGACGCACAAACTAGCAATGCTTCTGCATCTCTAACATTTATCATTTGCAGATGCATGCGTTTGCAATGCAGTATAGTGACTTTTTAAAGAATTAGTAGACTTTTTTTAAATTTGCATTGACCAGGGAGTGTTGAGATGAATGCGTTTAGTCTGTAGTTACGTAATGAAGGCAAGGGACGCATGCAGCTAAAGTTGCATCTGCCTAACCTTAGATTCACTTCCACGATGCAATGTGGACATGGCCTAGTGCACAAAATGAGTACTAAATTACAATAGAGACCTGTGTAGTAATGTAGAAACTAGGCCAAATAAATGCATGTGTTCTGCACAGATAAATCAATGATATCAAGATAATATGTTGTTTTAAAAAGACTAGTTGTGAAGTTTTACCTAAACTGGAAGTGCATAAGAGTAAATGCTTTCTAAAAGAACTGCTATTAACAGTTATATTATTATTACCAATATAAATGCATATTCCACAAATGCATTGTCAAATGGGACATCACCAGAAGTTTCTTAATTGTATAATTATTCTCACATATTATTGCTCCATAAGACCACATGAAAATAAATATTTAATTGCACAGAAAATATAAAAATGTTACTTGTGAGCAATTTACAAAATGAGCATTTTTATCAGGCTCCTATATTTGTTCAGTTATTTCACTTTAATTGAATAGAAAAGGACCTATTCATTGCAAGTGAAATAAATTTACTGCGGTTATATATATATAATTGAAAACTAGCATCTGAGGTTGTTTTACTTATATTTTGCAGGTGCAGAATCGGCCTACATCCATTGAATGGGAAGGATGTGACCCCAGTAAGCTGTACACATTGGCCATGACCGATCCAGATGCTCCCAGCCGAAAAGACCCCAAATTTAGGTATATAAAGCCATATTCATTATCACATGAGATCTGAAATAGAGTAAACAAAGGGATTCTTTAGTGAACAGGTTAGGAGCAAAGTTACGTCTGCTACAGCTGTTGTGTTTGATCTTAGGGAATGGCATCACTTCCTCGTCGTCAACATGAAAGGAAATGACATCACCAGTGGATGTGTCATGTCAGATTATGTTGGTGCAGGACCTCCGAAGGGAACAGGTGAGGTTTTAGGTTGACTGGTATAAAATGACACAATTAAAGGGCATAGTCCACTCTTTCTTCTGGTTTGGAGTTGCACTTTATTTTGCATTATGTGTACATATACTTGCAGTATACCTAAGAAAGTTTTTGTAATAATATAACTATATGTAAGGGATAATGTAGAGTTATAATAGAAATAAGTCCCGACAGTGTGATCAGGACAGTCGCTGGATCACACTGAAGGGGCTTATTTTGCCCCACATCCTTCCACCAAACGATATAGTGCCACGTGACTGACATTCAAACGTTAGTAAGACAATTTATAACATCTACATATAAATATATATATATATTAACAGATGTATTTTAGTTATTTACAAGTATTAAATTGCACCTCATGTTGTCCAGTGTTTGTCACAAGATGGCGCCAAACGGTAATCTTTGTTGGCGCGGAGGGATTTTAAACACAAGTAGTACCGGCTGTGCGTTATTACTTTGGAGCCGTTATTATTTGAAAATAACCAACCTAAAAATGTTTGAACTGACCAATCAGAATCAAGCATTCCAGAGAGCCGTGTAATTATGTATATTATATCACACTTTTGAAAGTATTTGCATGTCAATTTCATTTATATATTTATTTTATTTGATATATATATATATATAAATAAGATGTAAACATAACATTTTTATTAAATGTATACATGCATGTTATAATAAATATATACAAAAAACTAATTTAGGATGCGATTAATCATTTGACTGCACTGTTTTCGATAAAAACAGAACTATTTACCAGTGTTCGTTAAAATATCTTCATTTGTGTTCGGTGAAAGAATTAAAGTCATGCAGGTTTTGAAGATGAAGCATGGTTTTAATGTGTCAGGATATCCTGTTGGCGAGTAAGACTTGTGTGTGATTCTCTGCAGGCCTTCATCGTTACGTGTGGCTGGTTTATGAGCAGTCAGACAGCATCAGCTGCACCGAAGCAGTCCTCACCAATCGCTCTGGAGACAACCGTGGAAAATTCAAGATCCAGAGTTTCCGCAAGAAATATGGCCTCGGTGCTCCACTCGCAGGGTCTTGCTTCCAGGCCGAGTGGGACGACTATGTGCCCAAACTCTACCAACAGCTTGCTGGCAAATAATTTAGAATTTAGGACTTTTCACTAAAACTAAACCGTTCTTTGCTTTAAAAGCGGTGTAGAAATGATGCATTTTTAGGTCATAGTTTGTTTTGGTTGCATTAAATATGCCTATGCCTTCATTACTTCACCTGGAGACTGCCTTCAGTAAAAAAAAACAACTTTGCACCTTTGAATAAAATGCAAGGCAATCTTATGTTGTATTTGTGTATGCATCTTTAATTTCATAAAATTCTAACTGCAGTATTATGGAAATAAACGTTGGAATAAAAATCCAAATAAGATCAGACGCCGCTTGTGTGATGAGCACTTTATTTACAAATATAATTAAAAGCTCTGACAGAATCATGCCTCTTAACCTGAAAACAAATGTAAAGTGCATGCGACAGTAAAGCGTTTTTTTGTTCACTAATTTGACTTCGTAGAAAATACACAGCCGGAGAGGATGCCAATAATCAAACAGAAACCCCCGATCATGTAATGAGAGGCCTTGAGACAATTTCACCAGTGACCGCAGGAGGGAAAGGGTGCCGAAACATTTATTATATATAGATGTGTTTGTATATATATATATGCATATATAAAAAGAAATCGAAATTCAGTTAAAATGTAATAGGAAAATAAGTAAAAGTTCTCCATAAAGCCTTCTATACACAAAATACATGTCCCTTCCCCTTCAGCCCTTTGTGCAGGTACCACAAGTTACGATTGATGTATGTTTTATTCACATTGTGCACCTCGGATGAAAAAAAAAAAAATCATATTCGATTACCATAAGAATCTCAGAGTCACAGATGCAACTATCAAATGTTTTTCAATGCTTAATAAAAGGTATTTTTTCATTTTCTCCGGGTGAATAAACACCAAATAGAGATTCAAGCAGCAAGAGGCAGGAGGCTGCAAAAAACTTAACAAAAAAGTAAAAAAAAAAAAGAAATCACATAGCCTATCATCAAATTAGCCAACCCCCCCCCCCCAAAAAAAATGTGCATCTGGATTAAAACGAGCAATACAAACCCCCTGTTCATATTGCTTTTGTCTTGAAATCTCTAATTTTTAATACACTGAAAGTGTTATCATTGCACGAGAAAACATTGACATCAACACTGACGGATTTCATCGTCTCGTATATAATATTCATATATAAAAAGAGACAACTAAAGGACGTAATCCAGCATGTTATCCCGTGACGTGTCTAGAAACCGGCCCAGAGGATCGACATGACTGTCAGTAGCAAAAACAGCAGATTTGTTCCAAAAAACAACAACAAAAAAGAGAGAAGTGGACAAGCTGGACAGAGGGAGGATGGTGGAGTGTTCTGATCTCATCTGTAGTCGTCTTTAGGGTAGTCCAAAGCACCCAAGTTATTGAAACCCATACGGAGGCTCTCCATATCGAAGGCGTCGATCTCTCTCTCCTGACGGTCCAGCAGGTGTTTGATCCGGTCGGTGCGCTCTTTCTGAAGAGAAGCCAGCTCCTCCTCGATCTGAAAACACAAGACAGGAGCTCAAACCAATGGAAATGAAAGGAATAGATCAATACTGTCATCATTTACTCACTCGAACCCAAAGGAAGATATTTTGAAGAAGGCTTGTAATCGGGCTGTTTTGGTCACTATTGACTTCCATAGCAGGAAAAAAAAATACTACGGAAGTGCAATGATGACCCAAACCCTGGTTACAAATTTTTTCAAAATATCTTCCTTTGTGTTCAGCAGAACAAAGACTTTCATACAGGTTTGAAACTACTCCAGGGTGAGGAAATGATGACAGAAGTTATATTTTCGGAGGAACCAGCAGGCTGCATGATCCCTGCGCAAGGCCTTGCTTTGATTTACCTTCAAAAACTCATTAAACACGTTTGAAAAAACAATGGTAGCCTCAAGTTCAATGTTAGCTTGTCTACTTAAAATAATCCAAGTCATGGAGCAAAGTAGCTCGTGGGAGTCCTTGAGCTTAGGCTGGTTTTGTGTTGTTCCTGAGACCTTTGATCTGCTCTGGAAATCAACATTTTGATGCCACTTATGTTAATATTTAAGGATTGGTTGATTTTTGAACGGTCAGCTCCAGTCCTCTAATTCGACTGGACAAACAGGAAACAAAACCAGCCACGCTGTCTAAAATATAGGTTACTTTATTAACTTAACAGAATTGTTGTCAGGAAGCAAAATCTTTTCACATGGCTACAGGTAATGATAAAAATATTAATTATATTATATTATACATACATATATATACACATATACATACATATATATATATATATATAAAAATGTATTTCTGTGATGCAAAGCTGTATCTTCAGGATCATTACTCCAGTGTCACATGATCCTTCAGAAATCAGTCTAATATACCGATTAGCTGCTTAAGAAATAGTTTTATTATTATCATTCTTGCAAAAAAATTGTGTTTCTTTATATTTTTATGTAAACTAAATTTTTGGGATTTTTTGGATGAATGTAAATTCCACAGTAACTATTTTAAAATAGAATCAAAATCATGTTAAGACATATTTAATGCATCCTCGCTGAACAAAAATATTGATTTTTCTAAATAAAAGCACTTTATCTGTGTAAACATACAGTACATACATACTGTATTTATATCCACAAGTAAACAAAAAAACGCTGAGATATAGTTTTTGTTTTGTCAGTTTTAGTAATTGTGTTGTTTTTGAGATTTTAAATGTGTACGTAGGTTTTATTTATTTGAGTTCCGTTTCAGATTTTGTTCTTTTTATACATATTTTATATCTTATTTTATTTCAAGTAACTTTTTTTATGATTCTAGTTTTAGTAATGTAAAAGAAGCCTGATTTTAATACATGCTTTAATAAAATATATTGATACACTGTAAATGATGAAATGCCCTGAAAAACATACTGGCAGTGCTTAAATATTCCTCACAGAGAACCATTCAGTCAAAGAACCCTCTCTTTCTCATTTTAAGAACCTTCTTTCACCACAAAGAAGCTTTTGTGAAGCAGGAAGGTTCTTCAGATGTTGAAGGTTCTTCTATGGCACGGTCAAGCACTTTTACACTGGCCTCATTAGAGGTTAATAACAGGACTAGACCTTCTGTTCAAGGTGTGCTCGGCGCAGTGAGACTTTCTGCTCCAGTTTCTCCTGCTCTCGCTCGTGCTGGGCCTCGGTCTGAATCTTGATCTTGCTCTGGTACGCATTGAGTAACTCCATCTCCTGCTGCAGCTGCTGCCTCAGAGCCTGGCACTCGGCCTCCTGAGCTTCATCCAGACGGAGCTGCACAAAAACACACACGAGCGCACGTGAGCCTCAGAAGGTTTGCTCACAGCACAGTTACCGTTAACCATCAATAGCCTTCTTGTACAGGCGCCGGGCCGAGACTGGAATATCAAACAGGACGCCCGTTCATTATATATCTGTATGAACTATCGGCTCACATTAGCTGTTCCCACATGGGCTACTTTTAAAAGTGATGCATTAGAATGTTAGAAACTTTGTTACTTTTTATGGAATGTAATACGTTGTTACTTTTCAGCTACTCTTTCAAACCTGGGCAGTTCATTAATTTTTCCCATAAGGACTTTAAAAAGTCTTCGTTTAAGCATTACGCTCCAAGCCAACCAGCTACGAGGTCAATTATAACATTACAAACGTATTTTGAACCAAAAAATCATTTGTAACGGTACAAAACCGTACTTAAATATTTCTGTTTTGAAGTCTGGGAGATGAGAGACGGATTATTATGCCACATCATGGGAGAGGGCTCTTTGGGTGATGTAGTTTTCCACCACAAATTGAAAAACCGCAACTGGATGGCTTCTAGAAAAGCATGTACCATTGATTGACTTCAGAACATCCTGTCAAATGATTCACCTAAAACAAAAAAAACTATTGTATGGTCCTGGATAATGATGAAGAGTGTAGTTTGGTCACTCACGGCCTGTGATGCCATCATCTCATTGATGCTCTGCTCGTACTGCTCAGCCAGGATGGCCAGTTTGCGCGTTTGCTCATCCTTCAGGGCTTTTAGCACCGTCTTGTGCTCGCTTTTGGGGGTCACTTCTAGCTGATGGTGCCTCAGGGCCTTGTACTGCTTTGTCTGGACTTTACACGTGTCCTGGAACTGTTTCTTTATCTGGAGCTCCATCGCCTGCAGGAGACAAGACTCAGAGCTGAAGAAACACAAACTGACAGCCCTTTCAGGACAAAAATGACCGTCTGATAAGAGTTTTGCCTCAAAACGAAATGAAGAAACCGGTGGCTTTTTTTGGTAACGCTTAGAAATAAGGTCACATTAACGTTCACTAAATTTAGCAATTAGCAATGCATTTGTTATATTATTTATTAAAAAAATTCACACTATATACAGACAGGTAATAAAAGGAAGAGCAGGGTTGGTGGTACCTTGAGGTTCTTGGGCTGCTGCCGCAGTTCGAGCACATGTTTGCGGTGCAGTTCTCGTTCTCTCCGGTTGTTGTATTCGATCTGGTTCTCCAGCTCTGTCTGGTGCTGCAGTCGGATCAGATCCATGCGCAGTTTCTGCAGGGTCTTCAGCTGCCGGTGCTCAAGTTCTTGGGTCGACTCGTCTTGCCTGATCAACATGGCATGCTCCATTTCCTTCTGAGTCTTCTTCTTATTCAACTCCTGAAACACAGTTAACTTTACAATATTACATTATTCAAATGTGAGCCTGGAGGACAAAAGCAGTCTTAAGCCACACAGATGTATATACAGTGTAATAGCCAAACTACAATGGGTCAAAATGATCAAAACTAGTGCTGGACAATGATTAATTGCACATAAATCACATCCAAAATAAAAAAAAGTTTGCGTATACATAAAATATGTGTGTGTACTGTGTATATTGAAATAAGACACACACACATACAGTATATATTAAGAAAATATTTACATGTATACATTTATACAATTTAAATTAGATATAAATGTATTTCATAATGTATTTCTTAAATATGTACATGCATGTGTACGTACTTGTATATAAATAATAAACGCACACAAAACATACGTATAATGTACACAAAAACATTTAATGTTGGACACAATTAATCGTTGCCCAGCACTAATCAAAACTTAATCTTTAATTATAAATATGTATCGCTAAGGGCCTTTAAAAAGTGATTTTCTCAAGTTTTCTTTCTTTTTTTTTTTGGCACAGATTTCAGATTTAAAATAGTTCTATCTCAGCCAAATATTGTCCTATCCTAACAAACTTTACATCAATACTGAGATTATTTATTCAGAGGTTACAAAAGAAAGTTAGTGGTTTAAAACAAACCCTAACTGGGAGAACATGCAAAGCGTGGACTAGGATTGCAAACCACTGAATTATGCATCATTATGCTTTATAGACCATATAAGGGTTTAGACTCAGTAATACCTCCGAAGGTTTCCTGCAGATTAAAGCACTAGATTAAGAGATTTGCACATTGCTGCATTACTTATTTTCAAATCAGATTAATTGAAAGCGGTCATCAGCCCTGAGAAATGGTTCAAATTTTGCACTCTCCCTGGGAAAAGCCTTCATACGATTATCCTGTATATATATTCTTGATATTCATACATATATATATATATAATATTGGCATATTGTGAAATTTGCTGCTCAAGAAACGTATCAATCTTGAATGAGCAGAAATATTTTGTCTTTTTTTAGTCATTTTTAGTTATGAACAATAATCATTACTGATCCCAAAACTTGTAAACACACATGTTGTTATTTGAGTCTCACCTCTCGTAGCTGCTCCTGCTCAAACTCGTGCTTCTTGATCATGATCTTGCGTTTGAAGGCTCTGCAGTTTCTGTCGTAGAAAGACCTCTGTTGACCCAGAAGCTGAGCCTCTTCTTCGGCCTGAGAGTGCTGGATGTTCTCTTTGTGTTTGGAAAGCCTCTCTTGCTTCTCTTTCTTAGGCGTGCTGTGGTCTTCACTCATTTCCTGAACAAAGAAACATGAAAACAGACAAAAGAATGAAAAGAACAGTGAATACCCTGTTTTTTAAGTTAGAACTTGCAACACATTTTACATGTTTTCTATACCATTTTTTAAAATACATGGAAAAATTTGCTTTTATTAACTGAATTATAAAGTATAAATATATATATATATATACATATGGATTTTTTCTTGAAGTGGCAACAAACAGAAAAATACAAATTTTAATAATAAAAAAATATTTTTGTGCCCTCGAGAAAATATTGACATGCATTGTTTTTTTTTTTTTGCATGCTTACAATTTCTATTTTTCTATTTTCTATTGTGCATCACTGCCATCTTACTATGAAAAAAGTCTGGAAATGCAAATACTTGTCTCATACTTTGCTGAATACATTTCCAGACCTGGAAATTACTTAAATAAAAATCTATACTTTTCCATAATTTTCCAAACTCTGAAAGGAACCCTGTCTATATAATGCAGTTAGAGGGAAAAGTCATTTAAAAACATTAGATGGCTTGGTAAGTTAAACAGTAGAGTTGTTTTTTCATTGGAATAATATTAATATTCCAGTAAAGGTATAGGATACTTGTAGGAACTCGACAAGAACCTCTTTGATCTTCTCCTTGCACAGCTTATACTGTTTCTTCTGGTTGTCGAGGAAGTTAGTGAGCTCTTTCTTCTGCTGGGCCATGATTTGCTGCTGGAACTTCTTCTCATCAGCTGCCAGTGTTTTCATCTGAGGAACACAACGCAGATTTATCTTTAATAGCACTGCAACTACACGACTGATTTTTTTAGCTTTTATGTTAGAAGTGAAGCTAAAAAATCCACACAGTCCCATTTTCTTCTCTGGCTTCATTAACATATTAATCAGCATATGCTGCATGAATAATTAGCATTCATCCCTCGGCTATTTACATGTTTCGCATGCAATATGGAAAATAATAATAATAACTGGAGCAGCTTTTACATGATCTGCATGAACTTTTGCACTCACTTTTTTACTTTGTGCGAGATGTTTAATATGGAAGCAATTTCCGCCACTGAATAAAAAACTTACAAAAACTTGTGATACAAACTCGCAATTCTGATTTGCAATAGATATAAATGTTGCAATTATGGGGAAAGTCTGAATTGCATATAAAGTCAAAATTGCAAGTTATAGGGTCCAATATTGAGCGGAGAAAAAAACAAAAAAACATGTTCTCATAATTTGCAATTTTGACTTTAAAACTTGCAATTGCGAATCGCGAATAACCTTTTTTTTTTTTTTTTCCATTGTTAAAATCCAAGAATAACCATTCTGGATGGTTTACAGTCAAATCACTATTGTTAGTCAACCTCGTGTCAGTTCAGGACACTTTTATTTATATAGTGCTTTTTTTAAGTGTCAAAGCACTTAACAGTATTAGTAGCTAGTGACTAAACTCTTTGGGTCTGAACAGAAGAATAAAGACAGATCACGCACTTCTTTGTCCGTTTGGATGGCGTGCCTCTTGGCAAGTTTCTCCAGCTCAATGAAGGCATTGTTGGCGTGGGTTTCCAGTTCTTTCTGGAGCTTCAGTCGGTGCTCGTCCATCTCTGCCTTCAGCTTGTTCTCCAGAGCAATCAGCTGCTTCTGGTGCTGCCGGCGCATGCGTTTGTAGCCTGACATCTGCTCTCGGAGCTCATTTTCCTGCTCGTGTTCATGGATCTGACGTGTTACCTAGAAGGAAAAGAACTCTTGAGTGATGAATTTTTTCAGTGTCGCAAAGTGCAAAAATCAACCCACAGACACTTCTTGGATGATGCGGACCAATGCAATGCTGCATTAACTCTAATATCTGATAAATGGTGGATCTTTTAAGTCATTGTCAGTACATTCAAAATTACGTTTCAGGTTGCATGCATTTCCCTACTTAAAAAAGCGTCTCCCAATTTCCTAAAGCATCACCCCCCAGAATTTTCTCTGTAAATGTGAGGATCTTTAAAAAGAAACAAAGAGATAGCCCAATGGAAAAAATCATTAGATACTGTCCATTGAGCGCAGCAACTCTAAGGTCTTGTGATCTCAAAGGTGCATGAAAAAAATAAAAACACTATATTACTATACAGACAAATACAGCCTATAATTATTAAATGCACTGCAATATCTAAATGTGACAAAGAGGAGAAAGTTGCAGTGGTGAATATTACACGTCTACATTGCCTTTGATGGTCATAGATGCCTCTAAATAGAAAGATGAAGACAGAAAAAGCCAGCGGAGACGAACCTGGAAGAAGGGCGTGTCCAGATCGAACTGTTCGTTGAGTTTCTCGTAACTCCCACCTGAACTCCTCAAGCCAAACATATTGGCGAAATAAACCACCCGTGAGAACATGGAGAGTCGCCTGCACTACATCCCCCAAAAGCACTCGCTCAAATCCCAGCGGGAGAGAAAGAGAGAGGGGATAAAGAGAGAGGGCGAACACTGCTTCTCCTCTCTCCTCGCAGGTGCGCCGGGAATGAATGAGGTTCTCAGAGAGGCCTAAGCAGCGTTTAGTAGGCCAGTCACATGAGACGCCTGTCGAAGGGGGAAATTTCCTAATCGCCCTGAATCAGAAGCCCCACTGTAACCACAGTCTCCAATCCAATCGCTTTCTGCCCAGATGCCCCTATCAGTCCCACCGAAGGGCCATGTGATAGAAACGCTTCCAGGTTAAAGGTGTAACAGCTTCTGACCATTTCAGATCAAATGTAAACGTGTGACGCGGACACATGTGGAGCTGAAGTGTATTTTATGTTAATTTGATTAGTTTTTAGCACATACACTACCGTTCCAACGTTTGTGATCAGTAAGACTTGTAAGGTTTTTTAAAGACGTCTCTTCTGCTCATCAAGGTTGCATTTATTTGATTAAAAATGCAGAAAGAAAAAAAAAGAAATCTTGCAAAATGTTATTACAATATAATATAATAGTTTCTATCTTAACATTCTTGAAATATAATTATTTTTGTGTGATGCAAATCTGAATTTCCATCATCCATTACACCAGTCTAAAGTGCCACACAAGCCTCTAGAAATCATTCTGATATGCTGACAAAAAAATGTTTCAATACTTTTTTCAGGATTCTTTGATATATAAAAGCTGAAGGAATATAATCTACCTGCATTTATTCAAAATAAATATTTGATTTCACTTCTTTTCAACTTGAATAAAAGTTGTTAGAAGAGATTTTTATTTTAAATAAATGTTGCACAATTTGCAAAAAATAAAGCACAGTTATATTGATAATTCTGATTTCTGAAGGATGACACTACAGACAGGAGTAATGATGCTAAAATGGCCTAGTAATTATTTTAATGTATATTAAAATAGAAAAATGTTATTTGACATTGCAATAATATTTCTTTCTGTATTTTTAATCAAATAAATGCAGCCTTAAAAAAAAAACATTAGCATCACAGAAATTCCAACCCAGAATGCACTGCAACAAGCTTAGTCAAAAATACCCACAATTAGCTCAGGAGTTAATGTAAATCCAAGCTGTGAGCAGGAAACGACTAAAAACTGCTGGAAAACCAAGCAAAGAAACATGAGATGTATGTAGGACATCAGCTGGAGCTTTAGCAGCTTCTACAACATCTAAAACATCAGTTTTGCCAACACATCTAAATATCAATTTCATTCATTCAATACGTGACCCTGGAGCACAGAACACAGATATATTTGTAGCAATAGCCAAAAATTATGCTTATTGATTCATTTTTCATGAAGTGATTTTCCTACCGTAAATATATCAAAACTTCATTTTTATTAGTTTCAGCATTTCTAAAAACTTTTTTTGGACAACTTTAAAAAGTTACAGATTTTTTTGCATTCTCAAATTTCAGATTTTCAAATAGCTGCATCTCAGACAACCATTGTCCTCTCCTAACAAAACAGAAATCCTCTTTATTCAGCTGATACACCTCAATAAAAAAATGGACTACTCCAGTATGACTGGTTTTGTTGTCCAGGGTCACATCATCCGTCTTTTGTCCTCCCTCTTTATTCCTGTCTCACTTTCTTTCTACACCTCACCCCTCCTCTACGGCTCTTCATATCAAACACAAAGAGAGTCTCTTTCCCTGCATAGCCCAGATCCTCGAGTCTCCTTCCTTAAACCCATATCGATAAATAAACGGCGCACACTTGATTCCACCAACACGTCGATGGAGACAATAAAATCAGGATGGCTACACCAGACCCATAAACCCACTAAAGCAAAACTCCTTTGTGATCATCTGAAATGATAGATGAGTGTCTGTAGTATCAGACAAAGTCCACTGCGCTTGTCTGCCCCTAGAGGGTGCTCACGCTCCAGCCAAACGACGCCCGAACAGGTGACATCATCATTTCAACCAAGCACCCTGCGATCGACTACACCGCCTGCCCTTCATCTCCATTTATTCATCAATTAGGGTGGAAGTGGTTGTATCACAATAGATTATTTTGCATGCTTAATTGCATTTTTGTTTCATAAATATCTGACGTTAACACCGTTTTTATTCTTTTAATACCCCAAACCCCACAAGACTAAGAACACTTTTAGTGTTGGATCACAGCGTATTAACTAATAGTAGACAACAACACCAATGACTCGTGTGAGGAGTGCAGCTGGCTATTGACTGAACCCACGTTGCCTTGACAACAGACGTGAAAGAGAAAAGTAAGACGCTTTTTGTCTTCCCCCCTCCAAATAAAGAGAGGGTTAAATAGGAAGAGAAGGAGGCAAGGACCACCGAGAGGAAGAGAGAGAAATGACCGCAGTGTGTTAAAGCAAAGGGATGACAAGAAAAAGAAAGAGTAAAGCGGGAGAGGAGGGGGTGAGAGGATGACAGCGAGGATGATGTCATTCTTTTTCCTCACCAGTGAAGCTGACTTGATGGTGGCGAAGCGCTCACGGTTTTTATAGTTATGAGCCGGAGCTCTTTCCGACGAGGACGGTCGAAGGTCCGAGCGGTGGTCACGATGAGGAAGGTCGTCTCGGATAAACTGATGATCCGGAGGACAAAAAAACATAAAATCAGACAAAACATTCTCTGTGAGCTATCAGAGACACAGCAAAGACATATTATTTATTCATGATTATTAAACACTATTATGAGTGGGCTATACAACCAAAACTTTATATGAGTCTATTAAATATTAAATATATATTTTCTTTAAATAAGGTTGCTATGATATCTACATTTTAGAGACCTTTCACCATCTCAATTGATTCAAAAATGATTGAATATAATTGAATGTCTGTAATAATTAAAATGTATTAATGCAGTCTTGAATGAAAAGATAAATTAAATAAAAACTGTGCTTTAAGATTTTGTATGTCTCAAGTATTCAGTTAAGAGAAATGCATAATTAAATGTAAAATAAAACAGCACAGTCCGAGTAAGAATTAAACTTGCTTTGTTTCTTATTAAAGCTGCAAAGGTCCTTCAGTCAAGAGCAGTGTGGGATTTTTTAGAAATAAATCTAATACGCTTAGTACGGTTAAATGATTTTACAGATTTGCACATAAAGGTAATATACACATACATTTTTTTTATATTTTTTAAAAATCTAAATACACACACACACACACACATATATATATGTACACACATGTATATATATTATATATATATATATATATATATTTTAACCACAAGGAATGGCATTTTTAGCTCATATCTTAAGTATATTTTAATATCGTATACAGTTTTACAAGTTTGGGGTTGATAAGATTTTATTGACTTTGTTTTATTTATTGTGTTTGAAAGAAGCCCCTCGTGCTCCCCAAAGTTGCATTTATTTGATCAAACATAGTTAAAACAGATTTTGTTGAATTCTTTGACTGTGACTAACAACAACTGCAAGAGTAATTTCGAGTGTGGTTAGACAAGCACAGTTTAACCACAAACAACATTTTTATCTCTACAGTATGCACTGGCTATGCAGCATATAGTAGTCTGAAACACAAATATATACACATATTTGGTGGAGAGCGTCACTGAACTTTCGTCTTCAATCTAATAATAACTTTATACCTTCTCTGTGGCCTGAAAGACTGCGTGTGCCACTAAAACTGTAACAAGCCAGTTTTCTGAGAAATTAAAGAGCTTGACTGAGAGAGAAAATCGTAGGAAATTACTTCCAGGAATGAACTGGAAAGCATACGCAACCCTGAAGCACAAAACCAGTCATCAGCAGCACGGGTATATTTGTAGAAATAGCCCAAAATACACTGTATGGGACAAAATGATCCAGTTTTCTTTTATGTCAAAAGTCAGTAGGGGTTTTAAGTAAAAATCATGTTCCATAAAGACTTTCTTACCGTATATATATCAAAACAATTTTTGATTGGACATACTGGTATGCATTGCTAAGATTTTCTTTTTTTTTGCACTCAAAAAGTCGTAAGCTTATTCGACTGGTTTTGTGGTCCAGGGTCACACATGTTCTGTTGTTAATGCAAGAATGAAAAGCATTTAAATGCAATGCACTTTAAGTGTGGTGGGGATCTCAGTGCGTGTGTTTGGGACCTTTTTGTGCTGCGTGGAAGACTCGAGGGTGCTGTCGTAGTCGTGGTGCAGCTCGGAGCAGGAGTCGTCTTGCACTTCCTGCAGGCTGTTAACACTGCTGCTCTGACTGCCCGTGCTCACCGAGGTGCTGGGGATGGAGTGATTACTGCCCAAACTGTTCATCTTACAGCCCGCCTGATCTCCATCCTGCTCAAAAGAGTGTTTTTAATTACTGACAGCACTTGGTACATCTCACCGCAAGGCCTGTAATAGCAGTTATTCACTGAACAGAGACACGATCACACCATTACTGAAAGTCACTTAACAGTTCAATGTTGTTCAAAATAGTGAATGGTCCCCACTTTTAGTGTAGTTCAATAAAATTCCATGTACTTCCGGTGTAATTCAGTACAGTCTGCAATATATACTTTCTTAAAATATAGTTCAGTTAAAGTCAGTTCATTTATAATATACATTTCTGTACAGTAACGCATTACATTTTGTATATCTACACTTTTGTGTATATATCTTCACTCGATTAGCAGGTTAACGAATTCATGCATTTAGCACAAGTTTTAATCCTAATAAACTAAGACAGAGTTTACTGCAGAATATGATTAGCTATATCTTATGTTCATTTCAAGTTCAGTGTTGGCAAGATCTTTTTTTGAAAGAAGCATCTATTATGCTCCCTGAACAGTAAAAAAAAAAAAGAATTTTTATATATATATATATATATATATATTCACATTAATAAATAA
>JAUMHI010000073.1:1522981-1541572 GCA_032359435.1 Enteromius unitaeniatus
TGCAGTGCACATCTATTGCATTGATCATTTAATCAAATCATTATGCAGGAAGAGTTTCAAAGTCTTCAGATAATGAAGTTCTTAAATCGTAATGCAAAGTACTGACATGATTTGAGCTATTTTTCCCCTGTAGACACCAGCACAGCTCTGATTATTTAAAAGCACAATAAGAAATTCATGCATTTAAATGATAAAATGTGTGTTCTTGCAGCAACTCCTGTTATTATCTGTTGTTCCTCACCGCCTGCGTCTTGCCCAGCGGCTATGGTTTCAACCTGGCAGGCATCACCGATGGCATTTTGTTTGTGAGGGAATTTAACACAGTCTCACCACAGGCTAGAGTGCCGCGTGTCCTTCCTCTCCTCTCTCTGAGCATCACAAAATGGTTGACATTTATGACAGACACGACCGTAGCCAAGCGTGCTGAAATATTCATACTCATTCTCATGAAGACTGGCATTTTTGAAAAGAAAAATGCAATTGTTGGGGCCGCTTTCAATGAAGCACAGTCCCGAGAAGATAAGGTCTTCGTTCTTGCGTCTATTTGTCCGTTATTGCTTTAGCTATATTGTTAACTTACTTTTGGTTTTGATGAAATGTGTACTATTTTTATTAATTTATTTTTCATTTTTTTTAGTTAATAGAGTGTTGCAATGATAACACATTAAGTAAGAATGCAGTAAGATTTTTCCACTGGGTTTTATATTATTATTGTGGAAAATGACCAACAAATGCTTATGATCGGTGCATGTTTTGTTCACAATTATAAACTATATGTTTATGACTTTTGATGCCTAAATATAAGTAAAAAGCTAAATGTAAGCTTTAAACAAACTACAATAGGCTACACTCTTAAAAATAAAGGTCTCCTTTTGGTTGTAAGAACATTATTAGAATAAATTCTAATGTAAGATTACTTGGATCTTTTCTCAAAAGAGAAATATCTGACTTTATTCTTCATACACATTAGGAAAGCAATAGTTTACCCAAAAAATGTACCAAACCTGTTTAAATTTCTTTCTTCTGCTAAACACAAAGTAATATAAATAAAATAATCAAATGACTTCCACATTTACAACTTGAGGGTGATTTAACTTAGTATTAACTCGCCGTGATAGCTGTCCGAGACAATTATGTGCTCTTATTTGCTGCATTCTAAACATATACTTTGTAAAACATGTCTCTACAGGAAGCACGTTCTTGCAGTGATGCAGGGTCGTAGCTACTTTCAGCTCCTTCAGAAGGAGGAGCATGAGGCGCAGGAGGAGCTGCAGAGAGAAAGACAGAGGAGGGAGGAACTGAAACGCACCAAACCACGGCCTCCCGCTGTCTCTGATTCAGATGAGGACAGTGATACTGAGAGGTGCTGAGATGACTAAATTATCTAGCTTTATTTTTGCAAATATAATGTGTGAATGTGTGTAAATTGGGCCTTCTGGAAAATGAAAAAATGGGTTTAAAATTTGGGTGGAGGACACTATTCAAAGCAATTTACATTGCATTCAAGATGTGTTACACATCCCATGATGTATTTGTTTAATTGCCTGCTTACATCTGTATGTGGTCAACATTCATTTATTTAACTCATTTGGTGCAACGTGATTGTACTTTTTGTTGTTGTTTTTGCTGTCATCCCTTCACCCAGGTATTAGAGTCAGCTGTGCCTAATTAAAAATCAAGCTCTGGGAGTAAACTGATTGGTTGATGAGAAGGGAGATGGTGGATAAAGCTGAGGTGCAAAGCCAGAAAGCTGAGAGTCTTTCCTCCTGCTCCAGCATGTGATTGTTGTGCAGGCCTAATTCCTAATTTTCTTTTACTAAGAGTTTCCGTTGTTAGACAATACAACCAGTTTATAGTTTTTCTCTGTTTAATTATACAGTTCAGTAAAAAGGTGGACGCCATTTTCTTTTGCTAATTGTATCTCTTGTTTTTGGTCAGTTAGGGAGCGAGGTAAAAGTTATGTTGTTTATTTGTCTTTTCTTTTCTCAGGTAAATTAGCGTAATCCTCCCAAAGCTTAGACGTCTTTTGTTTGTTGTTTTGAATCCACTCTTGATTTTTTTTTTGCTTCCCTCCTTTTGTTGAAATCAGAGTCAATAAAAGAAAACAATTGTAGTCTAAATCTCTGTGGTGTTTGCTGGCTGGGACAGGAGTGATGACCTCCGAAACCTTTTGGGTTTTTTTTCACGTTACATCTTTACCCCAGCCCCTAGACAGAGGAAAATGTAACAGTGTGTATACACTGCTCAAAAAAATGAAGGGAACACCTAAACAACACAATGTTACTCCAAGTCAATCACACTTCTGAGAAATCAAACTGCCCATTTAGGAAGAAACACTGATTGACAATTTGCATATTTAAAAAGTCTTTAAAAGGTCTTAATTGGTCATTCCACAAATGGCATTACAGCCACTATAAAGTTGTGACATTAAATTCTGCATGCAATTGGAAAAATTAATATGTTCCTAATTTTTCGTCTTGTATTTCAGTAGGATATTTGCCCTTAATATGGGTTATGAAAGGTTTGTTTTGTTTTGGGAGACCCCATCACAAAACCTTTTCGTTGTCTTATAATATGCATTTATTTTTACCTTAATGATTAATTTCTCCAAACCCCTCCTTTGTGTGATGCTAATCTGAGGTGATTGGTCGATTTCATTTCGATTTCATAATAAAACCTGCATTCGTGCATATACTAATGTTTCATGTTGACATCTACATGAAACGGGTTGGGATTTGTTTAAAAAGGACTTGTTTTAATGATTAAGAGTCAGCTCTTACTTTTGAGAGACTACTTTATACGCAGTGCATTTTCAGATTTCAATGAAAAGTTATTTTCATTTACTTAGAGCGGTGTAAGCCCCATTTAATCACGAAAACTGTAAAGATGACTACAAAGATAATGATATTAGGTCCACACCAGCGAACAATATCCTCTGTTTATTCTAAGCTCACCTCTACCGCTTTCAATTATTGGGCTTGTGATAGCAGGGTGGATTCTGATTGGCTGTTTGTATCGTTCAGGTGGGGAAAAATCGCTCTGAAAGTGATTCCAAAGATATCGTTTCTCACTGCCTTTATCGTTGTAGTTGTCGCTATTTTTTAATATTGAGAACGATTTTTAGCGTTTATCTTAATCGTTATCTTTATCGTTATAATAGGAGTGCTTTAAAATTGCTTCTTTCTAGCAACTAAAAAGTAAGTTTAAAACAAGAACAAAACCTGTCAGTGAGGTACAGTAGGCTATATAAACTTTACTGTAAAAAAAAAAATCTGTGAAATTTACGGTAAAAAACCGGCAACTGTGGTTGCCAGAATAAAGCTGTTTAAAAAATACGGTAACCATATTTTTTGTTTTACTGATTCATGTAAAATTAGCAGTTAAGTACCCTAACTTCTAAAAATAAACCGTAATAACTGATATGATGTTAAAATACCATCCTATTAAAGTAGTGAAATCTATTTTGTACCTTTGATATGCACAAATAACTCCTAAATGCAGGTGATGATAAGAAAGTCACATGATGAACCAATACCCATCACAAGTAGCTTTTAAATGGTAAGAATTATTAAACTGAAATGTGCAATAAACATTAATTTGTCAACATTACATGTAACATCCAACTCTAATAAACATAACCGATACAAAAAAGAAAAAACTAAGAAGAAACAAAGTTATTTCAAAGAAAAAGCATCAAATTCGAACAACATTTAAAATGCAATGCAGGGAATGCTGGGAATTTACCATTAACCATTTAACGGGATTTTACCGTAGCATTTTCACAGTTTTTTACCGTTAAAATCACAGTCATTTTTTATTGTGTTGTTTTCCCTTTTAATGAATTTAATCAGTTTTCAGATCCATTGACTGATATTTTTTCTGTTTCAATCATAGTCACTTTGACACTTTTCACAGGACTTGTGATTGTGCTTTTCAAAGAAATATGTCTTGATTTAAGAACCTTTATCTGTAATGCAGTACTAAAATACTGAGGATGAATATCACTTCATTGCTGTGTGATCAGTATACAGTAAATGTTATTTCCATGTTCTTGACATGTTTGACTTTAATACAGCTACCATTTTCCCATTCACACCGAACACGGCTGTTTTGCAGGTGGTGTGATGTTATGACAACATCCTCTGTAGATTGGAAACCCAACAGGAGGAAAATACGGGCCGCTCGTCCATTTACCCCCATCCACAAATCATTGATCTTAACACCTCCTCACCTGCTATCAGGGTAAGACCACCTAGACATTTCTCCTTAGCTTTTTTTAATCATTGTTATTGTGCAATTTCAGATGGCTGTATCTCTAGATGTTATACAACAGGGCTTGGTCCTTGAGGGCTGGTGTCCCGCAGAGTTTAGCTCCAAATCTAATCAAACACACCTGAGGCGTTTAATCAAGCTCCTACTAGGTATGTTAGAAACGTCCATGCAGGTGTGTTAAGGCAAGTTGGAGCTAAACTCTGCCCGACACCTGTCCTTTAAACCAAGTTTGGGCAGCCCTCTTATATGAGAACAAACCAAACTGTGATTGGTCACTGTTTCCTGAACCGAATTTCCTCCATAATTAAACGATCTGTCCATTTGGTTAAAGAATTCCTTATAAGTTCTGGGTGTCACATGTTCACACAGATGGTTGGGATCCTGACAAATCACATTGGATAAACTCACACGTTTTTTCCTGACATTAACATTTAGTTCACACAGACATAAAAATGCATTAAGCCAAATGGAAAAACAAGAAAATAATGCCTTTCTCTGCTGGAATGAGGCACAGCAATCTGTGAGAGTTTTCACCGTGAGGGTCTCAGCTTCCAGAAAAACAAAATTCATTCAACCATCAGTCTCGCCCAGCAGGATAGAGTGATTACCCTCTGACTAGAAGGATCTAATGCAGCAAAATGAAAAGAAAAATAAACATGGCTCATTTACAGTGTCTCTTGATGGAATGTAACATCATGCTGGAGTCAAAGTACATCTTCGATGCACCATTACTCCTTTGATAACCTATTTGCATTTTCTGCCAGCACTTGAAAAACATTTTTTGGTTTAGATGGGGATTTTACTGTAGTTACCTCTGGAGTCCTTTAAGAGAGGTGTAGGCTAATAATATTTTGTTATCTAGAGAAATTGAATAAAGATATTCTTTAAATGTATTTAAAAATGCACAGATACATTTTGCAGGGCACTGTACTACACATATACACACTCCTGATCTGTGTCTACAGTGATGCATGGCATATGGAAGTATTTCTCAGGCAGGTCATTTTGATGTGAATACACTACCTTAAAAAGTATTTTTTTTAACTAAAGAAAGAATTGCGTTAAATGTGCATTAGTGCATGTGCATCAAAATGACAGAGATTTATACTGATTTATACATTTTATAAACAAAATATTTTAAATAAACGCAACTTTTTTATTTATCATGGAATTTAAAAAATAAATAAATCAAGGTTTCCACAAAAAACATAAAAAAATAAGTTCTAAAGAATATTGTGACACTAAAGACTATTGTTAGGTGCAGAAAATTTTGCTTTGTGTTCTTTTAATTCGTAATAATATCTACTGTATTTCCTTGTAGATTTTACTGCAGCCTTATGGAGCATTAGAAACGTCTTTCAGAAACATGAAAAATCCCAAACTTTATAAAGTAACTCATCTATTTACTACAAGTTACAAAACAAGTCTTCCATGTGACAAGAGTTTTTTAGTTTTTTCTCAAATATATATATATATATCATAATGAAATAAAAATACTCTTACGCCACATGATGTATCTATGCATCTCAGTGCGATTGTATTATGTTAGCGTATAGCTACCGTTTAGGGCCATTTTGAGTTAAGATCTTATTATTGACATCTCCTCTGAAAAGCCTGTCCGCGTCTGCTTGAATGTCGCATATAAATAAATCCTGTTCCATCACATTTGTGTTTTGAGTTGAATATTTAACCCAAGTATAACGTATTGTGTCTAACTATCCTGTATACATAGCGTGATGTCAAGAAGCTTCTTGTCTGCAGTGAGTAGGTGGATGTCTTTGATTGAAGGCCTGATTAAACATCTTAACCTTGGCGTTTGAACAGAAAGTAGAGAGCAAAGCAATGGCTCTACGACATGCTGTAAAGAAAGTGAGAGGAATTAATTTAGACACGGAGATGGCCTTGAGATGTTAGCTTGTAACATATGAGCCAAAGCACAGTCAGGGTAACTTTCTCTCTCTCTCTCTTTCACTGTTTCTGTTTTCCATCAGAGTTTTCTTTCATCTTTAAACAGGAGACTGAATCTATTAACATTGGATTTGATTCTCACAGTTGACTCTCACAGGGAGACAGTGCTCCCAAAGTGTGACTATAGCTGTGTTCACACACAGAAGACACAAATAAAGTAAGAGAAAACTCTGTTGACAGTGTAAAAAACTCTTACGGAAGCACATAATCTTTTGTTATCTTTATTTAGTTTTTTTTCCAACATTGATTATAAATCAGCATATTAGAGTGATTACTGAAGGATCATGTGACACTGCAGACTGGAGTATGGCTGAATACAATTCAGCTTTGTTTTACAGGAATAAATCATATTTTAATATATATTAATATAGAAACTTTTTTTTTTTAATTGCAAAATTGCCAAAAAATTGCAAAAAAATTTTTATAGTTTTTGTTCTGTATTTTTAATAAAATAATAATACAGCTTCGATGAGCAGAAGAAACTTCTGTAAAAGTATAAAAAATATTACTGATCCCAAACTTTTAAACGGTAGTGTGTGTATATCTTTATAGAAATAATTGCTGGATGAAAGATTTGCCAGACAGCATCAATAGCAAAGTTCTGCTGCTGTTTTGCTGTCAAGAGGACCTTTAAGCTTTACAAAGATTTTGATTCTGTATCTGATGTGATTCATACATCATATGTTTTTTTTTTCTTGAGGAAATCTGGCATGCTCCCTGTGGAATAGCAGGTTTTAGCCCTTCATTTGTACATCAGCTTGTAAACTGAGTAATTATACATGATTTGTAAGCTGAGCAATGTTTTTTACACAAGGTCGTGTGTTGCGCCCCGCAGGAAAATAGTTTTTGTGTTTTTCATTTATAATACAATTTGCAAGTTGTATGTGTTCATCTTTTCTTCTTCCCTTAGTGAGTGTGTCTATCGTCAGTTGTGCTGTCTGAATTGGCTGCTGGAAGCACTGACTCTAGAACGTTCTGGACGAGTTGGACCTGTAACGTTGTGTTGGGATGCCAGGTGAGTGCAAAATAAAAAAAATAGATCTAAGGACAGAGACATTGATCAAGATCACCTCCTTGCCCATGATTGCAGACCATTCCAAAGACTGGTGACTTGTAATAAAACTTGAGACTTAAAATACAGCAAAACACTAATACTGTGAATTTTAATAATACTGATTGTTAGTAATGCGGTGAATCTGCATTTTAATTTATTTAATAATATATTGTATTTCTGTGACGGCAAAGCTGATCTATCTTTCTATTTTCGTGGAAATTGTGAAACATTTTGATGTTGCTTTGATAAATGTGTTCAAAAGTACAGCTTTTATTTGAAATGGAAATCTTTTGTGTCGTTATAAATGGCTTTGCTATCTATTTAATGCATAATTACTAAATAAAAGTATTAATTATCTGTTTTATTTCTTTATCTTGCCATAAGAAAAAAATACAACATCTTTTTTCAGCCACGCATGCATCATTTCAGTTAATTTCAATGAAACAGAAACATTGGCCTTGGCCTAGATCTGTATCTTAAGGGGTCTAGCATTGAATCTGGTCTTGAGTTGAACTATGAAACAAAAGAAGACTTCTTCTAAGTCTCTCTTACTTACTTAAAGGTAAACTGTGAAGCACGACAGTTCTGATTTCAAAATGAAATGGTTAACTTTATATTATGTATAGCTTGTTTCAAGTTCACATTAATCCTCATTACATTCCAGTAGCAACTGGATTAACCAAAACCTTCACAAGCAAGGCAAATAAGCCTTAGTCAAAGTGAAGCAAATTGTGGTTTAAAAAAATTAACACATTTAAATATGCTCTGCCTTAATTTAACAGGCTAATATTTGAAGAACTCTTGGTAGAATTTCAGCTAATGTTGACAATTCAGTGCAGAATAACAATACATTATGACCTGGCAGTCTTAACATGTTGAGATAACATTATTTTATGATTTGCTTTGTGAGATCTTTTTTAATTGCCATAAAATCTCAAATAGCATTATTTGTCGTTCTGTTCAGTCAGTCTGCCTTTAGTGGGTTGGTTTGTCTTTTAGCAGTCACAGCGTCTTCCAGAATTCCTTCTACATTGACCATCCCCATTGGAATAACCTAAAGTTAACTGCTTTGCTCAAGGGCACAACTGTGTTCTAGTACTTGAACGGGCTGTTCCAGGGTTTGAACCTGTAATCTTAAAATGACTAGCCCGGAGCATTCCTTACTAGGTCACCAGTGCTTTCAGACGATGTGTGTTGAGACATTCCCATATACATTACAGACCATGTCGCTTAGGATTATAAAGGTTATTCAACAGTATGATGCATTGTGATTATTCATAATTTGAATTGTAATACATACATTATATCTTGTCATAAATAATCAGAACCAAATGTAAAATGCATAGTGTTACAATGAACTGATAAGTGTTATAAGGTATTAATGTTTAATGAGCAGTGCATAAACAGGTGCATTGCAAGACATAATTAATTAACTACTTTTTAATCCTTAGTATTAAGTAAATTGTTACTGTTTTTAACTGCATATATATATATATATATAAAAAGACAACCTTTCCGACCCCAAACCTTTGGACGGTATAGCATGTGATTTAGTGCAATTGTACAGTGGCTCAATTTCATACAGGCTTTCAATGTTGTGTGTTCTGCTAATTAGCAATCTTTTTCTGTATTTTAGAAAGGTGTAACCTCTTTCAAGTGCCTGCTGGTTCAGTTTAATCGTTTTTTTATGTGCACGTAGTGATTGCTAACACATCTGCTCATGTATAAAATTGAGTCTGATACCTAAAAATTTTAACACATCTTTGTTAAACATAGATTAAAGCTTGATTTTTGTGTAGAAAGTCTCTATATAACACATTCAAACACACCGTGTCCCCTCAAGTCATGACCTAATTAGATTTCTACCTTTTTTTCATACCTTCCCACCTTCAGATTTTGTGACCTAATCTGATTTTTTATATTTTATTCTTAAAACTGTTAATCTCACCAATACAAATTAATGCACGTTTGTTTCATTTCTTGTGAGCTGCTGTCTTTGAAATATTAAGGATAGAAGAAGTTCCTTGTGCAAGCAAAGCTAGGATTGAGCCCTATTTTTTCTTGACTCAGAAATGTTCTTTTCACTGTTTTCGGCATGTTTAGTGTTTATTTTCTAATTGCTTTTGAAAGACTTCTAGCATTTTTTACCCTTCAACTGGTCACACTGCAAGAGGATAGTGTTGATTACAGCAGGGCTTTTTATACTTTTCCTGTTAAATACATTTGGATTCGGGTGCTCACCAAACAAGTACCTCAGTGAAGTATGTTTGTGTAGAAAGACTGGCATGAAATGCTTGTCATACTCAGAGAGATACTGATTTAGGAGTAAATTGCAGTGGTCTCTTATTTTTGCCCAGAGCTCTATATAAATATATAATCTGTATATATCATAGCTGTCAAATGATTAATCGCTATTAATTACATTAAATACATAATATATGTATAAAGTTTTTGTCTACTTAATATATGTGTGTATACTGTTTATATTATTTTTATGTATGATATTTTGTATTACATTCATAAATATATTTAAGAAAAATATGTTATGTTTATATATTAAATGTTTAAAAATATATTGCATGTGTGTACATTTATATATACACATAATAAATATACTCAGTAAACATACATAATGCAAACAAAAACTTTTATTTTAAATGTGATTAATCTCAGTTTATTGCTTGCCAATATTAGCCATTATTAGAGCTTAATTAGCACTAATAAATGTAGTGTTAAGAAAACATTTTAAAGTTGTAATATTATATCCGAATATTTGTGTTAAAAGTCTTTTCTTCTTGACAAAGCTTTGGTTCGAGGTATTATTCATCTCTTTACTAATACTGCGCCGAAGTTTAATACCTGGGTTCAGGGGTTTGTTCGAATCACTAAAAGTGATACTCGCCTTAGCCTTCACCACTAATGAGATCCTACAGGAACAACAGCGAACGGGAACAACAAGGATCAGAGTTAATGGAGAAATGATGAAACTGTGGAATTTAGGTGGTGTTAAATAGAGAGATACAGAGGAAAAAGAGTGAGGGGAGAATTTAATCCTTCATCTCCTGGAGCTACAGGTTGGCGCTGGTGATGGACGGAGAGAGAGCGAGGCCAAAACAAATGGAAAAAAGAGGGAGAGAGATTGTAAGAATCGTCTCCCAGAAGAGCCTGAAGGGGCTTCTGCCATCCCAGAATCCAATTTCCAATAAAGTGAAGCTTTATGGGAAAATGGTACAGCACGGCAGAGAGCAGATATTACAAAAAATAATGAAACTTTATCAGCCGCCGTTAAGACTCAAGCCAGGAGGAGAGAGAGCTCGCGCTTGTTTTGCTCCTTCCTTCTATTTCTTCCCGTCCTCTCAAGGTGACATATACAATTTTGATAATATTCCAGGTTTGGCGAGCGCATTATGGAGAGATCACGCAAATAATTAATATGTCAAGAAATTTGGCACGTCTCTTTATCTGTCTGTGTCTGTCCTTCTCTCTCTCTCTCTGTATCTCTCAGGGACCCCGGAACGAGCAGAACTCCGATAAAGAGACTGAATAAGGAAAAGGCAATAGAGGCCAAGTGGGAGCAGTTTATCGCCCCGCCAAAGGTTCTCTTCTCCAAATTGACTCTTTTACTCTGAAATGTTTGTGTTGCTGTGGCTCCGCTGGAGCTCTGTTCTTCTTAAACACGCCACAGGGTTTAGACAAGTGTGCAACATTAGCTGCTTTCTGGAAAACACAGTAAAGAAGCAAAGGGGCAATTACACCGTCTGTATAGAAGCTTGTTCAAACACCCGTTTTGCACAACAGTTATATGGAGAAGCGTCTGAGCTGGTAACTGTGTGATCATCCCCAATGTGGCCTCCATCAAGACACTTTGGGTGTTTGCAATGCAGTGCAATATGAACAAGCTGCTTGCTAGACACTAATATAGCACAAAAATAGTGCGTGAGAGAATTCAGACATTCAGTACAGCAGGGTTCTGCATTTTTGTCAGGTGACCTCAAAGTATGCACATCCAAAGTGTCTTGGCTTGGTTAATTGAGTCCAGTTAATTGAAAAAAACTTGGAGATATAACAAATAAAATGTGCTTTTCCAAACAAATTCTTCAAATGTTTCTCCAGGTATAATGTAGTTCTTTTTGAATGACTAAAGAGCACATATAATACACATATAGAATATTATTTCTTTTCTTTTTTTCCTTTTTTTTTTTTTTTGGAGTGAAAGGATGAATCTATTGAAATATCAACAAATAAAATATGTATTTTTTGAGACACATACACATTTCACACCTCTCTCTGTTTCTCTCTTTATATACAAAAAATATAAGTATAATATAAAAATGGAATAACTAATATCATCTCTCTCTCTCTCTATATATATATATATATATGTATATATAATGATAAAGAATATATAAATATAATGTAAAAATTAAATAACTAATAAAATTACAAATAAAATTATAAAATAAAAACAATATATATATACATATATATATATATATATATGAACACACACTCGCATACACACACAATACATCCATGTATGTGTGTGTTTAATTTTTAATAAATATGCATTATATTATAATTAACTAATAATATTATTCTTATTAAGATTTGAGGTGGTTCCGTAGAGGATGTTTAATTGCCTTGACAATAAAACCATTAGAAAATAATAGAATGATTCTGAAATGTAATTCTCTCTTGATTTTGTGTTGAAGTATAACCTCTACATATGTTTCGTGTGATCTCGTGCTCTTTTCTTCCTCTCCAACAGATGCGGCAGCTCACATCCAGACCATTAGGAGTTTCTTCAGGGAGACATCAGCTCTGGAAGACCTCTGCTCTCAGTGTGCTGTCCTCCTCAGTGTCAGGGTCATTAGCGGGCAGCTCGTTGTCTTTGGCTCCGGCTCCAGATCACACCTGTGATGAGTCTCCTTACACCAAGGGCATGGAGACTGACTCCGAAGCTTCTTCATCAGAATGTAGGTCACGCTGGTTATCCCTCAAACTCAAGTCTGATTTACATGAGCTCTTCACAGCTCTGTGATTTTCTTAAGTGGTTTAGACATGCAAGAAGATGATACAGTTTGACTCTTTTATAAGAATATTTCAGATGCAATCTACTGATTGCCACAGACAATTTCGACTCGTATATCAGTTTATAAGCCTATAATGGAAATCAAGCTACCGAGTGGACACGAATCCCAAATCAAACTGCTCAGAACAGTACATTTAATACATTAAACTGTCATTTAGTCTATTTAAATGACTTCATCTTATAAAATGGATCAAAGTTTAATTATGCTTTTTATACAGTACACACATTCAATAAACCCATTCGAGTCTACTCAAGCATTCCAAGGTTTGGGTAGTATTTTTATTCAGCAAAAAACTCTTCAAATAGTGACAGTAAAGACATTTATAATGTTGCATAGGCTTTCTAATTAGTGCTGTAAATTTCTTTCCATGTCCTGGAAAAAAGGGCCACTATTTCCACAGAAATATTAAGCAGAACTGTTTTCAACCTTGAAAAAATAATGTTTCTTGAGCTAAAGTGATTTCTGAAGGACCGCGCGACACTGAAGACTGGAGTAATGATGCTGAAAATTTAACCTCGCATCACAGGAATAAATACGTGTCCTGCCATTTCCGGCCATAAATATATCCAAACTTATTTTTGATTAATAATATGCATTGCTAATAGCTTTGTTTAGACAACTTTAAAGGTCATTTTCTCAATATTTAGAACTTCAGTCAGCCAAATATTGTTCAGCTTTGTATGTGAACCCAGGGTCACATATCACAGTAGAAAATATTTCACAACGCAGTGTATTTCCGATCAAACTACATATTTTGCACACATTCTTTCCTTGAACTAAGTCGAGGACATATTCGGTATGTTATGTTGCTGCTGTGAGATTGATACAGATAAACACAGCCCGAGTGAGTTTCTCTGCCGTCTGCTTCTTGACGGGTGGAGCACAAAACGAGTGTTATCTGTTTCTCATCTCACTGCCACCTCAACTGTCACTTGCCTTGCACACACAATCACAAGCGGCACGTTGTCATGGCAACAGTGCATCCCATCATCATCAGCACCATCACCATCATGCACTTCAGGGGTGTGCTGTTTGGCTCTCAGGACAAAGAAGAAGACTTATAAAAGATTTGGATTTGTGGCTTGATAAAGACACTTCCAGGAAGCTCTTTAGTCAGCGTGATAGTTTCTTTTCTATCCCTGTGAAATCTTGTTTTGCAAAAGTCTAGTTTGCGAGTGCAAATCTCTCCTCTCTGTCACGACGGAGAATCTTTGAGGAATTCTTCCCTGGGTTTTGCATGCACGGATGCTCTGTGCTGTTTTCTGCTCCTGTGGCGCTTATTTGGGCCCCTTCGTGTGACAGGGGCCTAATGCACACTATAGGTGTCCAGCATTTTCGCCTGAAGATAATTAGCTGAAATTCTCCGGACCCCACAGAGCAGATCAGAGAGAAGTAGCGAGTCCTGATGAAAGCTCGGGAGCCCGGCAATGCTTCCTTTGTTTTCGCTCAGTCATTACAGTTTATTTCATTTCCTATAAAAGAAATCAAAAGGCCTAATAAAGCCTCTTTTGGTCGTGCCAATTAATCGAGCGAGGGACTAATCCAAACGATTTAAGGGTGAAATCCAAGAGCTGGACTCGGAAGATATCACTCTTTACTGGAGTTTTATTGTTGCTGGTTTAATTGGGTTTGGGATAAAACCTGCAGCGTGAGAATGTATTTGAGAATAATCACTGAACATTCATTATTTATTATATAAGCTTATATAGACGTGATTAATCTCCCAATTTAATAAGTCTATATATTATTAATAGATAATACATCTGAAAATGACATCCTTATAGTTTGTATTTATGAGGCATGAAGCCAACTAATTTATTCAAGAGTTATGTCTTCTTCTCATCTGTCTCCAACAGCCTCCTGGTTCATTTTATGTAATGAAAACTTCATTTTTACTCAAGATGCATGTGTTTTGTCTCAGTTAATGAAGTGTTGTATTTGAGGGAGATGGTATTTTCATGGTGATAAATCTGTTATTAGATGAATATACGGACTGAATGTTGATTTCTGCTGTCATCTTGCGTTTATGTGGACGCAGTGGTCATTTCTGTGAGTAGAAACATCTATCGTCCAGCAGATGGCGAGCTCGGATCACTTACACAGTCACGCTGCTTCCAGTCACACAAATGTGTTGGACTTGAAGAAAAGAGAGAGTTTTGCAGAACATTAAATCGATTCGTGAAGAAGAGTGTCTTAAGATCAAGAATAAATATCAGAAAGTCCGGAGCAGAACTGGCCTACTTATGTGGCCTACATGTACAATATGATATTGCCTCGTTGTAAAACTTGTGTTTATGATATAAGTTGTGTTTTTATCTGTTCATATCTTTCAGATCTCCAGAAGTTCCTTCAAGAAGTATGCCAGAGTGTTCTTAAAAACTGCAGTAATTATGATAAACAACTCACATCTACTTCAGACAGGTAAACTAGCACAGGAGACGAATGTTATCTAAGTATATTTAATATAAGACTATTAATTGTGATTGATCTCATTCTAAATAAAAGTTTTGTTTACATAATATATATGTATACTAGGTTTATATAACAAAACACCCATATATATATATATATTATACTTAAACATAACGTTTTCTTAAATATAAGCATGCATGTGTGTGTTTTTATGCATACATAGTAAGTATACATAGTACACACTCACACACACACATGTTGGTTTCTGGGGTCTCTCTCTTCATAGTTGTAATGGTGTTTCTACTGTACAGACTGTATGTGGCTACACTGACCCTACGCCTAAACCTACCCCTTACAGGAAACTACATGCATTTTTAGATTAAAAAAAAAAAAAATCTAGTAAAAATCTATTTAGTATGTTTTATGAGCCTTTTGAATTACGGGGACACTGATAATGTCCTCATAAAGCACCTTCATATAGTAATAAATATGTCATACCCATGTCATTATACACATTTGTGTCCTCATAAACCACATAAACATACACACATATATAACAAAAACATTTATTTTGGATACATTTAATTTGTTATTAATCATTTGGCAGCACTAATATATATATATATAAATATATATATATATAGGCCTATTGACTTTATTTGGAGTACTGCTTCTGTACAATGCACACATTTCTTAATGTTAAGCCTAAAATGTGTTTTAATGTCACTAATGATGAGGATTTAAATGCAAGATATTTAAAGTGTCC
The DNA here is from genome assembly GCA_032359435.1 of Enteromius unitaeniatus. NCBI lineage: Eukaryota > Metazoa > Chordata > Actinopteri > Cypriniformes > Cyprinidae > Enteromius > Enteromius unitaeniatus. The sequence continues at coordinate 1,538,547 of JAUMHI010000073.1, forward strand.
CTGAAGCATTCTTGTAATAGCTCCACTTTAGCACAATCAAATATACTTCAGTACATCTTTAGTTATCTATCAGTATATCTTTAGCACAAAATGAATGGTTCCAAGACTTTAAGTATAGTCTACTAAAAGTACAATTGCTGGGTATTTTTATTAAATAGGCTTATAAATGTGGTTTTAGTATATTTAGGATGAAATTAATACATTTTAGCATTTTCTCTCAATGGGAAACACACAAATGCCTCAGTTAGTTTGTTCACTGATGTATATTATTGGTTATCAGATCATTTGATCAGCATGTGAGAATGTGAGGACCTGATTGCTGTGATGAGTTTATTGTGGGATTTCATGTGACCGGTTGTCTCCATTATGATACAGTGATATATCAGTCAAAGTCCACCCTGAGAGCGAGACACAGCACCACACAGCCGGAGAGAAGACGGGGTCTCAGAGGTGTGTCTGCTCTTCCCAGAATCACCATCAGCTCATTTCTTAAAAAGCATGGCTGATCAGAAATACAGATCAATTTTTACAGTTGAGTTTAACAGGTTTCCGTTGAAATATATTTTAAAGTCTTATTTATTCCTGTGAAGGCTAAATGCTCAACAATATTCAGTGTCATGTGATTGATTGGAAATCCTTCTAATAAGCTGATTTGGAGCAACACTGGAGATAAATACATGTCCCTTTTGATCAACTGAATGCATCCTTGCCCAAGACACATATTCATTTTACAGACCCAAACATATTATTTATTATATGTTTGGTATTTTTATTAACTAACATAGACACTTTCATGCTAATTCCAACCATTAATATTGTTAACTAATGAACCTAACTGTTGTTGTTGACTTTAAGGATCTAGTTTCGCCTGTTATTTTTTTCTCTGCCAGTACAGCTGCAGGCCTTTTGCATTGACCTTTACTTTCATGAACTCCACCTACCACAGTAAGCTATAGATTACAGACAGTTTGTGGGAAGTAAACAGCTTGGATCAGTATGTTCCTCCCTCATCTCAGACAGGGTGTAGTCATCTCAAACACTGCTCCATCCCACGTGTGTTCTGCTCATGTAAAGCCAGCTAAAAAACCTACTGATGCATTTCTTTCTATTGCTCTCTTATATTATTTCCCTGCCACTACCCAAATCATCCACAGGAAGGAACTGGTGTTGGGAGGGAAGAAGGCATCTTTTGTGGACAAAGCAGCAGAGTTAACACTCAATTTAAATGATGCTCTGGACCGCTGTGCCAAGTGAGTTGTTGCTGATGTTGTTTTTTCAGCACACTGGGGAACAAGAGAAGGATTTTTAACAATATGATAGACTTATATATAGTTGTTCAACTAAACACACCTTTCACCCCCTCACTTATATATTTGTCTTCTGAATGGTTCAGTAGTGGATTTACATGCAGGAATTCTGTAAATAGTTTTTTCGCAGCCCAAAAAAACAAAACACGATATTTTTTCACTTGTGCGCAGAATAGAAATAGTTGACTAAAGCTTTTAAAATGTAAAAAAAATAGTTTGTTTAACTTGATGCACTAAAATAACAAACTGAAGCTAAAAAAAAGTAAAAAAATAACTAAATAATAATAATAAATATATAAATACGTAAATAAAAAAATTATGTTTTAAATATATATAACTAATTGAAATAGCACAACATTACTGAAATTAGATTGATAAAAATTAAAAATGGAAAAAACATCATTTTCACACAAAAATGTTGAAATATTTACATTTTAAGGTGTAATAATTCATATTTTGATGGAATTTTATATTTTAAGAAGATTTGGGATACGGGTAAATGTTTTACATCTGTATATACTGTAAGAAGTAGTTTGAAAAGTAGCAAAAAAATATACAAAAATTTAATCTTAAATTTCACCATAAGTAGAGACTGATAGAATTGAAAAATCTGAAGGGATCTCTCGATATTTAAATAACACTTTTAACAATAGCTTCAAAGCAATTTTACATTATCAAATAAAAAAGAGTGTGTCAACTATGTAGAATGACTAGATTAAACACTCAGTTTTTAGTTAAAGTAATGCGACACACAAGAATACGTTGCTGTTTCTCTTTCTAGGAAGAGATGGGATTTTGGGGTCCAGAGTTACCGCTCTCTTTGTAATAATCTGTCCCGTGGACAAATCCATTCTGCTGTGACCTCCAAAACCTCTGTGGTCTCTTCAAGAGCTCCAGATTCAAACATCCCTGACAGCACCGAGGAGCCATACAGCACTCAGTGGTGTGTGTGTGTGTGTGTGTGTGTGTTCAGTGAATGTTTAATGGTCTGTGTCACTTCCAATCCTCCAGAGAACGCTGATGCAACATCACTTAATGTGCTCTGTGTGTGTGTGTTTGCCAAATATTAGCATTAACGACCCTACAGGAAGCTTACAGGTGCATGAGCATGTATGTGTGTGTATGCATTCAACATTGCTGTTTACAGTAACATTACACTAACACAGTCCTGTGTGTATGTGTGCTGAAGGCTCTCAGCGTTGCTCAGTAATCTGGCCTCCATCAAAGACTCAGACAGGAGGGTTGCTCGTTTGATGCAGAAGCTGAGTCGATTTACAGAAGGCAACTCTCTGCAGCTTCACCCACACCACTTTCTGAGGATCTTAAGCTCGCTCCAGGCCTGGGAGCTCTGCTGTCCTGATCTGTGTGTGGCTATAGAGGTACAAGACAACACTTGTATTAATATGATATGCTGCATTATTCTGTCACTCATTAATCTTTTATTTTTTGGCTGCCGCATATCTGGGCCATCTGAATCCTGCAGTGGGCCAAAAACCATTTGTAGACAAAAGACAAATTTTAAAATGCATAAATGGCATAGCATTTATAAAAAATAAGCCTAGTGAAAAATAAAATATACTTAAATGTAAATTTGATTCTCAGTGTAATACAAATACATTTTCATATTTATGTATTTAATAAAATGCCATGAAATGGTACTTTTAGTATACTAAAGTGGTGTAATTAAAGTCTTAAACTGAAACAACTCCTAAAAAAATG
>JAUMHI010000073.1:1548075-1566664 GCA_032359435.1 Enteromius unitaeniatus
CTATAAGTATTAATAGTTTTAGAAATTGTGCTATAAGAATCACAGGTAGGGTTTAAGCAATCAGAAAAAACTGTAATTTAGCAGACGCTTTTGTTAAAAGCGACTTACAGGTGGGGGAAAACAACAAGCAATTAGTTATACAGAGGCAAAAACAACTTAGGAAGTGCTAATAATACCGTATAACAGGCAATGTTCAGATAAGTGCAGGCTAGAAAGGGAAAGAAAGAGTAGGGTTAAGGATTTTTATTTATTTATTTTTATTATGTCAAATAGTGTTGAAAGAGATGGGTTTTCAGAAGTCGTTTGAAGGTTGTAAGGGAGTTTCGGATACTGATGTGAAGATCATTCCACCAGCCAGGAATGGTGTGAGAGAATGTTCTGGAAAGAGATTTTGTGCCTCTTTGTGATGGTACAATGAGGTGTCGCTCACTGGCAGATCTCAGAGTTCTGGAGGGAGTGTAGATTGGTAGCAGTAAGTGGAGGTAAGGCTTTTGGGCTCGTTGAAGACCAGTCGTGCTGCTGTGTTCTGGATCATTTGAAGAGGTTTGATTGTGTATGAGTGAAGACCAGCTAGAAGAGCATTGACATTAGGGCCTGATCTTTCTAATGTTGTGTAGGGCAAACCTGCAAGATCGAGCAGTTTTCGCAATGTGGTCTTTGAAGGAGAGGCCGTCATCAAAGATAACACCAAGATTTCTGGCTGAGCTTGATGGGGTTATAGTTAATGAATCCAAATGGATGGTGAAGTCATGCTGTAGAGTTGGAGTTGCAGGGAAAATGAGGAGCTCAGTCTTTGCCAGGTTGAGCTGTAGATGATGTACTTTCATCCACTCCGAGATGTCCGCCAAGCACCCGGAGATCCGTGCAGCTACCGTTGGGTCATCTGGTTGAAATGAAACATAGAGCTGTGTGTCATCAGCATAGCAGTGGTAAGAGAAACCATGAGCCTGTATGATGGGCCCCACAGATGTAGTGTATATGGAGAAGAGAAGGGGTCCAAGAACTGATCCCTGAGGGACCCCAGTGACCAGACGATGTGTTTTGTATACCTTCCCACACTCTGAAGGATCTATCTGTGAGAAAGGATTCAAACCAGTGAAGTGGAATCCCTGTGATACCCAGTGATGAGAGTGTGAACAGGAGGATCTGATGATTTACCGTGTCAAAAACTGCAGAAAGATCTAGCAGAACGAGTACTGCTGATCTGGAATTGGCTTTTGCAACCCGCAAGGCTTCGGTGAATGGTCTTTGAAAATCAATAAAGTTATGCCACTTCCATTCTTCCCATCTAGGCATCTTGTGTATTGCTATTAAAATATGTGATTTCTAGAAAATTAACCATTTAAGGGTGCTACAGAAAAATGTACATTTAAAATTATCCTCAATCATGAGGCTATTTTTGTCAGTCTCTTAATTTCTGCTTTCCATAATGAGCACTTTTCTCCCCCGGGAACTCGCAAATCCACTAATAAGGTGTTGCAATCTTTTGCTACCACTCTGACCTCCTTTTGATCAGTTTACCTTATTTTTGGATTCAAAGTCTCTCTCTGTTTTTAAGCCAATGTTGTACAGTAGTCCTGCTCTACATAAGGGTGCCTGATCCTGTTCCTGCAAAGTCATGCTCCAACCCTAATCAAACGCACTAAAACCAGCTGATTTAAAGTCTGCGTCAAAAGCTGAAAAATGCCGCCTCCTAGGGCAGCACAGAAAGGGAGGAAGCCAGCAAGGCATGTCTGAATTTAATGATTGTGTCACATCCTGTCAACTGAGATGCCTTCGTTTGATCAATTTTATAAGCAGCAGTGCTTGTTACAGCAACAAAGCAAGTCAGCTGCCGAAGCTTTCAGATGCAAATACATTTATTGTCAGGAAAGCCCTGTTGTGTGTCACAATGTCATGTCACAATCTAGCATATTGCAGGTGTGGGCCTTGTTTCATCTGAGAGTTTAAAACTTGTGTGACTTTTTTTTTTTAATAATTTTGTCAACTTCATGAATTTTGGCACAGGTGTGTATTTCTTACTGGAATTAAATCTATTTTGCTCTAGCCACAAAATAAGTTACACTCAGGAGCTTTTGGACAAAAATTTAAACCCATTAAAAATTTAGTGCCATTTAACTGTAAAATAATACCATTTTTGTTAACACGCTTTTATTCTGTTGAGAAGGTTTCAAAATTAATGTTTTACAATTTTGTACCAGATGGTGCAATTTTATCAGGTTTGGCCTATAAAGCAAATACTCGCTTCATTCCTGTTTTCTGCTTCTGCAATAATATAGAGCCAGATGGATGAATAATTCAGTTATAATTGTGTGGGTGTGTTAGTATGGATGTCAGAGTGTGGTTTGTATGTGTGTCATAAAAAAAATGAGTGTGTTTGCCTGTATGTTTTTGTAAAATTTGAGAGAGACAAACTACTGTAAATCCAACAACCAACCACTGTATGCACCAGCAGAGTTTCGCTGGCATCTAATGGGGACAATTGAGTACAGCGCCCAAACATAATCTTACGGAAAGCTAATTTAAACACAATTTATGGCTTTGATTTTCTAGCAGGTTTACAGTCCAATATGTTTCATTGTTTCATAATATTAGATATATAACAACCTATATAAACCCTTACTTCAACAACATCTGCCATGAGACCAAACTTTCTGCCTGTGTACAAGCTTTACATTTTTCAAGATTTTTAAGGAGGTATAAAAGCTGCCGTTGTTTAATTAGATCTTGACGGATGAAACCGTGCCTCAGTTGAACTTTTGTCATGTAAAAAGCTTTAAGGCTTTACAGTTTTGAACATCTTTGAATTGCCTTTAGACACTGTTGCTAGTTACAGCTGAAAATCACAAACAGAATTCGAGGCTGACTTCAGTTGCATGTTAAAACAGACAGTATTCAAGCCTCTATTGAAGGCTGCGGCATGAACTGGATTGTGTGAACATAGCCTTGATCTACATCATTAAACAACTCGTGCTGACCGGCCTGGACGCCCATCCACAAACAGCCTTATCTCTGCCAGCCACCAACTCTTTCTGTTTTCCATCAATTTGCATATTAATAAATCCTAAGTATTAAATACATGTTGTGTAGTGCATCCCTTAGAAACAAACCTATAACCTTGGCCTTGCTGATGCCTGGATCTACAGGAGCCCCAGTCTCTTTCATAAAGCAATTGGATCTCAGCGCCTCCAGCTGTGTTAGCTGACTCGCTGCCCAAGCTGGTTAATTAACTCTTCATGAGTTTAAGGTTAATGACTTACTGGCCTCCCAGGCCAAACAAGACACCAATCTCAGGCTGAGCTTAGCTTGAAGTTTCAAGATTTTCCTTATGACACCAAACTGGAAATTATTTTTGAAAATCACAAATCTGCAATTGGGTTGCAATGCTGCTAAGTATAACATAGAAATGTTTGTTTTCTGTAAAGCTGCTTTGCAACAGTTTGCATCGTGAAAAGTGCTACACAAATAAATGTGAATTGTGAACATCCAGTAGTTTAAAACAATTTTTTTTGTTTAAATCTTGTTTGCTTTGAGGCATTCACAAACAGAACGGCATATTCTACTTTAATTAATAATAATAATCAGCACTGATTACTGTTGGACAGATTTTTAACAAAACTACACACACATCTAGACTACAAATACAGCCGTTGTCTATTCACTCTCTGTCTCTCTCACTTTTTCATTTTCTCCAGCTGATTGGGTAAAGCTTGTTATCTGCAGCTGTCATTGTGAATCTCCCTCAGTGACTTGGCAGCGTGAGTATTAACTGTCTGAATCTATCTCATCTCATAGATTCTTCACACAGAGAGGTGTGCAGTACACAGCGTCTCTTAGCCAGATTAACTCCCTGTCATCAATCCTGTCCTGTCACAGTAGACCAGGTGAGGTCTGACTCTGACCTGATCATTCAGAATGAGGTGTGATGAACAGTACTACAGTTTCAAACTGAGAATTGATCCCACATTGTGCTTTTATACTGTTACTGTACGCAACAGACATGTTTGCTGAATCTAATTGTAAGATTAAATGTAGGAAAACGAGACTGGGGTTAGTTGACACTACAGTGATATTTGCCATGGTATCATTTGTTTAAAGTCTATACACCGAATGAGCTTATCAGAAGGATTTCTGAAGCATCATGTGACACTTAAGACTAAAGTAAAGGCTGCTGAAAATTCAGCTTTGCATGAAAGAATAAATTACATTTTGAAAAATATTACAATATTTGGTACTGTACCACTGTTTATTAGGTGGCCTTAACTACTATGTAATTGCATGAAAAATAAAATAAAACAAACTCCTAAATTAATTTAGTCTCGCTGGAATTTTGACTTATAGTTGCTGAGCTCCTGCAACCACTACCTTGTGTTAGCCTGGTCTCCCTGAAGCACAACATACTACCTTTCCCGGTAGGTATTTCATATGAGGCAGGACTGGGTCCAAAGCAATTCACAGTCAAGGAGCATTTCACAGTTCTTCCTATCCTGGGTTGCACCACCACACAGAACATCTCTGATGTAATAAATCACTGTGTCATGGTGACTGATTGGGCAGTCGAGTGGGCTTAACAAGAACTTGTTTGAGAGGCTATATCTACAAAGAAAATTCATATTTTACATTTTGATGCAGGTGATGAGCCAGATGATCAGAAAGCACTAGTTAATGACTCATTACAAGCATCCTAGTACTGTAGAGGGTTTTCAAGTCCAGACAGGGTATGAGGGTTTTTCGTTTGAGAACATGTTGTGCAGATTTCCAATGATGCACAAGTGCAAGGTTTCTGTAATTAGTAAAGAGAACATGCACGAAACCAACAACCAAGCCACTAAAATATGTGAATTCTCTCTCTTTGTAAACACACACACACACACAGGGGACATTACGTAGTGTAGGCATAGTAGTTATATTGTACAAACTGTATTTTCTATCACCTAAAAAAAGGTTGCTCAATTTGCTTCCTCATGAGGATAAAACACACACACACACACACACATATAAATATGCACTGCTCTCTTGAACTTTCTATTTTGAAATGGAATTTATTTTGTTTTTTTATACCTCTTTATTTTAAATTATTATATTTCAAAATATAATTTTCCTTTTTTTTTAAGTCAAACTTGATTTTTTCAAGTAAAATAAAATAACCCAAACTAATGAACAGCAGTGAATAATACAAATATATATGAAGAATGATAAGACAAGTATTATATTTACAAACTGTGCATACAAAGTGTACTAATTTTAAATATATATATAAAAAAATGAGTTATTACAAGGGAAGGCAAGTTCATTTATATAGCACAATTCATACACAATGGTAATGCAAAGTGATTTACATCAAATAAAATAAAAATAATGAAACAAATATAATGACAACAATAAAAAAAACGAAATTCATAGCACTAATAGGTTGTAGCAGCTGTGATAAAAATATTTTTTTGTCTTTCAGTGAGCATACATCCTCCACGTGCACAACAGATCAGATCCGTGCAAAGACATGTTCTAATGGAACCCATGCCACTGATAGCAAGAGGAAACATCTCTTAATGAGAGGCATTGTCTCCTGCTGGGTCTGCAATTGACTGCGAGGGTCTTATTCTGCTCTCATACTTATGTATGAGAATATGTCAATTTTCTTGCAAATAGAAGTTCACAGTGGAGTTGTTGCGACAAGTCACCAAGTGTTCAGCTATTCTAATTTGCTGTTATCACGACAATTCATTCAAAGGCTAAGTGCTTATGGCCCAGATTGTTAGTTTAACCCCTGCAGTGCTGTTTCTTTACTCAATTTCCTTTGTCCAAAAACACATTTCTCAGTCTAGAGCGGTTGCATCATGCTGGTGCACAAGATCACTTTGCGCCTTAAAAGTGCAATCTGTGTGTAACAGCACATTCAATCTTTAATTAGCGTGCAATTTAGGCCACTTAAGGAGAAAATCTGTGAGTTGGAATCGAAGAGATTTGGATTGTGATTTCTCTGCAATTGTAGGTGGCCAATGAATAGGTGTATATATTCTAAATCATGCTACATGCCTGGAAAGTGGATCAATATCGCAAGAAAGACACTGCTAAAGCACAAGGTATGCATGTGTGTGTGTGTACATAAGAAAGAGATGGGGTGGGGAAGTAAAGACTGAGAGGGGGAAGGTAGGTTCACCTTGGAGTTTCTGAAAATCCCAGATTATCCATACAGCATTAATTCATGTCACTCACCATGAGAAGACTCACGTATTCCCAGTTATCCCAGCTGCTCATTCGAAGAAAGAACACTCGAGAAGGTTAACACCAATTTTTTCAAATGCTAAAGGCAAGAAGCATAAAACATGCTATATGTTTCCCATAGGGAGAATAAAACTCATCAATATAAGATGATACTAGGTGAATAGAGAAATGGGGGGGAAGCGATGAAATGAATTCTACTGGAGATGTTGCTTTAAGAAATCCTTTATTTAAATGTTTTAAAAGGCATTCGTCTTGTACGAGTGGTCTGTTAGATTACTTGGCCTACTGTTGCCTAAATTTAGATTTAAATGTATGCACCCCCAAACAAAGTGTAAGAATATTAACTGTTATAATAACACTTCCACAGTCTGCCACTGGACAAACACAGACAGTCTCAAATTCACTCTGTTGCTCTGCTGCTTCATGGCTTATAGTTTAAATTTGGTTTATTAAGCTTGGAAAGAAGCTAAAAAATGATACAAATCAGTAGCCAAGAAGTACGTCGACAAGCAGGGTAGACACACACCAAAACAACCTCAATACCGGACCACATAGACTGAACTGAAGGGAACTTAAATAGGGAAGGCAATGAGACAAACGAGTAAGACACACCTAAACATAATTGACAATTAACAGAAACTAGGGCAAACAGAGCACATGGTCGAACAAAAACAACAACACACGGTTCAGGGCGTTACATTAGGGCTAAGAGTGATTATCAATATATGCGAAGGGCTGTGAAGCACTGCACTGGGTTCATTTACAAGTATGCAGGTATGCATGATCCAGTGCTACAGTGAAATCTGTTTAATATTTAATTTTATCTGAACACATATAATAATAATTATTATTATTATTACTTTAAAATAATAATAATTTATAATCACAGATTCGTGACCTCTTGACAAATTGTGTTGCACTATTGCACCTTAGTGCTACAAAGTCCTGACAATTTACACTTCAGCATGATATAGAGGTATTATGGTTCTTTTACAGACGCTGACGCTAATGTTTTTAGCATCTTTAGCTTAGGGCTTTCTCTGAGCTTTCACAATTTCCCCTCAGTTTATAGCTCCATTACTGCAGGCAATAACTGTGGCATTGCGGTGTTAATTCACTGGCAGTAAATGGCTCAGCGCCTCTGGACAGCACCAGGTACTGTATGTGTGCGGACACAAGCAGATTAGAATCCAGCTGAAATACTACTAGCACATTCATACCACTCAGAGTCATAACAATGGATGTAATATAAGAGGTTGCCCAGGGTGTAATTTCAAGCTTGTTTCCCATAATTCCACACTGGTTATCATTTTACAGCTTGTTTGAACTTTGGAGGCTACAACTAAACCCTGAGCTTATTATTTGGCATGACATTTACGGAAGTAAGGCAAGGAGTTATTGTCCCACAGAGACAAGAAATGGAGATTTCATATCAATATGAATTCAGACTAAGAGACTTTCCATAAAACATTTCCAAAAATGCACTCAGGCACACCAACGCAGGCACAAATACTTCGCAGTGCACTGCTAATGCATAGTCACTAAACATACTTATGGCATTGAACATACTGTACTTAATACAGAAATAGACAGATTTTGTACTGTATATGAGTTACAGGCCTCAGTAATTCACTGGACTTAGGGAGGTGCTCATTTCACTCAAAAAAGTGCTTTAGTTTTATACTATATGGCATACATACAGAACTATGATGAGATGAGTTTAACACCTGTCCCACCAAGCACAATATAGTTCTAAAAATCATTCTCAATGTTAAAGAACAGCACAATTCTAACAATAAAGAACAGAGAAACTATATTGTTGGGAATCATTTTCAGAATGATTTTTTCCAGCTGATGAACGATAAGAAACATTGACAGCAAAATGAATCCTGTTATCACTTGCTAAAGCTTATAATAAACAGATGATATTGTTCTCTGGTGTGGACGCAAATATATTTATCATTATCTTTATAGTTATTTGGCTCGGTGTGAACAGGCCTTCAAAACTAAGAAGAAGTAGTAACTGGGTCCCTCGGTGGGCCGGACAAGTAAGCATGCAGTAGTAGTACCGTGAACTAGTCGAAACCACTCGCAATAGCTGTGTGTATTGTGTACACCTGTATATATTGTATATTTTGCGACTTGTTTTCTGGTGGAAGCATTTGTTTTATTTTTGTATTGTTTTTTTTGGAGCTTTGTAAATATTGTACGTCTGTGGATCTCCTAAACCTCACTGTAAATAAACACCACCTTACACCAGAGTGCACTTTCGAGTCAAGCCATCCTCTTTTTTTTTTGTATCACAGACACTTACCACGTCCAGGAAGGTTGCTGCAGAGCGACTTTCCCTCAAGTGTGATACTTTTCTTTTCTTTGTTATTGTTTGTGAGAATTACTAGTAATATCAGAGTTACTAATTTCTCTTAAAATCCTCTAACGTTGAAGATAAACGTCTCTCATGCTATTTGTAACTTATTTTTTCTACACTTTTGCTATGTCACACCAAAGGACACGGTCTAGTTTTTGTTTGTCAACAACCTATGTATATATTGTCAATTACAACCATTAGCACAGTTGACCAGCAAGAAAGACAGAATCGAACTGACCTGAATTAAACTACCTTGTCTCATGACATAAATGTACCTTGGTGCATTTTTTTATCAAGACATGCAAATATGTACCAACAAGTACATATCACTGCAGTTCTCAAAAGAAATGAACACTAGAGGCAGTAAAGCTCTGACACCTTTTATTCCTTTTCACACAAATTTACAGAGTTTCAGTTAATAAAGTGTATTTTCCACACAATTACTTGAAGAATACCACATTGAGTATTGAGTACCACATGCCCACTTTGAAAAAATATGAATAGGCTGGGAATTTTGAGCATTTTAGCAACAGCCCATGGATATTTCAATTCTGAACCGCTGCAGTGCATACCTATATCGACATAATAAAATATTTAACCTGTGTTTAGTGTTATTCAGTGGATATTTCTCTTTAAAACTGTGGCGAAACATGCAGGAAGGTATGTAAAAACGGTGCTGCACAATAAGCATAGAAGAAGTATGTATTTTTATGAGACCAGGTTGGAATTAAATTGAATTAAATAGTTCACTAATGCAGCAAGGACAGTAATTTAATGCATGCTCCTGTTCAATTCTGAGCTGCATTCTGATTTCAGAAACATCATATCTGCAGAGATAAAGGATTCTCTCCAACTCTTCTAACCATCTTTGTCCTGTGTGTATATTCCTTTATTATTCCTTTCTGGTTTCATCATTTTCACCTCTAACTACTCTGTTGTGTTCACATGCCCATTTTCTTTATCGGCTCTCGGTTACTCTCTAGAGGATGGGAGGAGAGTATTTGTCAGTGTCAGATATGCGCCACTGAGTTCTGGAGTGGACAGACCTTAAACTGAACTCAAACTTAGAAACCAGAACATATTCACAGACGCCTGACCCTCCCTCATGCACCAAACACACACACACATTGAAAGAAAGAAAACAGAGAACATCAGGAAAAGAGAATCATAGCGAGTAGACAAGAAAGAAAATCCAATGATGTGTCGCCATACAAACATTCTCTCACTTGGTCAATTTTTTCTGTACATCTGAGCTGTGAGAACTCAATATGTGAGGATTAGTTCTTTAATACTTCGTCTTATTACTTTACCCCCCATCCCACCTCAGCCTACCTTCCCTCAGCATTACAGGCTGAAAATGAAATTATGTTTCATTTAACGTAGTGTGCAAAGTGATTTAACTGTCACTAGGAGAAAACATTGACAAAGACAGGTTAATCTTTCACCTAACATGATTCTCTCGAGAGACCTCCCACAAAACCGTAAAGCTGGTGCTACTGTGAGGAATTCAATTTAGTTTACATGTTCTACCTTCCATTTGAAGTGTATCTTTGGTAAAGTGTTTTCATTCTCTAGTGATTTTAAAAACATTTCTTATATTTCTTTGTGACAGCTTCTTTAGTATATCCTGTATCAATACAAATGAAAGCTCTATGGACAGCATTCAAGGCATTATTTATCAAGAATGCATTTGATTGATCCAAACTTACAACAAAGGAAATTTGGTTTTGTAAAGTAATAAAGCCGTACAGGTAATACAATAATAATGATTCACAATAGTATTGCTTTTACTGTACAGTATTTGTGGACAAAATAAGGGCATCCTCTGTGAGCTTGGTGATATGGCTATATTCTAAAAACAGCTTGTGTTTTTACATTTATCCTAGTGCAATGCCTTGCTCCACAGACTTCCATTTACCGTAAACAAGGCTTTTCACTTGTTTTTACAGAGTGAATGGATGAAATTCCATCCTTTGGTAACCAGCAGCATGCCACTGATGCAATCAATAGAGGTGGACTTGTATTGAATCTGGACCATTCCTTTTGCATCCCGAATGCATACAGATTCATTTCATCAAAGAGACATCTTACTAACATTTTAAAGCTAAAGCCCGATGTCACATATGCCATACTGTTTAACAACGCCAGTCAGGGGCATGTGATGTGAGCTGGAAAGACATGGTGCATGTGTGACAACCCTGGTTCCATCCATGCCAGCCACGCTGAGAGAGCGATCAGGAATCATCACACTTCTCCACGGGATACTCAAGTCATCTTGACATGACCAAATCTAAGACGCCAGATTTGTCATGATGAGACCGCTAATGTCAGAGACATATGTATACAGGCAGCTCTTAGCTTACAAAGAGGATCTGTGAATTTAAGCAGAATTAGTCCTTTGCGTGAATAGGGTTTCAAAATAGGGCCCGAAACATAAAATCAAGTAATTACCTTCCTTTTTATTCAAAAGCTGAGTGAAATCTTTATCAGAACATTATGATTTGTGGATCTCAGGAGGTCAAGATAAATTTGCACCACTATTTAAAACATGTAGATGATCTAGTGCTGTCAACTAATTAATAGTGATTAATCCAACCTGGTCTTATAAAAACTTATAACCTCTTTACGTGCCTTACCAACCTGATCTCACGACAATTCGTACATATTTTACGATGTGGCTAATTCATACGAATTTGTACGACCTCACTCGTACAAATACATACGATTTATTCTAAATTGTGCGTATTTTACTAGATGCCAATTCGTATGAATTTGTGCAAACGAGCTAAACATAACCCCGCCCCTAAACCTACCAATCACGTGGTTTTAGACAAAAGAGTGAGGTTAGAATTAGTATACGAATTAGTACGAACTGGCACAAATTTGGCACCTCGTACGAATATGTACGAATTGCTTGTGAGATTGTGTTGGCCTTACTGCACATTTCGCTGCAGTTTCAAGAAGAAATGTCCACAGAGGTGCGCTAAAACACAGATTCAATACGTAAACCTTGACACATTTTTATTACATTGATATCCAGTAGGTGTGTTCAGAATTGAAATATATGTGGACTGTTGATAAAAGTTAATGCTCTATCATGTTGGAAATATGCCCTACCCAATAGTGTTAACAAATGCAAAACTGATATAATTTGCTGATGAAACCAACTTTAATAATCAAAACTGAAAATTTGTGTGAAAAGGAAGTTTAACTGCCTCTGGTCGAGTTGAGTGAAGTTACTTTTATTTATATAGCGCTTTTAACAATACAGATTGTAGCAAAGCACTGAACATTATCAAGTGTGGAGTTTTTGTGAAATTGCAGTGATATGTACATGTTGGTACATATTTTGTGTCTCCCTAAAAAGTGCACCAATTAATTGGATTAATTGCATCCAAACTAAAAGTTTTTGTTTAGATAATATATATATGTGTGTGTGTAGTGTATATTTATTATGTATATAAGTATACACATATCGTATGCCTAGAAAATATTTCCATGTGCATGTCACGGATGAGGCGAGATGCGTACGGATCCATGTGCAAACAGTTTATTAGACAGAGTCAGAGTACAGTCAGGATTAATCATGGCAAACAGGAACATCAAAGGCTGAGACAAGAGAATAATCCAGTAAGAATAGAGTAGGTCGGCAATGGGAAATCCAATACAACAAAAGACATGGTAACTTGGAAAAACACGAACGGCTAGACACAAGTAGAAAACTAGATACACTCAACATTGACCAGCGAATTCACACACAGGCAATATGAGCTAGCAAATTTCGAACCAAATATTGGCTTGAAATTTGATAAATTTACATTTTCCAATAAATTAAAGACAAATAATTTGTTTCATTGTTTTATCTTAAAATAAACCAGGTGGCAGGTTAAGATGTACAAATTATAACATTTCATTACTTGTAACAACTAAGTGATGTTAAAATTCTGAGGTAGAACCAAATGCTGTGTATGAGTACTGTGCAAAAAATGCTTTTTTTTAAGTCATGAGAGACCGAACCATTAAATACTATTCATGGAGTGAAAATAATATTTGCAGTTCTGCAGCTTTACTTATTCCACTAACCATTTACCGTTCATTTTGCGGTTTAAAATAAGATACACACTCACTTTTAATTGAAATGGTAATTTATTATGTGGCATTTCGCCCGTGTTTGTGTGCAATGTGAGCGTGAGCTTTAATTTGTCTGTAATCCGTAGATGAAACTGGGCCAGGTGTACAGGGAAAAGCAAAAGGAAAGCCTCAGCAGAAAGTAATGTTCTCTACTGCATTACTGACGAGAATCAAGAGTCAGCCTTTGTAGTATTCTAGATCTAAAATCTCCACGTTTCCTGTGTGTACTTTTGAAACTCTACAGACACCCAAATACAGAATTAAATAAACCATGCAGACTTTATGCAAGCCTCTGAAAAAAACAGAAATCTCTATGTTTTCATACTGCATTAGGTTGAGCCACAAATGTGAACACAAGCATTGTTGACCCAAAAACATCTGAAAGAAATAAACCTGTCATTAACTGCGGTAAACCATGGCTTCTGGCCAAAATATGATTTCATATTCCACAATGATGCTTTCCTCGGTGACAAAGTCCATGCTATGTTGTCCTCTCACACTGATACAATTGTTTACAACTGTTTAGGACTGTTTTCCCTTCTACTTCATTTCTGGCAAAATTGCTGACGTAATTGCACCGATACCCTTAAATTTCACTGAGGCCTGTATTTGATTTTAACACATACTCATGCATTCATACTTCAGAAACCACTGCTGTTTTGCTGCTATTAAAGACTGTAATTGTAACTTTGGCAAAACATCAATGCCTTTTAGCAGACGGTTTCCTCTATCCAAAATGTCAGTCTGCGATAGCAATCTTTTATTATTCAGTACGACATATCTCACAAGTGAGCCAGGTTAAGAAATCAATTTGTTTAAGGGTTCAGTACAGAATTTGATTTTCAATCCCAAGGTTGCACCACCTTATTCTCTAACAGGGCTCTCTTCCTATTACCCAGAATGCTTCAGCATATCATTACAATCCCTGTCAGCAGAGAGGAGGGTCAGAGTCGTTCTGTAACCACGGCGACTGTGATTGTAAATCCAACCTCGTCCAGATTCAATCATCATAGATCCAAAAAAGGGGGGAAATATAATGGCAAAAGGAAGCTATACTTGACTAAGTATCTCTGTTTTTTTTGTTCAGGAAACATGCATCAGCTCAGCACTCCAGGGGATTTTTGTTACCTGAGGGTGGATGTTTCAGGATGACTTGTGTCAGCATCTGCCCCTTACGCCCTATATGGATTCACACACCATTCGGCAGCGTTCTTCGATGCGACTGCCAGATCCAGGGCCCTACGTGTGATCGAACAAGGTTGCAAAAGGTTATGAGACACCACAAAGCTCTGCTTATTCTCAAAACAGCACTGTGATCTCTGCTTCTGATTAACAAGATATTATAACATTCTTTTAAAATTAAATCCGAGTCAACAACAGGATCAGTGTGTATCGTCTCACTTAAAGCCTTCGATCTCTTTGAATGTCTTGTTAAGACCAGAGGCTCTGAATCAAAATTTTCAAATAAAATTAGCTTTGATGTTAGAGTCACATGCAAATGTTGACAGCAACAACAAAGCAGTGCTAATCTTTGAAGCTGGATTTATCTGACAAAATGAAATATTAGACTCTGAAGCATTGCACATCTAGTTTCTACTGTGTAAAGAATTAAGCTATCAATTCGAGTAATTCGGAGCAGGAAGTGGTAAAAAAATTTATTTGTTTCCGTAAGAAAGTAGGTAAAGACTTCTGCATGCTCATACCATCAAGGTTTCTGGTGCCTGAATAAATTTAGTTTATTCACACACAAAGAGAGGAAAGAGTTTAATTCTAGTACAACAAAAACACGACATAATTACGTGTTTGGTTATGTGCTCATAAATGTATAAATAAAGTAATATAAATAAAACTGTTATGACCATTTACAGTGAAAAATCACACCACAGTTATGCAATATCATTACCCAATATCCATGTCTGGATCATGGCTGAAGCCTGTCACTGAGTTACATTGTAATCTTTTCCGTGAGCCCAACACAGAATATTCGACGATTCCATGATACTAATGCGGAATTATGCGTTAAGAGTCCGTGGTCATTACACAGAATTCTGTGAGATCAAGTTGATTATAATTGATTCCTGTCATGGCTTGTTGAATTTTCTGCATTATTACTACAATCTTATGCTATTATTTCTTACAGTTATCAATGGTGAAAACAGTGGCTTTATATATGGCTACACTTTTAATAATAAACAAACTTGGTCAACCATGAGATTGCTCATTTCAGATAATTATGAGGCTGCTGCATGCTAATGGTGTTTGACTGTATAGACATTTAACAGGATCTCCTACCCTCTTAATGGTCTTCTTTACTTTCATTTCCTGCATCCATCAAATCTTCTGTTGGCATGAAACATGTCTTGAGTACTGTGGGGCCGCCTCGAGACCTTTAATTCACACCTAGTGGGAATTCTTAATTAACGTTGTTCCACCATTAATATCCTGAGGATCAATAAACGACAAGCATGGCATTAAAGTAGCATTATCCCATTTATAAAGATTAAGTACATTGTTCATTAACACTCTCCTTCATGTGTTGGATATGTACTTGAGACATATGGATATATACAGAAAGGCAAATATAATTACATACAGTGGGTAAGGAAAGTATTCAGACCACCTTACATATTTCACTCTTTGTTATATTGCAGCCATTTGCTAAATTCACTTAGGTTTATGTTTTTTTCCTCATTAATGTACACACAGCACCCCATATTGACAGAAAAACAAAGAACTGTTGACATTTTTGCAGATTTATTAAAAAAGAAATACTGAAATGTCACATGGTCCTAAGTGCTGTTTGTGCTCATGACCTCAGACTGACAATGACCCTAAGCACATGAAGGAGTGGCTACACAACAACTCTGTGACTGTTCTTGAATGATCCAGCCAGAGGCCTGACTTAAATCCAGTCGAGCATCTCTGGAGAGACCTAAAAATGGCTGTCACCCAAACGTTTACCATCCAACCTGATAGAACTGGAGAGGATCTGCTAGATGGAATGGCAGAGTCGTGCTTCTACTAAATACTGAGCAAAGGGTCTGAATACTTAGGACCATGTGATATTTCAGTTTTTCTTTTTTAATAAATCTGCAAAAATGTCAACAATTCTGTGTTTTTCTGTCAATATAGGGTGCTGTGTGTGCATTCATGAGGGGAAAAAAATTAATGATTTAAGCAAATGGCTGCAATATAACAAAGAGTGAAAAATTTAAGGGGGTCTGAATACTTTCCGTACCCACTGTATACATCATGCTGTCAATATCCACACATAAACTGCAATCCACCATCCTGCAGGAACATGCACAAAGTAAATTGGCACCACAGACACGTAAAAATAACACAAGACAAACGCAACCTTGACACATAGATACGTGCCACATGGTAAGTCACACATATGCGCACACAGTACCCAGAAATGGAAGCTTTGACATCTTGACACACACATTCCCGCTAGGACGCTGACAGCAAATGCAGTCAGTGTCTTTCTCCTGATACGAACCGAGCTGACTCATTCAGTCAGTCACCCATTGGGGGTCTTGTCAAGCCTGTCTGAGAAAGGGCCCAAGTGAATGCCACTCTTTACTGGGACTGAGGTAAAGAAAGTGATGCAGAGGTGAAAAACACCTGCCTCCCACTGGAGAAACAAGATCATTTCATTGAGTAACCTCATCACACACACAAACACACACATACATACAAATTATATACATAGATATACTGTATATGTGCAAGACATTTACAACCCAAACTATTAATCAAAAAATTCATTATTCATTTGCAAATTATTATTTTGTATCATTCTTTCTATCGCAGTAAAGCGTGACTTGACTTTTAAATTCCAAGCCTCAATATGATCTCGTGCAAAAACAAAATCACATGAATTTAACACGTGCACAGATGTGATAACGAGTTCACGTGTAATATTCATGCTTTTTTACATTTTTCATAAGAGTGACCGTGAACTGTGGTGGATGCATCATATTAATTTTGACATGAGTGAAAAAAATATTCAAATGGTTTGTCATGAGATCAGCAGATATCTGATTTTCTAGAACGCCCATGCAGGTTGGTTCCAGGGGATCATTCTGTAAGTTACTTTCAATCTTCTAAATGACTAGCGAAACGCAATGACTTGGCTTCATGCAATCTGATCCGGGGTGAAGTCAGTGCATCTCACAGCAGAGAGGCAGGGAAGATGAGTCACTACGCTAAAGAAGAGATTAATCTTACCAACACGTGCATATGCACACTCACTCGTCTTCAAGCATATTTCACAGCTTGGTGTGAGGGTGGGGGTCTCTGCTTTGATGAGATTTTCTTGAAGGAAAGTCATCTTGTCAGGAGAAGTTCAAAAACAGGCTCTATCAACAGCAAAATAAAGAAACAGATCAGAAAAATCAGCTTATGTTGACCTCATTTGATGAATTTGTAATTTCTCTATAATGTAATTAAAAATTATTTTATAAAATAGATGGAGTCTTATCCTGAGATAGAATTAAAGACATGCCAGGCAAGAAGTGTTTGTGATGGAGTGTAAGCATTTGCTGCCCTCTGCTGTTCAACTTTAGCATTAAAGACACGTTCAACCTATTGGAATAACAGAATAAGGTTATATAAATAAATATAATAAATGCATACGTTCATTGAAAAATAATAATAATAACAACAGCACTAAAAAATCATGTTCACAAGACAGATACAGGAGAGACAAAGACAATTAGTATATTGGAGACTTATCTACAAAATTGGAAAAAAGACTACAGTAGGTTATCTTTACAACGACTGGTCAAATCAGGTATAACATCTAAACCTGAACAACCACAATAAAGCAATAAATAACACGTTGGTCCTGAGCAAGCGCTTTTCGAGAATTCTTCTTGCTAACTACTAAATTATATTTTTAAAATAAACAATCACGTCCTCCATTATTTCTTTAAGTTTTATATCATTTGTCAACATGCCAGCGATGCCTGATTTGTGAATGAATCAGTCTTTCGAGTCAGTTCTTTGAAGAAGAAGAAGAAGAAGAATGGGTCGCAATTCCCTCTGATTCCTTCAAGCAGGTGATTGCATACTTTTCTCAAATAATTGAAGGTTCTTTTCACTGAAATGTCTTTTCAAAGCGGTCTGAATCGATTGCAATTCGGTTTGAATCTTTATTGTCTCATGCGCTCGATCAACTTAAGTGGTTTTCTAACACGGTTTTTAAGCCTTGTTTCATAGAAGTGGCTTAGCCTAAGCCATGATTAAGCCATAGTTCAATCAGTACATTTAAGTAATGTTTATAAGCATGCTTTAGAAAAAAATCATTACTGGTGTGCCATCTTAAAACAAAACAAAGGCACTGAAATATTTTAAGATCCTTTAGTGCAAGTTTCTCTGTTTCTTTCACTTGAAACAGCACAGATTTACAATTTAGTTTAGGACTAGGCTTAAGCCTTGTCTGTGAAACTGGGGGTATAAGACAGAAAACATAAGTAGTGATGGTTGAAGTGTATTTCTACCTCAAATCCGTCAAAACAAATCCTGAAAATGTACCCTTTTGTTTGAAATTTTAGCTCCTGCGAGTGAAGCTTGTGAGCGACTGAAGCTACAGTAAAGCCATTTTTTATCAAAAGACACTCAAAGCATGTGTAAAGGCTATGTATGTAAATACCGTCTTGCAATTTTATTGTGTACGGTAGCCTAAATAAAAGTACTGTTGTACAGTAGTAGAACTACCACCATCACTGTCACTTGAAAATAACCAGGGTTCCCTTGAAAATAACCAGGGTTCTGTCATATTGGAACATATTGTTAATCTCAACTGATAAGAATACGGCATCCTGACTTGACTCAATTTCTACCTCGTCTTCTTTTTTT
>JAUMHI010000073.1:1566764-1594518 GCA_032359435.1 Enteromius unitaeniatus
CGATTATGTCCCACCCACGGACGCTCAGCGTCTCTGGGGGTGAATGAGGAGCAAATGAGGAGTGGGCTGGCCTGGACCCCGAGCTTCTGCGTGATGATTGGAGGGTCTGTCGAAAGATTGCGTCTCCTTTTGACTGACAGTGATTTTGTACTATAAGGAATCGCTGAAGCTATTCGCGCTCAGTCCCATCACGGATTTCTCAAGTTCAGTCGAAAATAAAAACTGCTGCAACCTATTTCTTTATATTTGCTTCACTCAAATATACACAATTTATGATGTAGGCCGAAAATGAGCTTCCTCTATTTGACAGACCAGTAGCCGCCGCTGCTCTATTCAATTTGAGATCAGTTATAATCAGAGATGTATAAAGTACTAGAGACCTAGACTTGAGTAAAAGTACAAGGGGTCTATCAAAAAAGTGACTTGAGTAGAAGTTGAAGTGCTCTTTAAGCACCATAACGGAAGTACTGAAGTATTCAACATTTTTGTACTTATATATTGCAAGTAGTTTATTTAAAAATGTACTACTCAAATACTGAAAGTAAAAGTACAAGTACTGTGTTATGTAGTTATTAAAGAAACCAGTGAAATATATTTATACTGTATATGATGGGTGAATTATCATTACTAATGCAGTGATTCACACCTGAAAAGACAAAGGCCTGCATAATGAGCCACAGACAGGTATGTGACTGAGAGAGGAGAGTTACAAGAAAGAATCTGAGGACAAAATAAGTTTATATTTTCAGTATTTAGTTCAGTATTCATAAAAATAAAAAAAAACTTGAGATTCACTTGCGAGTTCAGTTAAACAGTTCATTAGGAACAATCAAAGTTACTGAGTTACAAAGCATTACTGCAGTCACAATAACAGACAATATAGCTGTGATCACAAATTATACATAAATGACATGTTAAAATATAAAAGTCTAAGAATAATGCAAAAAAACAACAACTGAAATTGTTTATGTCACAATACCAAGCTAACTAATAACGAAATTACTCTTATTATAATGATCCCTCCGTAGCTCTGAGTCTGCTTTCTTCTTGTCTGAGACAATCCAAAAGCTTATACCTCCGAGTGCGTCTTCTTGAGTTATTTATTTATCACAGCGTGTCTCTTTCTGAGGTGAATTCGGTCTTATTACTCTCAATACGAAGCGCACAGTTTCCGGGATGAACGTCAGGTAAACTCTCACTGCTTTGTTTGTGCTGATGTGGGTGTTTACATGCGGCGCGCTCCGCGTGGATGATTATTATATTCTGCGTGCAGAGCGGGGCCTTGGTCGCATTAAGAGATAATGAAGGAGACGTGAAAGACTGGAGAACACACTGGTTTCATATAAATTACTTTATCACAGACTATTTGTTTTCGATTAGTCTTAGTGTAATAGTAGACATATCAAGCTTTCTACAGATATAACTCTCATGTCTCTGTGTGGAGTTTTGGAGTTTTGGAGTTACTGAAGATGGCGCAGACCATCGCGGCAGGCAACGCACCCTGTTTGTTTTCTTCATTTTCTTAATGCACAAAGTTGTGTTGTTATTATATGTGTATACAAATTAAAGTAGAACCCCTTTACAGATTCGATTGATGTATTGCTCTTATCTGCACGATCAAAACTCAGTGTGTAATTTAAGTTCTTATTGGCATCATCAGGAGAAGCAAAATGCACCCCAATGCAGGCAGGCAGCGCTGTTTTCTTTTATCGTCTGATTCGCTCAATGATGAGCCAGCTTATTCAAACCTGTGACAGAGCCATATAATGCTCTGGCAGTGATAATGTGGGTTTGGAATGATTCGTAACATTTTTATAATTGTAACGAGTAACGATGCAGCACATAAAAAATCTATCGGAGTAAAAGTATTAAACTCATCGAAAATATGTACTGAAGTAAAAGTGGAAGTAGGAGAAAAAAAACAATACTCCAGTAGAGTACAGATACGGCCTTTTAGTACTTAAGTACAGTAGTGAAGTAGTTCTACTTCGTTACTATACATCTCTGGTTATAATAGTATAGTAGTGAAAAAACAGCTTTGAAAAATAAAGATGCAAATGCTTTGAAATACAGACGTTTGATTCAGGGCAACTATAGATGATACAGGCACCATAAAATGTAAAAGCTTGTGTTTCTATTAGCAGAATGTAAAAAATCAAGGAATGCCAGCACGTTACAACAAATTTGTCGCGGATCCTCTGCGGAGTTCAAGCATGACCGATGCAGAAAAGAAGATTGAATGGGGGTATTCTCTAGGATTTGTGAAAGACCCCCCTACTGGGCCCTCATAGTTGGGGAATCCACCCCCTCAGTAAGACCTGCTCCAACCAGTGACCTTGAAAATCCCAGGAAGCACTTTTTCACGGTCTCCCAGGCAACGGTCTAGGTTCGCATGGTAACTAGCAGCTTGACTCAATCAATCAAGCCTGGGCTTAGACTCGGAGAGCTGGGAGGAACAGCCCTGGCAGGCATGCAAAATCTTTTGGAAGGCGATCAAGAAGAGGGTGATGCGTTAATGTAGTGATGTCTTGGGTTTCCTGGGTGTTGGTGAATAGGGATTATTCTGAAGAGAGAAAATCCTTGCTTTCCATAAGATATGGGAGACAAATGATTTACTTTCTCGCTGCAAAGCAGAATTACAGTCAGGCTTCACTTGTTGGGTTTGTGTTTGTATGCGCTTTACGTGTCTGCATGCACGTGTGTTTTAATGAGACCGAGTCATTCTCTCGAGGTCTGACAGCGCCTTCAAGCATCCGATAAAAACGTCTCAGAAAACAGACACAACAGAAACAAGTCCTATCTGAAGAACTGGAGCCATTCTACAGCTTTCCATCTTTGATCTTCAGAATGACTAGCTGTCTGAAGCATTTCCAGATCTTTATAAACTGTGAAATATTATTGCAATTCAAAATCATGGCTATATATTTTAATATACTTTAAAATCTAATTTATTCCCTTGAAGAAAAGCTGAATTTTCCACATAATTAGTATTTGTTGATATACTCTATAGTCAGTGTACTGTTGTGCTGCTTAATATTTTTGGGACATGAGATACTTTTTCAGGATTCATAATAAATAAAAAGAACAGTGTTTATTCAAAATAGTCATAATATTATTCACCAAAGAATCAAAGAAAAACAAAAACGGCACAATAGTTACAACACTTTTAATAAACCAGAAAAATATTATAATATAAAAAATTTAGCACTTCATTGCAGAAATAAAATTGATTTTAAAGTGTGTTAAAATGTAAAGTGTATTGCAATAATATTTCAAAATATTAGTGTTTTTGATCAAATAAATACAGCCTTGATGAGCATCAGAGACTCCATTAAAAACATCTTACCGATCCCACACTTTTAAACAGCAGTGTATATACTTATATACACTTACGGACTTTATTTATGTTGCTGTTAATGGCTCAGAAATCAGATACTTAAAATAAATCAACACTTGCCTGTAGTAAATCTAAAAATAAAATGATAAAATATTGCATTTGCAACCTGATATTGGGTATCCTGTGTTTTCCGACACACAGCTTTAACTCTAATCCAAGACGTTCTTCCGCACTGACATCTCCTCTCTGCTACATCTCCTCAAATCAGAACGCTTCCTCCAATCGACTTCACCCATCACCAGACGCTTCTCCAACCTGAGACAACTTTGCGTTTATCAGATTCGAGACTATCAGCCTGACACTCGATTCCCAGGAGGGAGAAAAGAGAAACACCGCAAACCCTGAGAGATGAAGAGGAGAGGAGAAACGACAGGCGGAAGACAGACAGCGCTGGTAGAAAATCAGAGTTGTAGCAGCATTAATTGATGGTGCTGAGTGCCATATGCGCGGCCATATGGAGCCGAGCCCCTCAGGAGAGCTGTAATAGACAGCCTGCAGCCACTCACACAACCTGGCACATTTACAAACAAGGGACAAACCATTAATATACGCCCAGAGAGAGAGAGAGAGGGAGCTGTCAAAGTAGCACAATTTGTTGACATTGTTTTTCCCCGATCCTGATTACTTGTTTGTTATCTTTCTATATTTGTCAGCGTGTGCAATAATTAAAATACGTCTATAAATGTTAAACCGTATGTAGTTAATTATATAAAATAAAATCACGCCAGTCTTTAGTGTGACATAATCCTTCAGAAATCATTCTGATATGCTGATTTGCAAAACATATCTCATCAGTGATGAAAACGGTTGTGCTGCGTAATATTTTCTGATGCATTTTTGTTAAGATTGTTTGACAAATTAAAAAGTTAAAAAGAACAATATGAAAGTCCATTATTATAATGTATTATATAAAAATATCAAAAAATGCAACTAACTACTACAATAAAACATGGTTACATAATAAAAAACATGATTTTTGGAAAAATATAAAAATGATGGCAGATGGATAACGTGATATTATATCCATAGAAAGCACAATAAATGTGTCTACTTCTAAGATTTCAAATACGATTTTAGGAAGTAAAATGTGAGAATTTGGTTGAAATAATGTTACATAAACACAATGTTTACGTAATGTTTACTGTAAAATGTTTATTCTGACTTAAGATATATAAAGGATTAAGGAAGCATATTCAGTTCTGTTGTGTTTTAATGAGTAAAGTGGGCAAAACCAAGGATAGAGGCACATTTTTTTAATAAATAATAAATATTATGTGTGAAAGTAAGTTTTCTTTTAAGATTGTTAGGCTTTATTACTTTTTATTATATAGTAATTTTTCTGGTAATTTTATATATTTATAGTAATTTTACTGTTCCACAAACTTAAAAAAAAAAAAAAAAAATATATATATATATATATATATATATATATATAATCGATGATACTGCAAAAATAACATCTTGTAATAAAGTGGTTGGCCATTAAACAATGGTGCAGTGTCTTAGACGCCACAAATAAAACTATTGCAGCTAAAATCTCCAGTCGCTGTGATTTCTAACAGCTAGTTCTTACTCCGATGCTGTCCAGTAAATTAAACGTGTAAAATCGACTTTGCTTGTGGGGACTTTTAAAAACAGTACTGTATGCATCTAGACTGCAGGAAATGATTTGGAAGACAGTCAGTCAGATTGAAATGGGCTATTGTACCCCACTCTTGTGTGCAGCGTGCGTTAGACCATCTAAGGCTGAGACTGCAGGTGAATGGACTCATTCTTCATCTGACCCACTCAGAGCTGTGAACGGGGCAGAGCTCTGCTGTTGACTCTAACCTCGGCTTGTTCAGAACGTGTAGTTGTTGAGAGTGGCCTTCATAGAGACCTGTCAGATTGCTCTCAGCCAGGCCTATTGGACTGAAGTGATGGATTGTAGATAAACAGGGGAGAGTTACTGGAAAAACAGTCTGTAAGAGGGATGAGGAAGAGAAAGGCTGGTAATGTCAGAAAGTAACACTTGTTGGTGTATGGGGAATTAATTGTATATAGTACAAATGATTTTAAATAATGAAATTTAATTCAGTTTTAATGGATTTGCTTGTCATAGGTTTCATTGTTTTTATACAAATGAAGACAATAGAAGCAATAAAACCAGCAAAAGAGCAACAGCGTTTTCTGTTTTCACTGTTGGTGTTTTCAGTTATTGTTCCCCTTTTTTCCTTCATTTCTATTATAACAGCATTTCAATACAGTTCTGCCATCAACAAGTGCTACATATTTAAGTCCCTATAACCATGCACCTTGTTTGAATGTAATGTTGCTGTGAAAAGACGAAATGAGGGGAAAGAAAACAGAAGAGCACAGGTGAGGTAAACATGGAGGCTGAGCTGAAGTGTGGTGTTGTTCTTCAGAGAACAGACGGAGCTGTTGAATATATGTGTGTGTGTGTGTGTGTGTGTGTGAGAAAGAAAGCATGTCTGTGATATTTCTGGTGTAGTCATTGCACTGGGTCAGAATGCCAGTGTTTTTCTCTTGCTCTTTTGTTTTGTCCTCCCTTTGCTTCTCTAAATTATTCAGCGCCTGAGGACGTGCTTTCTCTTTCTTACTTGCTCTTTCTCCTTCTTTGTTTTAGATTTCCTCTCTTTTGCTTTTTTCACTCTCTCTATTTTTTTTTTGTTACTCTTTTTAAATTGTATTTCAAGAATTCTTCACAAGCTGCGCTCCCAAGTTTTCATCAGTTGAAGCTAAACAGAGATGCTGTATGACAGCTCGAGATGATGAAAAACAAAATAAGACAAACAAACAACCCATGTTCTGTGTACAAATACAGACACGGCACAGATCTTTGCTTGTACTTTGACATCCAGATTCACTCTGAAAGAAACACAACTCTGTTGTAGAACCTAGCGAGCTACAGCCGATTAAGACATCACAGGAGCGTTCATGAAAGCGAAAACAGTAATAATACTGCACTGGAATTCAGTGTGAGTTTCTGGTGTTAATGAGGAACACTGTTTCTGTTATTTTCTGCTTTGGGCTACTTATGAGCTCCCATCTTGGTTAGGATGTCTACCTAGACAGTAAGTGTGGCAGCTCACTAGGGTTTGAAGCAGAGCCCAACAGTTTAAATCAGCCTAGAAAAGTCTGCAGATTGAGTCTCTTCGCGTCTCTTACCTTGGACTGATTATTTATATCCAGCAAGAACATGTACTCGCATTTTTTAGCAACATGATCAGTGTCTATAACACCCTGTATTATACCCTGTATTATAGACACTGATCATGAAAATCATTGAAAATGCAAGAGCCAAATACTTATCATGCAAAACAAAATGTCTTGCCACAGATGAGTCATAAACTGGAGAGTTTCTGTTACCTCCCTTATTTTTGTTATTTATTTATTATTATTTTTATTTTTTTTTGCCAAAAAATATTATTACAAAACATAATGTATTACATTATAATTTTTGTTTGATTTTATTTATGTTGTATAGCTTTTTGTCAATATACTCAACTTTTACAATTATCCATTCATTCATTTATTCGTTCATATTAGATTACTATTTTTTTTTTTTTATTATTATTGTATTTCATTTTTATTCTGCATTTGTTTTTGTTTTATTACTTATATTTTTATTATTTTATTCTGAATTGGTTTTTGTTGTATTTTATGTGTCGCTAGTTAATTCTATTTAAATTTATTTTATGTTATTATTATATATTTTTTTTATTATTTAATTTTATTAAACATTTTTATTTTGTTTTCATTTTGTAATTTTCATTTTATTTCAAAACTTTTATTTTATTTGTCACTGTTAACTCTTTCACCTATTTTATTTATTTATTTATTTTTATTTATTATTTTTTTGGCATTGTAAAAATGCTCAAATGTGTTTATACGAAGCCGGTGATGCACACTAAATTGAAAAACTGAAATTAAAAGAGCGAGAAAGCCATCCCCCTTCAGTCTCTGTCACCCGTCGTGAGGAGCCCTGTGGCTGAATGACAAGTCGAGCGTGAAACAACTGACTGCCCCCAGAAATCAGAGCCCTGGCCTCCCAGGAACTGATACATGCACATACACACACCACAGTGAGGGAACAGAGCGGGCCAACGACTCGACTGCTGAGTCTTCTTTCTCCCTCTCGCTCTGTCTCGTCTCTGATCCATCCATCCTGGCTTTATTCTCAGTGTTGTGCAGCCCACACAAGGACACAGAAGAGAGAGAACGAGCAGAGAGAGAGATTGAAGACGAGAGAAATGCCCGTAGGCTCAATCTGTTCTGTGGTGCGCTACACGCAGGCCATGGGGAGACCTCCACTCACTCCATCAAACTGTCAGACACACACACACACATTCAGACTGCAGAGGGAGAGGCTCTTTGCTGCCCTGGAGGCCAGTTCAAGTCAACATCCCATTTCCTTCCTTTCCTGCCTAATTTCTTCAGCACCCTCACTTAAATTCATATGGCCTAGTGCACTCTCTCTCTCTGTGTGTGTGTTTTACAGCTGATATACACTGGGAACAATTCAGTAATGCTAGTAAGTTTTACAAACAATTAAAAAATATTGTTTTGCTTTATATTATGCTTTACAAGAAAATATTTATTTTCTTGTAAAACATTCTCCAAATAATTAACACATTAACTTAATCATATTTTTAACTTTTAATAACTTTTACTTGTTTTTTTTAAGTATATCAGGCTACATGCAGTGCATTCGGAGAATTAGAATGCGATCCATTCAGAAATAATAAT
Organism: Enteromius unitaeniatus; assembly: GCA_032359435.1. Taxonomy (NCBI): domain Eukaryota; kingdom Metazoa; phylum Chordata; class Actinopteri; order Cypriniformes; family Cyprinidae; genus Enteromius; species Enteromius unitaeniatus. Next base: position 1,574,911 of record JAUMHI010000073.1, read on the forward strand.
AAATTATATGTGTGTGTGTGTGTATATATATATATATATTTTTTTTTTTTTTTTTTAATGTATTTTTTATGATTTGTATTGTTTTGAGTTTATTGCAAGTTCCAACCAAGGACACAAACAAAAAAAACAGTTGTTTAAAATATATATGTGTGTATATATATATATATATATATATGTAATTCAATAAATATCCTATTTTAGTTTTTCACTGTAAATTATGATAATTTATAGTTTTATTTGCACAGTATAATACAACATAAAGTCATACGAATAAGCTGGTTCACAGGTTTTACTCTACCATTCTAATTAGTTTTTTTGTTTTTGGTTTTTTTTTTCAAAAAATGTTCACTGAAAATAATTTTATCTGATATTAGCGTTATTGTGGAACTCAGCTCGGTTACATTTTATTTAATAGTCCACTTTAGACATTCCACTAACTATAAGTAACTCTGTAACTACATTGTCAACTAAATCTCATTCATTACCAACTACATGTCTACTAGGGTAAGCTTTACTTATTCATAAACTTTATACACAGTTTCTGATAGTCAGTATGTAGTATGCTGTGGACCCCTCAAAATAAAGTGTTAGTAGATATTAAGCAGACAGTCTACTAATACTCTAATGACTGCTAGTTGACATGTAGTTATGTACATGACAGTTACTTACTGTTAGTAGGATGTCTAAAGTGGACTATCGATATAAAGTGTTACCTTCAGCTCCACTGAATTTGGATATAGTGCAGGAAAAGTAAATAGTAAATCCAGTTTTGAAGAAGTACTAGATCTGTTTTGCAGAGACACGTTCATGTGGCCAAGCGTGAGTGGGATGTGTATATCTAAACAGATAGCAGATAATCGATCAAGACACATGAAGTGACTAAGTGTAAATAGACCCTAAGTGCTATAAAACTCCCTAGCTCTCCTTTGAGATCCTCTCTGTCACATCACACATAGCCAAACGCTGTGAGACGACTCGAGTGTTCTCATGGGCCGGCAGCTGAGAGCCACAGAGGCGCTGTTTGGCTCGGTTACAGATGTTAGTCAGTGATTACAACCATACCATTCCAGTGTTTAGCAGAGAGCTGGAAGAAATGTATTAAACGTCTGTAACGATCTGTCAAGACATTGTTTAGATGTTGTATTTAAAGACTTCAGGTTTCTTCAAATGCTCTTGTGCGCAGGTTTATTTGTGTTTCTATATGCCCTCATACAAGGGTAGAAATCATATTCTCACAGTCTCATTAAAGAATATATATATTATTTTTATGAATGTTCCTGATGCAGTAAATGGCCAAACTGACCTGTTTAGAGATTGTTTAGCCGTGAGGCTTGGAAATTTTCCAGTTTATTGCATTTAGTTAAGTTATGATTTAAGGTGCACTTAATGAACCAAATTTTTTTTAGAAAAGCATGTTTAGTTGATCTCTTAGTCTTTTCCATTTTAGGCTTCATTTATCATTTATTCATCTGTTGTCGGTGACCCTTTAACAGACTGCCGGTTCTGAAGTCGCTCTCGCTCTGCATCCCTCCCACATCAACACGCACTCTTCTGTTTCTATATGCATCGTTATCTCTCTCTCGCTCTCAGTTTCTACCTTCAGCCCCCTGATCAGATCAATAGTTCTTAATCCATCTTCTCTTTGGTCCAGTCACTTCCCATAGTGCCCAAAGGCAAAGTCGCATGTCAAATGCTGCATAAATTTGATGCCTTGATCAAATCAAAGTGTGGGCGGCTGGTTTTGATCCATCATTTATGCTGGGGTCAAGGAGAGCTGGTGTCTTCTCATCTCTGAAGGTTGGCGCTCGAGCAGCAGCATGACTGAAATATTATGCTGGCAAAGTTCTGTGAAAGCTCTTTGTTGACCTCGAGTCGGGATGTTGATGTATTTATAGACAAAAACGGTTTGATTATTTTTCTTTCCTTTACCATTGTAAGCAGCCATTTTTGTTTCTAACATGCTTTTGTGTGAGAGAGGCTCCAGGAACTGTTTGCCCTTCCGTTGCTTGGGTAAGATGTTTAGCGTTGGCACTGACTAAAAACTGTGAAGACAGTGGCGCCAAGGGGAGGGAGGGGAGGACCGTTTAAATGCCCTGCTGATGTCACAGCACCATGAAGTTACAGATCATGAATATGAATTATGGTATGCTCAAATGTTTAGTAAAGCTTTACAATAAGGGCTGTAAACGTAAAGCTTTCAGGCTTTATTTGGGGGAAAAAATCTACATATTATATTATATTCTCACTGTTCAAATATTTTTTAATAATTTAGAATTTTTAAATATAATTTAATTGAATATAATTAAATAATTTAATATTTTTTAACACTTATTATGCATAAGGGTTCTTATGCTCAACAAGGCTGCATTATTTGATCAAAAATACAGTGAAAATAGCATGATAGATGCTTAGTTCATGAATATTAATTATATCATCCTAAAATATTGAATAAGGTCCCATTTTTAACATGAGTTCATACATTATCTCACATGAACTAACTATTGTATGAGCAGTATGATTTTATTATATGATGGGTTTTTTATATATATTTTTATAAAAAGCATTTATTGCAAGGTTGTTTAAAAAATACATACAATGTTCATTCTTTGTTTGTTTGTTACTTCACAGCTCATTTAACTTCAGATTTCAAGACTTTGAATCGTTTAGTAACATTAAGAATCACAAAAGCTGTGAAAGTGTTGTTCTTTAATAGTTCATGTTAAGTAATGTCAACAAACCTGATACCAAATATTAAATATGATTAAATTGAATTAGATTCAGTCCGTAGTAAAGAATTTGTCCCAGACTAATTAAGGTGGTTGGGACAAACTCATTCTTGGCCAGATGTCATGTAATTGAAGCCTGTGAGCCCCGGCCTTTTGTTGTTTGTCATGCTAGTTGAAGTTACACTACTCGGGCCCTTGAGACTGTCTGAAGTGACTCAAGTTTCCCGCCGAGCCGCTGAGAGGGAGAGTCGCCTAAAGTGAACACTAACAGATACAGCCTTGTGTTCAATTATTTAAAGCCTGTAGTGTTGTATTCACAGACTCACTGGATTGTTTGTGCTAAGTGTATATTTGAAAGCCTAGAATTGAACTTTGACCTTCACCTCCGTTTGACCTTCTAGGAAGAAGTTAGCCTCTGTGATTATGAGGAAACAGCCTACATGATTGAGAGTTGACATTGGTTCTGAAAAAGAATAAAGATTAAGTGGCATCACTTATTTTTATTTTTGTAGTCAAATGCATTGTTTTAGTTAGTGCCCAAAAATCTAAATGCCCAAATATAACCGCAGTTTAGAAAATGTCTAATTTGTTGATTATGGCTCAAGTATGATTTCAATAGCGTTTCAAAAAAGTTCTCCTTACAGCCATTTACAAACATTTTGGGAATATACTTATTTATTTATCACTATTAATTACATTTTGTTCTGTTTTTTTTCCCTGTGCTTTTTTCATTTTATCCGTTTATGTAGTTTTAGTTTTAAATTACATTTTTATTTTCTGCTTATTTATTTATTTCATATTCAATAGCATGTATTTTCAATTTATTAAATGTTTTAGTTAGTTAAACATTCTACTGTACGTTGTGTTGCTTAACATTTTACAGTCTACAATTTGAATCTGATATATGTGACCCTGTACTACAAAAGAAGTCATAAACATCTTTTTTTTTTTTTATTGAGATTAGTACATCATCTGAAAGCTGAATAAATAATCTTTGCACTGATGCGTGGTTTGTTAGGACAGTATTTGGCCGAGATACAACTTATCGGAAATTCTGGAATTTGAGGGTGCAGAAAAATCAAAATATTGAGGAGATTGCAGCTAAAAGTGTCCAAATGAAGTCCTTAGTAATGCATATTACTAATCAATAATTACATTTTGATATATTTATAGTAGTAAATGTACAAAATATCTTTACCTAATATCCTATTATAATTTTTTTGGCACAACATAATAATTGTAGATAATTTTGATCCATACGTTTTATTGTTGACTATTGCTACAAATATACCCGTGTGACATAAGGCTCCAGGGTGATATATTTAAGCTTAATTTCGATTTCACTCATGGACATCGCTATGAACTTGAGGTATCTCCACATATGTCCGCATCTTTGGACGCTGATATTCCCCAGCTAAACTTTTTAAGACAAATGACCACATTCAGTGCTCTGGATGCTCTTCTCTCCGTAATACGATTCATGAAACGCTCGCTGTTGCGTCGATCCACAGCAGACTGGCCTGGTTATTATCGCACGTGCTGACAGCCCCTGATGATGTCACTGTTGTGCTGTTGCCATGGAGCCGACAGCGAAATGTATTCACGGTAGGTGCTGAGATCTGCTTTTGCATATTTTTTGGTCTCTCTGGCATCCTGTACTGCTGGAATCAGTATTCATCCAGACATCCCCAGGCAGACGCTGATGTTGAGCCAGCATGGCTGTCGTCAGGCTAGTTTCTCACTCCCCCTCCAAGGCCAATTCATTCCCAATCTCCTCAGCATGTGACAGGTGCAACTGTGTTATTGATTTGGGCAGTCGGTTTTAATGTGCTCCGGGATGCGCAACGCTTATTGTCTTCCCCCCCCTTGGTGTGCGTGTCTATTAAAATGCTGCCAGGAAAATGTTCTGAAATATTAGACAGTTCCCCCCCTCTCCTCCCATTCCCATTTCAGCTGAAATATATAAGCCCGTCGGCAGGCCAAAACCCAAGCCACGGGGTCCAGAGCGAGACTCGCTGTGAATAAATCACACTGGCTTGCTCACGCACACACATGCGGACGTGCCGCAGCGTTCACGAGGGAGTCTGTGAATAACGTGCGCTCACCAAATGTGAAGAAAGCTGTTTAAATGTCAAAACCCTCTTCACGGGAGATGACAGGAGAAGCTGTAATGTCCAATGTAAACATAACACCACATTTTATAGTATGTTCGCTGTGTCCATCTCATATGTTTTTCTACTCTGCTGCGTTTATCGCTGTGTTTAATTTCTGTCCGAGTCCCTGCTGTCTTCTCATGTCAGATTTATAGATCTATGTTTTGCACTCTTTAGTTTTAGTTGCAGCAAGGGTACTTTCATATATAGGTTTCAATTAGGGTGCTAAAATGGTACTGTATGGTACAGAGTACTGTACTGTACACATAATCTATGCTACTTTCATTTAAAACCGTGGTAATTCAGTGTTTGTAGCTGCTCTACATTTTGTAATATTTTTATATCAAATATTAAATGATTTTTTTAAATGAAGTATATATGTTGTTGTGCAAAATATAATGATATGAACTATAATGATATAAGACTAAAATGCTTGTGTAAGCTGCCTCAACTGAAAATATCTTGCTCTGACGTATCTTAAAATATGCCAGCATCATTGTTCTGTCTTAAGATGCACACATGTAACATGTTCTTCTTAGGCCTTTTTAAAAGCTGCTTAAGGCCTAGTCCTGGCTTAAGCTAAGGGTGTACTAACACTAGGCAGTCTAAACCGTGCCCGAGTGCGTTTGACCACCAAAGCGCGGTTCGTTTAGCCGTCCCTGGCCCGGTTGGAAGAGGTGTGCCAGAGCACGGTTCAGTTGGACTCAGGCCCCGTTCGCATGTAGTGTGAGCGCGGAACAGGGTGCGCGGCGTCACGTTTTGAATCGTACTCTGGCCTGGTTCACGGCAACCATGCCTAGTGTGAGTACACCCTAAGCTCCGTCTGTGAAACCGGACCTAAATTTTTTTTAAGGGTTTCTTGCATTATATCTAGTGTAGTTTTATATTTGTATATATATATATATATACTGTACAACTACACTATATACTATATACAAACACACATACAGTATGTGTTTTTGAAGCACAAAAACTATAGTCTTAAGTTGCACTTAACATCACTTCAAATTATTTGGATATCGAATAAAGATCATGTTTCTGGAAGATATTATGTATATGATCTACTGTAAATATATCAAAACCATTTAATATGCATTGCTAAGGACTTAAAAGGCTAGTTGGTTTTTGTATAAATCTGGAGATGTATAAATCTCAATATACACAAAAAACTTACCCATATGATTGGTTTTGTGCTCCAGGGTCTATATCCAGAGCACAATGCTTTGTTACAGTGAAAGAATCAGAAATCACGTCCCTTTCTCACTACAAATACGGTTTTGTTTCTCAGAATTATTTTTGCACTCTGTTCTGAATGAATTCGTTCCATGTCTTCCTGTTTTCTGTTCTTGCCCTCTTTTGGGTTCAGCCGAGCCTCTTCTTGCCGCACAGGATGTATGTGCGCCTAAGTCCTGTGCGTTCAAAGTGCGTATGTATTCACACCCACATACTTCCACACACAAATGCACACAATCTTATATCTTATGTCCCCAGCAAACATTACATTCAGGGTGGAATCTTAGCCGCATTTGGCCGTTACACCAGATACAGTCATACTCAGCTTTTGTTACTTACCACCAGAGCAGAGAAATGTAACCACGAGTTTGAATCACTGACAGAGCTGTCGACTTTGAACTGTTTGACATCCACATCGCCCAACAAGAAAATCCCACCTGAATAAGAACATGATTGACAATCGGCTAAGCCACTTTGTTTGTGCTAATGCCTTGGACCTACAGTGGATGACTTGTGACAAGTAGAGCTGAGCAATTAGGATTTGTTTAGCCAGTGCTGCAAAGGACAGAGTCAATGAATGGGTGTCTTTAATCCACAGCATAGTCTCACACAAACGTACATGAAACATCTATGCACACAAAGGCAGCGTGCTGCTGTACTGTGCTGAATTTCCATTGAGCGAATGCAGGCTTTTGAATTTAAGAGCGCTCTGAGAGTTCCCCTGTCTCTGGCTGCAGAGTCTTTTTGTCTAATCTTTATTTTCATGCGAACTATAGGAAAGTGTGCGGTGAAACCCTATGCATACACACACACACAAACAAATCAAGCCACAAGAAAGCTGCTTGTTTGAGTAGGACCTGTCATTATTAGTGAAAACTGAGAAACAGGTTAACGTGTCTGCTCTCTTGATGGTTTTTTTGTTTATAGCATATTCAAAACACATAATAGGCATCAGTGGCCAAAGACAGGGACTCTTTTACTTCTTTTTCACAGGTACAATCCAGTCATTTTATTATAAATACATTCATGAGGATGAAAGATTTCCACACACAGATTTTGCATGAAGTTCAAGTTGGTCACAAACATTTGCCAAGCTGACCAGCAGAAAGACTTGTTTTGAAAGTGACTTTTCTGTGAGCGGCGTTCCTTGCATTGCAACAGTGGATAAAGTTGGATAGTCTTGGAGACATATAAACTACACTTATGAATATCTCTTATTCGAGCGTAAACAAGCAATCGTATTCTAAGACTAAAGAAGGTTGAATGGAAAATTTTCATTTCAGTAGGAAAAAAACCCAAACTTCAGCTCCTCATTAAGAAAACAAAAGTGAGTGGTTGCGATCAGTCCTTTAAGTGCAAATGGCTTGTAATTGCTCATTTGCATATGCATAATTGCAGTCCATTTATGCCGCGAGACCTGAAATGTCCTCCACCACTTGTTCAAATGAAAGGCTAGAAGCGCAAGAGTGTGCAATAATGGCCCGGCATGAAAAATTTATGGAGGAATACGGCACTCCAGCGCCTGCTAAGTGTTGTAGAGCATATTTGGTAGCATGAAGAGAGGGAGACATGTGCATCCTAATTAGATTTTTTTAAAGTTTGTACCGGTGGTCGTTTTTTGTGCTCATCTGTCCATCGTAAATTAGTTGAAGTCTTTCATCAAGCCTCTTCTCTGCACTTTCCACCTTTCTCTTTAACTTAACTTTTAGATTAACTTTGAGCTGGACAGAACGATTCTGGATTCAATCTTCAGAAGAACATTTCTTGGGTGAAGTAATGAGTTATGGTGGAATCTGATGCACTTTGCTTAACGCAGTTCATTTTGACACAAACATTGTGGGTTTTTTTCTTTGCAACTTTCAAGACTCTTTAAATGCACTTTTTTGCCGTAGTAGAAAAGCAAAAGGGAATTAAGGAGACAATTATTTGAGCCTCAGAATTTATTCTACAAAGATAAACGTGTTCATTTATGTGTAATAATTATGCAAAATAAAATAAAATAAAATAAAAAAATGAACTGTAGCATACAGTATATTAATATTTAGAGAGAGAGAGCAAGATAGCAATTGTGTCTACAAATGTAAAACATTGATAGTAAAGAATGGACTGGAACTATATACTTCTTTTTTTTTTTTTAAGTAAGTGGTTGCATACAATTTATTTGAGCTTTATTTAAAAATTAGTCAACTATTAGATTGCAACCCCTTACCTTTAAAGTCAATAAAACGCTAAAAAAAAGCTAAATTCCCTTGCTTTGAGTTTTTGTCTCAGCGCTGGCGGGCTGTCACATAGCTTTCGGATAATTTTTCCGGCAGCATCTCATCCATATACGAATAATTCCCCTTAACTTTCCCTCTATAATGATCCGTCGAGCCGCTCAACTCTCCTGAAAACCGAAGGAAAAGTTGGATTTTATGGTGTCTCACTTTTGAACCATGGCAGCCTCTTTCAAACGTATCACTTCATCCCCTTCATCACCTCCATTTTTGTTGAAAGGTGTCACCGAAAGAAGGAAAAAAAGAGGAGCCGTAAAAATCGTACCTGAACCGATAATGAGGTCGGAGAATGAATGAATAATTCTCTCATATCTTTTTCTTCTCACTATCTCCTTACAGTGTGACAGCGAGAGTGACATCGATGACAAGGTAAGACTTCTTTTCATGAGTGTTTGTGTGTTTACTTAACCCGCCGCCGAGTGAGTACGAGTGATTTTGGAGTTTATCGTCTCCTGTCTGCATGCGTGTTTGTGTATGTGTGTAGATGACAGAAAATGGCTGCCAGTCTTGTGATTGTTGTTTATTTGCATATTAAAGCCATACAAAGGCAAAGGCGGTGCGATAGAGAGAAAGTACACTTATTGCGGAAGTGTTTTAAGCTTTGTTTGAGGTGTCATTGTGTTTGGCGTGTCAATTCAAATACTTTGAAGTTGTTTGAACTTGAAAACTAGACACCTGTCTTGATGTTTGTGCTAGTTAATTCTAGGCAGGAAGTACTATTGTGAACTTCACTTAAAGAAGGAAGGGAGCGCTTTTGTAAATGTGAAGAAAAGGTGTTTTTGATTAGCTAAAGTAACTGTAATTCTTATTCTTATTAGCATTAATGTACTATTTTGATGGGTTTTCCTTGTCCTGTTTCTGAAAGGTGCATTATTTAACCTTCTATCAGCTATCATGGAGACCAGGCTAGTTGGTTTTAAAGCTGGGACGCTGGTTTAAGCTGGTCCTTTTACTGGTTTGCCAACATAAACCAGCATATGCTGTTTTTTCAGCAAGGCATTGTTTCGAATTAGGCTACCATTCATTACTACATCCTCCAAAGTTGACATTTCAGTCCCACTTTATATTAGGGGGTCTTAATTACTATGTACTTGCATTTAAATGAATCATTTGGTACAATGCACTTATTGTGTGCATACATGTTTTTACATTGTACTTATATTTTTAAAAACACCTATGCAATTACATCCATAATTAATTTCTGTAATGCATCCCTTACACTTTAACCCAGCCATAAACCTACCCAACGTTTTGCCATACAATATGAGCACACTAAGTACACTGTACTTATTTTTTGATGTCAGTACATCGTAGTTAATGCCACCTGATATAAAGTGTGATTGATGTTTCTGTGTGAGTTTGCATGACCGTTTTGATGTGCGGGTAAAATGTTGTCTCTGGTTTATAATTTGATTTGTTATCTCGTCAGCAGACGTTAAATGACAGAACTGGTCTTATCTAAATTTGCAGATTCTCTTGTTTAATGTGATGTATATATAGCATCCACGCAAGCTACTGATTTGCATATCCTTTGCAATATAAACAACAGCTACAGCCATATAGTGATGGATAGATAGGTCTCCGATTATACCATTATGTCTAATTTGTTATTCAAATGCGCTCTGGTCACGAATGCTTTCGAGATTTGGTTAGCGGTTTGTAGGTTGCCAGATCCTTTCCGGTGGAATGTTTTTCCCCGGCACCTTTAGCGCTTGTTTATCTTTTAATATTGATAACCCTGTAATGTCTGTCACCCATATAAACAGCATGTAGCTCCAGTGGAAGTGTAACACGTGTTAATTCCCCTGCAGTTAAGCAATTACTCCCTGCTAAATGAATGTGATAGCATAACTAATCTCCTGTAAGCCAAGCTCCCAGTTCAGTGGAAAACGTCTCCGGCGCGCTCTATAAATAATACATTGATAGCGAGCAGCAATTTGCATTAACCGCAGCTCACGCTAGTCAATAGGCTTTTATCTCTCTCCTCATTGAGGCAGATGGTAAGAGAAAACCTCTTTGGATTTGACACGATGAAGAGAGCAACGTTTAGAGGCTGCTGTTCTTTTAACACTAGTATGCTTCAGAGAAAAGAGAATCAGGGTATTCCACACTTATTTTAGGGCCCTTTACATTCTTTGTTTCTCTGTGGGTCTCGTTCATTTAATCATGTTGTGTTCCAGATCATGATCATATGGATGCTTTTTATTGCTCACGAGTTATTTACATGTTCCTTTATGTGTTTCTAGGCATTCAAACTGATCATAACAGATCTAGGGCAAAGAAAGTAGAGGGAACATGTGGCCAGGTTTGAAGCACACAGCATAAATTTTTAGTTTAATAATTCGGTGTTGATCCTAGTGTGAGTTCTGGCCGTTATTAAAACTATTTTTAGGCTTGGCACTGGGGTGATATCGTACTTTTTGGTCATCGTGGAGATGCTCTTTAAAGTAGCGTAAGGTTGTGAAACTGTATATGCGCTGCTATTCAAAATAAATTTGATATTCATGTTTGAGAACACATTAAATTGAGCAAAATCAATGCAAAAAAAGCATGATTTCTTAAAGATCATGTCACACCGAAAACTGGAATAATGGCTTGTCTAAAGTCATCTTGGCATCACAGGAATAAATTCCATTTAAAATATACTAAAATTATATTTCAGGCAATGTATTTTTAAAAATAAACATTAATCAAATGCATTTTTTTACAGTAATATACATACATTATTTAAGTGTGTACTATAGATATCAGTTTTTAGATTCTTTTGCCATGTTAAAATGTAAAATTTAGAGTTCCCGAGAGGGATGTATATGTAGCACATGAAGGGTAATCCCAGACCTTTCCTTCACATTCATGAGAACACATGGAAGTAATTGCAGTGCTCAGAGTCAGAAAGAGTTTGTGCTCCTTCGGAAGAATGCATCCGGTTAGGATTTCTTGTCTCTTCTGCTAGAGATAATAGTTGGAGGTGAGGGCATTGAGAAAATGAGCTGTGGTTGGTGTTTGTGTCCAGGTGCCTCGTAGGTGTTTTTCTATGAACTTATCGATCTTAAACAGTGAGCACAGGCAAGATAACATGTTTACCGTTTCAAAAATCACTCATCATAATTGCTTTGCATAAAGAAAAGAATAAACACTGTTATTTGTAAATGTATACATTAAAATCTAATCTTTCCCTCCTGTTGAGTGGTACTGTAACAGGTGTCTTCCCTGAACAATAGCTCCTTTGAACAGTTGCAGGAAGAACGTGAACATTCTCTCTCATGGAGTTTTTACACATTACTACATTATAAAACAGCCCGCAGGTGCGCTGGAGGGGCGTAATCAGTTGGGCTGATTTGAATAAAATTGCTTCATGTGTAGATCGAGTCCACTTATTAACAAAGACATCACGACTTGTTCAAAGAAAACAGCTCACGCGGTGCATGACAGATGATACCACCTGAGGGTTAGAGCCATCGCTGAAATTACATACGCAGTTGCGGCCAAAAGTTTTAGAACTAGCTGGAGATAGTATATTTTTATTCATTTGGAGCATTGTATGATTTCTGCTTTCATTATGTATTTTTTGGAACAATTTTTTTTCCTGTTCCGAAGTGGCTGACAGCTGGTTTTGTGTGTGCTTCTTAAGGAAATGATTTCTTTTAAAGGTTCCTGTACAGAAGGATTAAACATTGCTAAAGAACACATTGAACACTTTATCTTATTCTTTTTTGTGCACCAGTATTTCTGACATGTTTCCTGTTATATATTGTAGTGTCTCAAATCAATTTTATGAATGATCAGCTCATGTTATGCCTATATATATGTACAGTCATCTTTAATCAGATAGACATAACTTTACTTTCCACTGATGTCATTTAGGCTTTGTGGACTGTAAGATAATTCTTACCGATAGCCAAATAGCTATTTAGACTAAATTTAGTCTGACTCCTTTCTGGTATGTAACGTCCAGTTTTCGTGGTCCCGTAAATTCCAGATGCTCTGTATTTTCATCATTGACTGTCCTGTTTTACATTATTCCTTGTGAACATATTGACTTCAAGTCAAGTTCTTTCTTTTTAAAAAGTGGGAAGTTGATTCTAACAGCTTGGATCAGAGCAGTTTCATTGGTTTGAACTGCACTGCTGTGATGTTTAAAAAAAAAAGAAATGAATATTTTTATTTAGAATGGATTAGTGCTGGGCAATGATTGATTGTGATGAATCGCCTCTGAAATAAACCTTTTCAGCACATGAAGAAGGCAGGTGCAAAAAAGTACCAGCTGACAGCAGCTAAATTCTATCAGAAATTAAAAAAGCAATCCTACCCCTTGTAAGGAGAAATATATATTAGCAGTTTCAGTCCCAAGTGATGGCCTATAAGAAGGTGTCTCATTACCAACATGTCACACAAGTAATATTTCATTATGTGTAAAAGCAAAGAGCTCTCTCAAGACCTTAGCAAACAGTATTGTTGCAAAACATACAAAGTATGTTCCTATACTTCTGGATGTTACAGTGAGCACTGTTGGGGCTATAATCCAGAAGTGGAAGCACTGGGAAAATTAATTTAACTGAAGGAAAGACAAATAGAAAAATGTACCTAGACACCCAAACGCACAGCCAAGGAAACCCTCAACTGGTTTCAGAGAAAGAAGTTTGTAGATTTTTTTTATTTATTTTTTTTTTTTGGTGGAAGAATGGACCAAAATCACACCTGAGCAATGCATGCCACTCGTAGTTCTAGTTTACTTACACTTGAAGCTGTCATTACTAAGGTTTTTGTATACTTTTTTTTCCTGTGTCATTCCATCTTACTACCCAGAACCTAATTTCTGAACTTGTTTTGTTTTCTTTGTATGTATGGATTAGTTGGATTGTTACCGACATCTGCTGAAAACATGTCAACAGCACCTTTACACATATATTTACAAAAATGCTGAGGTGTTCAATACTACGCTGCATCTATATAAATGCATTACGCTTATATATTAAATATATAGCACCAATTCATCATATTAGAATGATTTCTGAAAGATCATGTGACACTGAAGACTGGATATTTAGCTTTAGCATTACAAGTATAAATTATTTAGAAATTTCTCACAGTATTATAATGAAATATCAAAACTGTATTATTGATAAAAAGAAATGCAGCCTTGGTGGGCAAAACTAACTTCTGGGCGATAAAGATAGGTTGGTTTTGATACAATTGCTTCTGGTATATTGTGTGTTGCAAAAGACATACCTCCATATGAATCTGGATCAGCACTGGAATCTAAACATGATCCATTCAGTCCGGTGGTTGCATTGTGACAGATTTCCACAGCTGCATGACTCGAGGACAGAGCTGTCAGCTGTGATTCTATCTCACCTGGCAGGTGAACACTGAAAACTGTCTATTTTGTTGGGCAGCTTAAAGAGATTTCAGTTATTTCATTCCTCTCTGTCCGTTACAGCCGTGTGACAGCATGTCAAATAACACACCCAGCCATTTCAGCCACTTCAGGTAAACACAGACATTTTCCCCTTTAACTGAAGAGCTTTAGAGCTGTCTTTGTTGACACCCTAACCCTTCTCCCTCTCTCAATTCAAGCTATTTGTCCTGTCAACTATCATGTTGTTCTATATGACATTGGAAGCATTAGCGCAACACGCTTGGCTTTTATCTTTGCGTTGGCCCCAAATTGATGGGCCACTGCCGTTTAAGACCCACCTCTTTTTATGAACTCCTTTACCTACACAGTCCTACATGGAAACATCATGCTAACATGCTTTTGAGATCTGAGTGTTATCGTATGATACAAGTTTGAATGCTGTTTATTCGACGCTCTCAGGTTTAGCATGCTGATGCATAACACAACTCACAAATGCAAGCAAATGCAAACTTAGCAGACTGCAAGCTGACATACAGTAAAACTTAACACACAACATAGCTCTAAAGAGTACTGTTTTTTAGAACTGTTTTTTTCTATTGATTAAAACGGGACAGCATCAGCAAGGCTTAAACTATTCTGGAAATGCTGGGAGTTGTTTCGGGGGTGTATAGGTAGACTTTTTCCGTGTGAGATTTTCAGCTCTTTACGTTTTGTTTCTCCTCTGTGAGGCATTGATTGGCATATTCATTTCGTCAGACCATATCTCATTGTGATAAGGATGAATATTATTATATCCAACCTTTAATGAAGGGATTCTTCTTCTTTATGACAAATAAACACCCTGAACAACCAGTGTTTGTTATATGAATTCACAAAAAGACAAAAAGAATAGTATGTGCCTAATTACATTTACAAAATCTTAAACTAGTATAATAGTTATCTTGTGATTTTATGCTGATTTAAATACATAATTAAATCAGTTGAATTAAATCAAGTGTTTATCTACTCTTAAAAATGGTAAAAGTGCTGTATAATAACAAGAATTTAGGGACAAATATACAATTTAATATTTTAACCTTGCAAAACCTTAATTATTCTTAAAAGGCATGTTTTCAGTATGTAAAATAGATGCATTACATTTATTTATTTACTTAATTATGAATTTATTTATTCATTAATTCATAAAGGCATTCATTCACCCAAAATGAATTAATTATTGATGTTGTTTCAATCCCACACTGTAAAAAAAACTGTGAAAATACTACGGTAAAAACCTGTTAAATTTACTTGCTAAAATGACCTGTTAACCTGTTAAAATGACTTGCTCATCACCACCTGCATTTGGTGCTTATCAGTGTATACAAAATAGATTTCCCTACTTTCATAGGTTGGTATATTAACAACATTATATCAGTTATTGCGGTTTATTATTAGAAATTACGGTATTTAACTGTAAATTTAACATAAAACCGTAAAGAAAAAATACTGTTGCTGGATTTTTCATGGTTTTATTCTGGCAACCACAGCTGCCGTTTTTTTAAGGTAAATTATACAGATTTTTTTTTACAGTGCATAAGACTTTTGTTTATCTTGAGAACTTTCTGACTCTCCACAGACAATAAGGACACTGCCACCATAAAGGCACAAAAGCATTTATTTTATTTAGTGTTTCTAGGATAAACAAAAGTCTTACGTGTTTAGAACGGCATGTGGGTAAATAATGCCAGAATAAAAATTTTGGGCTAAACTATAAATGGCATCCTCGCCCCTTTTTTAGCACCGTTTTCCTCCTTTGCTCCTCTCTGCATCATTTTGACGATCTGAGGGAACTAATGATCTGTAATGTACCCTCTACCCCTAGACCCTTCTTAGCTGTCTCTTCTCTCTCTCCTCTCGTCCTCCTTTTCTCATATTCAGTCATAAACAGGCCACCCACAGGCTTGCTGACAGGCCTCTAATAGTTTTTTTATGGAGGTGAAGATGGAGCGGCTTAATGTTTCGACACAAGCAATCATCGCTCCTCATCTCTTTAATGAAATTAGATTAAGTGCACCTGGGGAAGGGCTGAGGAGAGGGAGGCCGAACGCCGGTTAGGACGCTAGCTTTCATTTAAAACCAATTTGCCTGCAATATTCCGCCATCAGCCTGGGATTCAGCATGCAGTCGGAACGGAGGGTGAATGAGATCACACTGGCACAGACGGGTTTAATTCTCTTCCCCGCGGGCGGCGTGAAATTATAACTGACACATTCGACACACACTTTAATATGGAGATGCCATTTTTCTTCTGTCCAGCATGGCTTTCATTCTCTATCCTCTCTAGCTTTCTTCACCTCACGTCTTTCCCTCGCTTGCCTATAATTTCTCTCTCTCTCTGCTTTTCTTACTCTATTTCTCTTTCTTTCTCTTAATGGCATCATAATGTTACCTCTCTCCGAACCGCTAAAGCATGGAAGCGGTTTTCTTTCGAATTTATTTATGTTACGACTGTTTCCAATGTTCTCTTCTTCGATTTGTGAGAATGTATTTTCTTTGAATGTCAGGAGTTACATCTGGTCCATGTTTTCCTCGCTATTTTGTGGTGCTACTTAAATGCAGCACGAGAATGGAAGCGGAGATCTGACCCAGTGTGGAATTTAACGATTTTTCTTTCTTTTTTTACATTAATCTTGTGTTTCTATTGGAATAATTGCAGACCAAAGGCCTTTTAGCACAATTTTAACTGCTCTCAAGAATAGGCGTCCATATATTTAAGTTTAACCAAAAATGAAATCCCTTATAATGCTTATCCCTAAATGCTTATACTTCTCTTTTCTATACCATGAAAGCCAGCCATGTTACAAGTCATATGATAGCTATTCATAAACAGGCTGAAATTGAAGTTACTGTTCAGATCTAATGTTCACATCCATAAGCCCACAAATGTTTGAGTACAAGTGAAACAGGCCATTGCAGTAGGTTTGACATCACCGATCCCATACATAGTTAGTTTTTGCTGAAGTCTGTTCTACATATACTGGTATTGTATGTCTTCAGATGACTTGTAATATAACACATGAGCCATATGGCCAACTTTTGTGTTTTTTTAACGATGGTTTTCGGCTTTTTTTTGAGTTTGACATCTGTGGTCAGTACGAATTGTTTGGAAAAGAGCAAAGCGAACGTTCTTCACATTTCTCCTTGTGTGTTCCACGGAAAAAGTAGCAGCATACTGGTTTGGAACGGCATGAAGGTGAGTGAATAATTACTGAATGTTTAACAGCGTTCGTGTTTTTGACTTGACTATGAAAGAGTAATATGTCCTGTACGGCTTGACGCCAACCTCATTAAAGCGTCACACTGAAACGAGGTTTCCGCAAATACACATCATAGATGGCTGGCAAGGACACATTCACTTTGACGTACACTTGTGAAATAGTGCTTATTATATCGTCTGTTTATTCTGGCATTGGGGAGAGGTTGAGTGAGGCCAAACATAATCACGATACAGTATGAATTATTGCTGGAGCGGGACGAGTGTTCCAGGTATTGTCTGAAAACAGGATTAGTTAGCATCAATTATGAGTGTGTTTTCTTACACAGGGCGATTGCTAGTGCAATTCTGTCCATCTGAAACCTTCTAGAACAAATTTCCTAACAGACTGCAATATCGAACTCTAACATCAGGCTGAATTGCAAGCAATACTTTGTTACTGTGGTTTTCTGTCCTAATTCTAGGTGTCTGTTTTCCTTTTTTGAACAAAACTGTGGATCAACGTCAGGTGTTTCCCGCAATCTGAGCAAGTTAATGTGTGCTTTTAAAGGTGGATTGTCGTGGCAATCTACCCAGTGCTTTTGCTAGGAACAGTGTGTGAATAACAAGCCAAACCCTATAAACATTTTTCCACATCAGTAATAAAACTACAATTGAGTCCATATTGGACGCAGATGTTGTCTGCTGAGGAAACATTTGGTGCATATGTGTGTGCACATGTGTCAGACTGGAGTATTTCTGATCGTGCATAAACATGATGCTTAAGTGCCTCTTATTCAATAAACATTGGCGGACGTTAACTACTCGCAGCTTGTTGCCAGTGCTTTGTGATTCCAACTGGAGCTTGAAAACCAAGATTTGTCCCAGCCAGGGCTTGTCTGGAGAAGTTTTACATGAGCTGAGGTTTCACTTGTCTTCCAAGAAATGACACAGGCAATCAGAGGGAACTCGCAGAAGGGCTCGCTGCAACTATTAGCCCATGTCATTGATTGTAATGCACCCCGTGAGAGATGAGCCTTTCGATGGAAAGTATCAAAGAGTTTCGTAGATATTTCAATTCAGTGTAGGACCCAGTGGTCTTGACAAGGGGTGCTTGTCTGTTCAGTGAAAAAGATAGACAGACAGACAGATAGATACATACATACATAGATATGGTGAATTCTGGTGCAATCCTAACTCTCCAGTGTACTACATTTGAAAACCCAGAATGTGCAGGTATGTTGATGATTTATGCAGAAAGAGAATACACTCTGTAGAGCGAGCGTTCGGAGATGACGACCAAAACACACAAGCCCGACTGCTTTCAATTATAGTTTGGATACAGCGATTGAGTCCCTCATGAAAATAATAGAGGCCGCTTTGATCCGTTCCACTGAGGGGAAAAGGTTGCGGGCCTTGAAAGATTACAGGAAAAAATAATTATTGTATCAAGGAGGCCCACATAAAACTTTATAGAGGCTTTTGAGGCACATGGGGTAAAGGGAAGCAAGTCCTAACGATGCTAGTCACTAGCGCTCATTCGCCAAATTTTCCTTTTTTAGCAGCTTTTAATAGTGTAGTTATAGTCTGGGCTGTTTTATAACTTTAAAAGGCAGCCCTAGTCTCACTGTGCTTTTATTATACTTCAGAGGAGCCCTAACATACTGCAACTTCATTTGTCTAATTTACTTTCATATGCTAGCTAGCGTGCGCACTTTAGCGAGCTTAGCAGCGAGCGCTAACTCTTATGAGTTCTGACAGGGTTGTTCTGGAGCGAAATCAGCAGCAGACTGGCATTAACCCCACCTCCCTGCTGGCAGCACAGATAGGTTAGATGGGGCCTCGATTAAATTAATTTGACTTCATTAGCACAAACCTGCTACAGTCAGAGCACCCGCGGTGTTGCTGTAGAGGGGCATTGGGAGACGCCTGGCAGAGGATCGTAGGAAAGCTAACACATGGCCTTGACAGCCGGAATATGCAAGCCCATGGACGGAGGGATGGCTGCCAAATGAGTGTGATGTGCGTCAGTAGCTTTAGGGGAGCTCCATCAACGCCCACCCTCAACCCTGATGCCCCATAAGGTGATGATTCTAAGTTGCAATCCAGTGCGAGCTCCGTCAGTTTGTACCTACTGGCATTAAAATGCCCGGTCGGTACAATAGGCCTCTATTTTTGTAGTAAACAGTATTGTTTTGTGTTTTTGTTTTTCTAGTGGGCTAAACTCATTTTTTGCATGCTAGAGAATGCTCATATGGAAAGAAGCATGATGGGTACTAAATATACTATATTCTATACTGTTGGTTTGCCCCTTCTTGCATAAAAATGCCCAGTCATTGCAGTAGGCCTCTATTTTTGTAGTAAACAGTATTGTTTCGTATTTAGTTTTTCTAGTTTTTGTCTAAAATCATTTTTGTTTCACACTTTATTTCGATAATTCATTCAGACATTCTACTAACTTTATGTAACTTTGTAACTACCTGTCAACTACGTGTCAACTAATTCTTGTTAATTCATAACTACATGTCTATTCTTAGAGTAGACTGCTAGGGGTAGGTTTAGGGTTAGTAGAATAAGCTGACATATACTTGCATAGTTTCTGATAGTCAGTATGTAGTATGCTGTGTAC
>JAUMHI010000073.1:1594618-1621838 GCA_032359435.1 Enteromius unitaeniatus
GTAGGTTTAGGGTTAGTAGAATAAGCTGACATATACTTGCATAGTTTCTGATAGTCAGTATGTAGTATGCTGTGTACCATGTAGTTGCAAAGTTACTTACTAGTAGTTAATTATCTAAAGTGGACCATCAAAATAAAGTGTTAGCTTATTTTTGCTTGCTAGAGAATGCTCAGGTGAAAAAAAACATACATACAAGTCCCTAAACATACTGTACTCAGATTGTAGCAAAGCACTGAACATTATCAAGTAGGAGTAATGAGTAATGTATAATGAAGAGATTGAACTACTTATTTATCAAATGCAGAGATCAAACAATGAAATCAAGTGTCCCCAACTAAGCAAGCCAGAGGCAACAGCAGACACCTAAAAACACCAAAACCCCATCCATGAGAGAATAGAGAAAAAAAAACTTGGGAGAAACTAGGCTTAGTTGGGTCAAGTTCTTCTCTGGCCGGACGCCCAGCGTTTGTCTGATTGTGTAAGGACTTATAGTGTGTGTGTTTGTGTGCATCTGTTTAAATGAAAATTTGAGTACTACCTTGAGTACTATAGTTAGTTAGCGCCAGATCAATTCAAGAACAGACATTGTCAGTGTGTTGGCCAGGCACTTACATTGTATCCTATAATTGTGTAAAATGTGTTGAAAGAAACATGCTGGAATAGAGCGGATTGGTTTTTGGGAAAGATCTTTCAAACAAAAACATTCTGTGACATTAGTAGCTTAAAATCAGAACAGATGGCTTCAGTCTATCTTTTCTCTCACTTGTCATAGTTTTGCTGGTTTTTGCTGGAAGGCTTTTGACAAACAACAATATTTTATTAACGTTTAGACTTATGGCAGAAGTATGGCAATTCTGAACTGGGAAAAAAAAAGTTGTGAATTTCTTTCAGCACAATATTACAGATAGGCTAGGTTTTAAATAGCACTTGCTTTTAGTAAGGAAAGGAAGCGTGCCAACACTTTTTTTTCAGAAATCATTCATGTAGAATTTTTTTTTTGAGCAGCAGGAAATCATATTAGAACAATTTCCGAAGTATCATGTGACACTGACGACTGGAGTAGATATAAGTAAGACTAAATTACAATATTATAGATTCTACTGTATTTTCTGGGCATTTAAAAAAAAACAATAATGTACATGTGTCCATTGATTTGCTGTGTGCTGTTTAAAACTGATTCTTGCATGTATTTCAGTCATTTTCCTGTCAGTGTTACAAGTACTTATTCTGGATTGTGTAACTGCAGTTTGGAGGCCTTACTGTCAAAGGTTGACACATAAATGAGTGCAGTTCTGCCAAATGCGGATCCAGGGGCCTCAATTTTGGAATGGTGCGACTGAATCACAAAACACGTAATGAAAGAACACAGTTATGGCCTACAGAAGCAGAGATGAGCAGGCCGCCATTGTGCACTGACCTGTGCTCATGTGGGAGTGCAGGGATAAATAAATAAGTTTGCAAATAAATAAATAATGTTGGCGGTAACTCCAGCTTGGCCTGCGGTAGCCAGAAGGCGGTAAGTTTTCTCTGTCTGGCGTAGACGGGAGAGCTCTTTGATCAGGAGAGCATCTGAAGATTCGCTCCACATCTGCACAAGGGGAACGAGCCACAAACTGCCAAGAAACGTTTTAATGACGGCAGGATTAGAGAATGAAAGGCAGCTCCAGATGGTGGACGGCGCAGAGCTGCGTCCGCGGTGGGTTTTTTTAACTGCTTTTTTATTGATAAAATATGGGGTGAAAAATTGCGCGGGGCTTATTAGGCGTCCCGCTGCACTGCCGCTCAGCTGGCCAAGCTGTTCGCTATGGCCTCTGTCCAAACACGCTTCCATAAATTTTTAGCAGTGCCTTTAAATCTACGAGATCCCGGTTTGTTAAGCCCCACCCACACTCCTGTCCACCTCCCTCCAGTCTCTTTCTTTCCTTCCCACAGGCCTTGAATCCTCAATCCTAGCGTCCAACTCGTTTTTTCTTCGTCTTAGGCTTTTCACTTGGGCTGTTTGAATGTCTCGGATGAAAGCTGTTGTTGGCTCGGTTTCGGAAAAGAGCAGGAGGATGGAGCAGGGGAGGTTTTGTTGGGGAGAGTCCCGCTTTTCAGGCTTGTTATGATGAGCCAAGCAGCGATGTTTAGCTCCTCAACAACTTAATTCCTGCATGATTTCATTAGTCACCGGCCCTTTCTGAAGCGAAGCGAGGAGCTGGGGTGATTAATCAGATACATGCTGCCCTGCTTCTCAGCTACTGGCAGGGACGATCAGAGACTAAATCAGAGAGAAAGTGTATGCATTTTCACTAAGTGTGAATGTCCTCTTTGTTGATGATTAGATTGACATCGTTCGGCTGTGAGTTTTATGCTTTATAAACAGCAGAGCAGCTCTACAAATTCTAGTTGTGCGGCTCTTGATTTAATGCTAACTTCTTGCTGGGTGCCTTTGTGCCTTGTCAATGCTTTAGCTGAATGAGTCAAATGTGGCGCCAGCAAATGTTGAGATGACTGCATTCATGTTTTTTCCTGAATGTCTGAAAACAAGGACACATATTTGTCTCCACAAAAGAGAAAAGTACATAATTTGGGTTAGTGTTTATTCCATGTTTTCCAATTACAGCTTAAAAAGACTTTACATACAGTATGAAGAGAAGAATAGCTCTTTGGAAAATGTTGAAAATGATGTACTTGTACATGAAGAGGCCTATAACATGCTACTTTGTCTGTTAAGCTAAAATCAAAAAATAAACTCGAGAGAATTTGGGAAAATATATAAACAACATAAATCAGATGCATTAGTGATCATTTGTTAAGTACGTTGAGTAAATGCATTTATTTTATTGATTATATATTATATTATACAGTGCATAGTCAGTTATTGTAGACCCCTATAGGCCAAAAATAATGAGTAATAATTAGTGCACTTTTAGGGTCAGTGTGGCGCATTTATAAATCTCATTGCTTTATCCAGAGGTATTGGCAATCCTGACTGTTGCTGAGCATTGATATCTATTCTGTCATATACCTTAAGCTACCTCAACCAGATCATCATCATGAAGTGATGTTACGGCTGACAGGACGTTCAATAACGGCCGACAATTTGTGTCTTTATTCCTCAAAATCCACCCCCCTTCTGTTCACTGCTGACAGCTTAATGGACTAATTTGAAACTGTGAGAAGGGATTGAGTTATTGAATGTGTTATCATTTGAGAATGACGTGCTTTTCACTGTGCGCTTCTTCTGTGTTTTTCTGCTGAGGATAGAGATAAGGGAATAGTGGAAGAGTTTCGAAAGAGTTTTGATGTTTAAAGCCCACCAGGCCTGGAATTCCCCAATCAATTCCTCCCTTCTGTTTTCTCCTCCATATTACCTTCATGTGGAGCCCAAAGGGGGACTGTTCGTTCCCAGAGCAGAGAGTGTCTGAAGCCCAGGACACGTGAAGGCCTCTGGGACTGTGAAATGAATGGAGAAGGGGTAATAGGAGTGAGTTTTGAAGCCTATAACATGAGTTATTTATCAGGTTTGGTTGTGCTTGTGTGTTATGGCGAGTGAGCATGGAAAGAAAATGAGTGAATGAAACCGAGATGAAGCTCAGAGTGCACTCAGAACTAATGCAGTACTTGATGACTCGTTGGATCGGTGCACTTTTAGGAAGTGCAGGCGAAGAGCAGGGAGAGCATTAGCACCACAGCCTCGGGAGGAACAGGAAAGATGAATGCACTGCAATTTCCCATCACGGGACACCGAGCGAAATGTGTCACAAAAAAGGACTCCCGTGATGAAATCATACATGATGGGGTGAAATGAGCATATTGACGTGAACATTCGTGCGAGCTCGGATTCTAATGTGTACTGTATTATGTCAACAACAACAAGTAATACGTAATCTAATGGAGCATAATGGATCCCGAAAACAAGCAAAAACTATTTTGGTGGCATCAAACTCTGACATACACCTCAAATAGGCTCAAGATTAAAGATTACTTTTTCCTTAAAAGAAGTCTCATGCTCACTAAGGTTGCATCCACAAAAAAATAAAGCCATAATATCGTTCTCATATGTTATTTTTAAAAAGGCCATTGCTACAGTGCCCGGGGAGCAGTATTGAAGGTGGAGAGAGCACTGGGTTATTCACTCCCCCCACCTACAATCCCTGCCCGAACCCGCAACCTTTGGGTTACAAGTCCAACTCCCTATCCATTAGGCCATGACTTCCCCCATAATATAATACTGTGTATATTTATTATGTATATAAATACATACACACATATTATATATGTACATGTATATTCATTTATAATTTTACGTTCTTATATTTTATACTATACAGTATATCAATATAGCTAACATATAAACATACCATATTTTTATTATGTATATTCTTATATATTATATTATATTTATTTACATGCATGTGTTTGTATTTATATACATAATATGCACAGTATACACGTATATAAAGAATGTCATAGAATGATCATGCCATCACCAAAGTACTTATCCTTTTGTTATACAGTAGAATAGAATTGTACGCATAGAAAGCGTTTTTATGTTGTTGAGATATGATGTTATTAAGAGCACTTTTTATGAAGTAACGTTAAGGGTAGAAAAAGGACACATAAGACATAACAGCTGCACAGTCCATGTTATTGCATTTAAAATCACCATCGAGTATGTTCTCACTGGTCCATCAGGTTTAAATGTCTTTTAAATCTTTTTCCAGTTCAGGGACCCATAACATTACGGTGAGCAACTGCAATTCAGACAGATTGTTTCATAAGGTCACTTCCTCTCCGCTGCACACATCCACAGTAAGCCTCCATTGTCTGTCCATACAGTCGTGTACAGAGAGATTCTCCTCTTTATTTCTTTCCACCAGCCTGGTTATTACCTCGGCTGTAAATATTAGATGTTCCTGGAACAGTGTCACTCCTTGTTAAGCATGACCCCCCCATCATGCCTCAGGGTTAATACTAAGAACATAGAGCGCTTTCATGCCAAATGCTTTGATGGAGTCTTGCAGGCAAGAGAGTTGTGTGCTGGTGACCCTTTTGAGACTGTAAAGGCTGCTGTAGCTAAAGTTTGTGCCCCATTGTCGATCGGTCAACTCAACGATCTGTTTCGTACATGTCAGATTTTCAGAAGGACTGGCTTGTGACTTTCCTTAAAGGGATAGTTCACCCAGATAGTTTATCTGCTTACTCACAGGGCATCAGATTAGTACATGCATTATCACCACCATCTCTCAAATGGACCATTGACACACAATCTACAATCCAATTAGGAGCATCAATGGTCCATTTGAGAGATACATGGCAGTAATGCACTTATAAGTCTGCAGTTGGACATTGCGGTGGATCAGAGACAAAGCAATATACATACAGTTCCGTTTCTTGTACAGACCAGTCGTTACATATCTTAAGACCTCAGTGTATCGGCACGAGTTACAGGGTATAATTTGGTTTTGTCCGTGTATGTTTTTTTACCTCTCAAAGCCACTGATTGCCATGATATGACTGAGAATGATTTTTGGGTGAACAATCCATTTAAAGCTGATTATTTTGTGTCGCTAGCAGCACCAAATGAAATGGCAACTATGATGTTAACACTTTCTCTGCCATTGACAAGATTCCATTATTTATTCCGCAACATTTCCCCGCCATACTTAAACTAGGGTAGATTTAGCTCTCACAGCCTCGTTTTAAATATATTAAATATGGTGCTACCCATACTATACTAAGGTTTATTGACATGTTATTCATATGCATGCTTTAGAATCGCAGCAGGACATCTGGGCACTTCTGTTTTTCACCTACTGTACAGCAGAGAAGTGTGTGATTACAGATGTTGTAATACAGTATGTATTTGATTCAGTAGCTTAATGTAGTCAGGTCGATTCTGTAATGTTTTAGTTAGTTAGGCTATATACTAAACTTTTTTTTTATAGAGTTATAGAAATCCCATACTGGAGAACATGTTCTTAGCCTTTCAATTCTCAGACGTTTTAGGAGAACAGAAAGACCTTTGTAATCATTAGTTTTTAGAATTTACGAATTCTAGCCACTCTCTTCAGAGGGTGTAAAAGTCTTTTAACCTTTTATCTGTGGCATAATGTTCTGTCGCAAGAGCGTTTTAACTTTGAAATAAAGTAGGCTGGAATTACAATCTCTGACAAGTGTTTAACAGTGCTACAACATTTGGGGGGAGTAATTGGCCAATTTTGTAAAGTTCTTGCTATAACCCAATTATAAAAATGGTTATGTGGCTTTTTTTTTAATCTCTTCGGGAGAAAAAAACACAGTGCTTTTAAGCTGGGTGCTGTTAGTATAAAGCATACAGTATGGTCACATTAGATGTATAGGTAAGGTATCTGAATAAAACGGACGACTTCATAATAAATGTGGTATAATAGCACAGCAAGTGCTTACATAATGCCCTTTATTGTGTGCTAACCAAGCGCATTGCCGTTTACCCAGGGCGCCGTCTCAGAATCTTTGAGATATGTTCAATCTGGCTGTGGGCCACTGGTATTGATGTATATCTGGAGCTACAGACAATCTCCTTGTTGTGCAGCCGTCCCAGCTCGCGGTGGGTCGGTGCAGAGGACATATAAGCCTGTGGACCCTCAGGGTATTATGGTCGCATGAGAAACCCTGGAGTATGTGCATAAAGAAAATGTCCTATGCTGAATTCTCTCGGTGGCCTTTTATGAAATGAGAAGTTGGATATTGAGATATCTGGCTGATGCTACTGTTTTCCCCCGGCAAGCACACAATTTCATTTCATTTCATTTTGTAAATTCCTGTGGACATGCATCTACTTTCCATCAATATGATTATGACTTCTGCTGTTCTCTGTCTGAAAACGTAGCACCAGTAAATGCACTCTATGAAATACGTGGAAAATTGTCTTTTCATTTTTGAAGGTTATGTTTATTTATTGGTTTATTTTTTTATTTGCTAATGTACGTAATTGTAAAACATCTCATATTGGACGCTGCAGATGCACTAGCCGTATCGCAGTAATGCCTATTTGGAAATGGACAAACACATTGCATCAAGAACATGTTAAGTTTTGTACAATACTACTACTACTACTGCAACTAGATTATTAGATTAGAAATGTGCATAGAGCTTCTCATGCCGTTTTGCCATTGTCGTGCATTTATTTATTTATTTATTTTTAGTGTGTAGTGCTTTCCTGTACAAAGCCTAGCATCATTCTCGAGATTTTGGTAGTTGCTACGGCGTTCAGATATATAATGTTTTTGTTTCTTACAAAATATTTACTTTTTATTTAGCATGGACACATTAAAGTGAACATAAAATATGTATTTAAAATTCTACTAAGAAATAATAAGATTTATTTTTTTTATGCAAATAATATTGCTGTTTTTACCACATTGATGAACAAATGAATGCAACCCTAATTAGTATAAATAACCTCTTTCAAAAACAGAAACATATATAAAAGCATTTATATATTTATTTTCTTATATTTGATATTATATATACAGTATAAACATATTTAATATGTAAACATGACACGTTTTTATTACATTTATATATGCATACGTATAAAAGTATACAATATTTGTTGTAAAAATGTGTTCTATTTCTGTAAATGTACATATTATTGTATGTATTACATAACCACCAGTCATACATCATCTCAGAAGACTAGAGCACATTTCTGCTTCGACATCGTTATCTATCGGCATATACAGTATATGAGTCCAGATTTGGTGTTTTTTTAGGATTTAGTATAGGTGTATTTTAGGAGTACTGTAAAAGATTCCCCTCAAATAAATTGCTGTATGTGTGTGTGAGATGCATGCACAATGGAGGTGCATTATGGGTAAAGACAGAGTGAACAAGGCTGTAGAGATGGGGAAAGCAGCATAACCAGCTCTAGATTGCTAGTGACAGGCTGATACTTCAACACTTACGGCTGCAGCTTTGATTTAATCACAGACCTGTCATTTGTTATTTGTCTGGCTCTCTCCACCGGCGCTGAGCCTGATCAACGGTCCCTTCCCTCGAGTTCCGTCCCTC
The DNA here is from genome assembly GCA_032359435.1 of Enteromius unitaeniatus. Lineage (NCBI taxonomy): Eukaryota > Metazoa > Chordata > Actinopteri > Cypriniformes > Cyprinidae > Enteromius > Enteromius unitaeniatus. Next base: position 1,602,659 of record JAUMHI010000073.1, read on the forward strand.
CACCCCCAGCTCTACGTCTAAATCCTCCATACAAATTATCTGTGCCGGTGAGGGGGTTGATCGGAGATGGACAGAGAGGAAGAAAAGAGTGGGAAGGAGAAAAAAAACTGTGGATTTGGGAGAGCAGAATCCGCCCGAGGCCCACTAAAGATCATTAATAGGGCCGTCAGAAGCCTTGCCAGTTGGTTAGCTTCTCATAAATAAGAAATGAATTCTTCCGCACCTTCATTAATAATGACTGCTTTAGCTATTTTGTTGCAATGTAACCTTAAAGGAAAAAGAGGGGGTGGATGCTGGGAGGCCCCTTATTCTCACTAGTAATACGATAAGACAGGCCTCCAAATTAGCAATGAGTATGAGATACCAAACCAGAGTCAATTACTCCCCGAGCCGAGAGTGTGTGAAGGTGGCTGGGGATGCCCAATGAATTGAGCCGTTTTAAAATCCCGCATCTTATATGCTTCGAATAATCAGGATTTTATCACTATCTTTTTTTTTTTTTGCAAATGTGAAGGAAAAGGAGAATGTGTGAACAATCTCATCATTTCCCGAATTCCCCGAATGAGAGGTTAGGGGGTTGTCAGGGTCAGCGGGTGGGTGAGATTATTTTGGTTTAATTAGGTGAAGGGGATGATTATTTTATTAAGGTTGTGGTAAGCTGTCACAACGGTAGCAGTGAATGAGCTTCATTAACCCAGAGCTGAAATCATTATTCTGAACCAGACTCAAACCCCGAGACCGGAGAGACTAATAAAAAATGATCTGATCTCGTTTTGTCCTGGCCCTTTCTTTAAGGGCCCTTTTAACCATGTTTCCCTTTGATCTCAACAGCCTTTGCTTCTGCTTCAACCCTGAAGGAACAGATAGTTCAGGATCCAACTTCTTAGTTCACACTTTCTTATTCAGCTGTGTATCTGTCTATCTGTCTTATAATTTATGAAGGATCATGTGACATACAACACTTTTTAAATTGTTATAATATTTCACAATATTGCCGTTTTTACTGTATTTTCAATCAAAGATTAAATAAAGACTTGGTAAGCATTAGAGACATCTTTCAAAATCGTATATAAATTATATTTATTATTCTATCGATCATAAAAGTAAGACAATATGCAATGCTTTTTATTAGATTTTTATTGTATATTTTTATCTGTATTTTATTTATATTCATTTATTTTTCTTTTCTTTATTTCTTAATATATATATATATATATATATATTTATTTATTTATTTTTTTTTTTTCTTTCACATAGGCAGCACTTGTTTTGCAAGAACCTGTTTGAGGTTAAAAGTCTTTAAACCATGATGATTGGTGCCTAATTTAAAGCCTGTGTAAAAACTGATGCATCACGATTTAGATTGAAAGGATTAAAGGATGTTTTTTTAGGTTTGAGGAGTATAAAAGTGTTATATCCCTGTGTCCAAGTTCATGTGTTGGTAGTATAAGTTAGCCAAATATTTGTGGAGCTTTGCTTTCGATGGTTTAAAGAGATTAACATTTAATGAAAAAGAGAACAGCCTTTATCTTCAACCTTTTCTCTTGAAGTTCTTTCATGAGACCATTAATAACCCACTATCCTATACAGAGACAGGAAGCAAGTCAAAGCGAGTCAAATAATCATTTAGCCACGCCTCGGCCTTGACCACAGAACTAAACACTCCAGCACTCCTCCACGTCATCTCTCCATGTTCTCCATTATTCCCTGTACAAGGTGTGTTTCCACTTCCAAGATGCAGCCATCGTGTGGATGACTTATGGAGTCTCCCAGAGGAAGTCAAATCTCTGCTGCATACTTGGAGCAGGTTGGCTTTACCTCGTTGCCAGAAGAGCTTTATGATATGTAATCTCAGGATGGAGCTGAGGCAGGGAGATTCATGTGTATTACTCATGTGCGTTTCTCCTGCTCCTAACCTCTAATTGACTGCTCTCAGCAGCTGCTTCTCCTTAAGGTCCTGGAGATGATTGCTATTGTTACAAGCAGACCTTGTGTTTCACCTCTGCGCTCTAAAATACTGCAGTGTTTGCCAGACACACAGTTATACAGTTATATAATGTTTATGAATTTGAAAAAACTGAATTAGTGTTTTTTTGGTGGACACTTTTAAACAAAAAGCAACTTGAGGTTGCGCATCTTATCAGTCCATCAGTTCGCTGGGAATGGACCCACTCTTTAAAAATCAATTGATAGGAACAATATAATGGTTTCACAAGAAAATACTTTTAAATTGAATTGAATTCATTGTGTAATTATGTTTGGAAATTGACTAGCATTGCATTGTCACTTCACATAAAAGTGCCTGTCAAATTAATGCATTTAAATAATGTGTGGTTATGACATATTAATCAAGGAAATCTGATTTCATATTGTGTATGGAATCAGCGACATTAAATATAATAACTACATTCTTGCACTTACTGCATCCTTGGTTGAAAAAATCTTGTATAAACACGATAACATCCTAGCAATGGTTGTGTATAAAAATATTGCCCGGCAGGCTTGGCACTTGATTAATTAGTTCAATCTTTTTTCTTTTTTTTGCCCCAGCTGCTTTCTAATTGGTAATCCACTGTAGTAGTCATTATCTAAAACCTCTTTACAGTGCCGCAATTTAAGCTCTAACTGTTGGTAAACCAAGAACAATTAGCTCTCAATAAGCTTGCATACAAAATCACAAACCTTTTGTTTCCTGGGGAATTGCTTATTAATATTCATGAGGTCCATCAACAGACCTGGTGAAAAACATGCCATTGTGCATCAACTAAGCTCTTAACTAGATTTAGCATTCCTGTTATATTCAGAGCTACTTAATCCAGTAGCATCGTGGTTTTTTTCCCCATAGTTTTTTTTTTTCCTCTCCAATCTCCAATTATGAATGATCACCCCCTTGCTTGCTGTCATCTGCTTGTTAAGACCAATATTGAAATCCTCATGTGGATTTATGCAGCGAGATCTGCAATGGAAATCAGGCACATCTGTTTGGAGATGCCGGTCTGGAAAAGAGCGATTGCTTCTCCCAGAGGATCCGCGGCGGCATCGCTCCTCAAAAACACCAGCTCGTCGGTGACAAGTAAACCCAAATCATCACTGATGTTATTTATTTTCAAATGTTCCCCGCTTGACAGGCGACATCTTGTTCTGCGCCCGTCCCACGGGGCCCTGCGTCTGTGTCTGACGTGTCTGGCTGACACCAAAGCAGCGGGAAGTCGCCAGAGACATGTTTGGGAATTTGTCACAATCCCAAACACACATGCGCACCGAGGTTGTTTACACACCTACGGATCTGTCGAGATGACTGTTGCAGTTGTCAACGTTCGTGGCAGTGCGCTTGAGGAGTCCCGTCGAAACGAGACCGTGATTGGATTGAAAAGATGTAAAGGTATAACTCTCGACAGTAAAATAACGAGGAGCGGGCGGGCGGCTGGGAGGTGCAAATGTAGGCCACCTTTCACATTTATTTGGCTTTTTACATACTTTAAATTGTCAAATCAGCTTTCGTTAAGTAGGCCCAATGATCCATCTCTTCTCTTCTTTACATTCATTATGTAACTGTAACTTGAATATGTTGAATATGTTTTATATTCCCCATTTGGAATACAAAAGCATCTGCAAATCGACTAAATGTGAATGTTTTGGTTAACTGCTAAAATTATAAGAATTGTTCCTTTGTCCAAATATTTATTTGCAAAAGAAGATACATTAAAATCATGCTTTTTATTACGCTATTGTGTTTTTATTTTGTTGGTTAGCTAGTATTTTAGTTAGTACCTAATCAAAATAAATTAAATTAAATTAATAAATTAAATGTCTGGACATGACTCGGTGGCAAAACAAACTATAATTCAGGGCGACAAAGTCACTGTCTCCACATTTTGATCTATTGCGGTACACACTGACTTTCCTGACTTTCACATCTTGGCAACAACTGGGTCGCTGCTAGAGAAAGTGTGTGTGTCCATGTGTCTAAGAACCAGGATGAGCGAGTGAGCGTAGCGGCAGGTAAACGAGGCGTGAGCACAGGGTCCTGCTCCCTGAACGCAGCGCTCGTCAGACAGTCCATTTGTCACAGCGCCCCAGCGGAGCTTTCCAAAAGACCGCGTCACTTCCAACCCCTGCAGGGAAACCCCTTGTCTGCATCCAGGCCAGAGTCGTAGTATCTGGATTCTAAGAAGCATGAAGACTAACACGGACCTCATGGAAGGCAGAATTATGCTCAATGTAGGCTTGCAGCTGCTGGCACGATGTAAGATATTTTTAGTTTATAGCATAAACTAGATCAAGTTTATTGCCACATATATAAAACTGTAATTGATTTTGTTTGTTAGGACTAGAATAGGGAAATAAATCAAAATATATCTTGACTTTGGTTTTGTTAGTTTGGAAAGAACACATTGTACTCTCTATTTGTGTTTCATATTAGGTTGCACCTCACATGGTACAATAAAAGTTTATTTGGTTTGAGTGTTTTTTTTCTTCAGTGCTAAAATACATTTTAGGGCTATATTTAATGTGCAGGTTATGAATGACTTATAGACTGACTTTCCTAAAAGGGTCAATGGATGCTTATTTTCCAAAAATTGATACGGGTCTTAATGAAAAAGTCATTTCGGTTAAAGTGTCTCAATGCTAGTGTAAAACAGCACCCTGTCAAAACAGCTCTGTACACAACAAGCCGTTATAGTGCATGACTCTTTAAATGCTAATTTTTACTGAAAATACTAGAGTATAGAGTGCTGCAAGAGTTCTAAAACCCAGAAACAAATTAGCATTATATTTATATAAAAGAAAAAAACACTGTCTATTTGTAAAGTAATTCAGAAAAATGCATCTGTGCTTGCCGAGAACCTTAATAGTACATATGCACTGGAGAAACACAGTACGGTGAAGTTTGTTTACAAGAGATTTCTGAGTGACCCACTGTGAAATTTCTGCAAAAGTAATTATTAACCAGGAATACACTGTAATTCCACTGTAAAATGTTCAATGGTGTGCAATAACACAATAGGTTTTTGTCTAGGGAACCAGGGTGATGCTAACTTCAAAAATATGTGTTCTCTTAACAGTGGCAGGCAGGAAATGTTTGAGAAACTCATTTGGAAAAAAATCATTATTTTTCCAAGTGCATTTGGTTTCATAGTGGAAAGGAAATTCGACAAAGAAGCCAGAGGTTGAGCACACTATTGTTATACAGTAGTCAGATTCTTGACCTCTTTTTAATAGATCCTTGACTTTTGGTTTTCTGTTAATGGCAGACACAGGTATCGAATACTTCTAGGGTAATGATTCATTTTTTTAAACATGCATTTGATGCATCACACTCTCCACTGTGTGTTTGGCATTTTCTGGAGCCAAAGCGAGTATTCCTCTCCTCTTTCTCTGAGGTGTCCAGCCAGAGCTCTCAGTAGAGACTCATTTATAAAGGCACTCCGCTGGCTGGCCCAGTCACGCACTGGTGCTTTGGACATCACTTCAGTCCACTAATGGTCTTACTGGGAGAGGTATGCATCCTGGCCATCCATCAATGTGTCAAGATAGGGATGTGGAGATATTTGAGTGTTTTACTTTGTATTTTCGTGTGTGAGAGAGAGCTCTATGTATCTGTGCATCTATACATCCATCAGTAGGAGTAAACAGAGAAGATTTCCACCAGTTTCGACCTGTAGTTGAAATTGCATTGTGCAACTTTTAGGTTATGTGAACTTTACAGTTGACTGACATTTGGTTGTCTCTGCACACTAAACTGGGATGGAAGAAAATATTTTTAGCATCCAAAACTGACACAGCGCAGCTTTAGGAGACGGCACACTCAGGGTCTTGGGCTACTTGATTCACTCCAAAACTACTGTTTCGTTTAGAATCAACCTTCTCCTGTCCTCTCCTCTATTGATTTACCTCTGTGAACTTGTGCAGTCTCTCTCTCTTTCTCAGCCTTTCTCTCTCTGCGATGCACTACTCGTCCTTGGAAGTCGTGCGTGTGTGTTTGGGCCGAGTTATAGTATAAATCAGATGAAAGGTAGAGACTGGGCCTGCAGGGTTGTGACTTCCTCTGGAGAGTACTGCAGCTCCAACTGAATAAATGGGAAGTGAAATGGCATATGGAGCCATAAAGTGCTCAGACTGAGGACTAGGCCACTGCGCTCTCCAAGCGAATGAGATTAGATTTACACATGCAGCCTTCGGATTTAGAAAGCTTACACTTTGCCCAGCCTTTGTGGCTGTGTATGTTATTGGGAGTTTCATGGTTTTAGAGATACTGTGTGTTAAATTTGAAACAGTTATGTAAGGAATTATTCACCCAGAAATACGGTTCAAAGCTTTTTGGGGTCGGTAAGAGGTATATTTTGTAATTATTTAAAGAAACGAACACTGTTTTTACAAATGCAGCAAGGATGCATAAAATTGATCAAAAGTCACAGTAAAAAATATACGTCTTTTCATCGAGGAATCCTATAAATGTGCACATCAAGGTTTCCACAGAAATATTAAGCACCACAACTGTTTTTGACATATATAATAGCACCAAATCAACATATTTATCTATAGATTGTATCATGCGACACATAAAACTGGATTAATGACTGATGAAATATCAGCTTTGGCAACATTGGAATAAATTGCTTTTAAAATAAATCCATATTTAAAAAATGCTATTTTAAAAAGTAAAAATATTATTGATTTACTGTAGTTTTTGGGAAATAAATGCAGTCTTGGACTTCAAATAAACTACCATAAAGTACAATAAACGTACAGTTGTCCATATGACTGCTATCAACAAAAAACAGAAATGCCTTGTGTGTACTACGTGTATATTATACAATATTTCAAATTGAAATCTAGATTTTAGCCATCAGTTTTGAGATAAAGAGCGGAAAGAAATGAGACCACCAGGGGACCCAGACTTGAAGCTGTTTAAAAAGCAATTACATGACTGCTTTCTACTTCCTGTTTAGTGGGATGTTACAGACTTCCAGACAGAGTAAGAGGGAGCGGATGAGGTAATAAGGGCGAAACGGACACCATAACATTTTCAGACATACCCTCAAGGAGAGGAGGGCCTCTTTTATTAGGTACAGCACAAGATGTATTCCTTTATTCCTACCGTGGCTTAAAAATAGCCTTAGTCATTTCCATATGTGACCCCAGGGGGAAAGGTTGACAGGGCCTTTCCAGGCCTATTAGCCTCCCTGCCCAGTTTAAGAGGCCATAGTCAAGGGCTGCCAGGATGGGGTCTGCACCCTCTTGAGCTCAATTGGTTAGAATCACAGATTGGGAGCTCCTCCGAGCCCCCGAGTTAAAGAGAGACTCGCTCGATATGGAAAGCTATAGAACGCAGGGTGTGCTGTTTCTATGTTCCTCAAGGAGGAAATAACTTAGCCTCCAATTAAAGGTTTAAGATGTTAAATAAAACTCAGCACTGGTGCTTTTTAAAACAGCAGGGTTAATGCTTGTTTGTCTTTATGATCAGGCTTCAAGGGAATAGATATTTCCTTTCCTGTTTCCTAGGATTTGGTTGCTTGTGGTGCATTTTCTGCTGCTTCTGCCGTTTTTTTGTGCATTCTGATAGCTTCAAGATTTATTACTGTGTAAACACTAAGAGAAAACCTAAGATAGGTTTCCTCTAGAGTTTTACAGAAAAGCTGCAAAGCTTTCTTGCTTGGCTCTATTAGCGTAGTTGTATGCTCATAAAGACCACGCTAGCTACACTTTTCATAGATACTGTAATGGATATAAAAACAAATTACTGAGCACAGACATTGTTCAACTTTTAAATTGGATTTTATATTGGAAATGACAATGACATTGTAAGCTGAAAAAGGTGTCTACTCATTTTTGGGTTTCATTTTACTTAAAGCTATGACTTTTCCCTCTCTTTTAAATGCTGTCAAGGTTTTTCGTCATTTAGGCAATTCGTAATGTTCTTGGTTTTGTCTTACATTTGTATACGTATCGGATTGGTAGTTTTGTTTTTGAACTGTGGTCATGGCACATGATGCCCCTGAGGGACAGATCATGCAGATGTCTCATGACCATCTAGGAACATCGTGACATTTCCAAGGTGAACCTTAGGTAACAGTCAGACAGTTCTTTTTTCTCATTATCTGTAAGGGGAAACAAAAAAAGGGTTGACAAGACTTGTCCATTGCACCCATGGCACCTTCCATGCAAATGTTACACATAACACATAAGCCATCACACAGGAGCTCTTTGCAAGGTCACATTACTTTTAGATTGTATCAATGCTGTGGTTTCAAAAATGACCAATGAAGTTTTCAATCAGATGTCGGCTGCAGTTTGTTTTTTTTCCTTCCTTTTTTCAGTGCAAATCAGACAGACTTAATGCCTCCCAGCATGGCTGCACTTAGTTAGTGGATTTTAGTGTGTTATTGAGTTTAAATAACCTGTAAAGTGTATTTGCTGGACAGCTCGGCATTATGGACCTCTCCCCAGGCCGCTGACAGTGAGTGAATGGGGTCATACAGAGTGGCACAAATAAAAAAAAATAATTACATTTTGTCCAATATTTCATTCTGTGGAAAAATTAATTACGTACATTTAGTTGGTATGAATGGCATGAGGTACAGTTGGTTGATATTCCATGTATGCTGTGCAAAATGTATCTATCTGCCTGTCTATCAATAGGAGAAAACAGAATATTTCCACCAGTTTCAACCTATAGTTCTATCTATCTATATATCTGTCTGTGTATCTCTTGCCTGCCTGGTGTTTTCCTTCAGAATGTCTTTGAATAAGAGGAAGCAGAATTAAAATGAATTTTTTCATGTTTCGAATTTCCAAATTGTTTTGTAATTTTATAAGCATTCTCAGTTCAATACTGAAAGCCACACTACCCTACTTTGTGCAAAAATTGGCTGTAGGTTTTGTGTGTATCCTTGTATAAATATATTGTGTTTGTGGGCAGATGTCTTTTAGTGTATGTTTTTCTTTTTGCTATTATATTCAGTGTGTGTGCATGTGCAGTCTCTGCCTATATTAATAAAACACTAGTGGCAGGCATGCTTGTCTGTGCATTCTGAGCTCTGGGTAATACATTATGGAACAAAGAAACAAAGGACCAATATGAACTCAGTGTAGACTGTTTCAACCCTTGTCTCTAGGGCTCTGTAACACTAATTAGAGAAAAGGCCCTCTTGCCCTCTGTTCTCTTTATATTCCCGTCTCCTTGCTCATCCCCCCCATCCCTATGGATTTGAAGAGGAGGTTGGCAAGGGCACCTCCCCCTTTCAGATGAGTGTCTAGGGTCTTCAAGGGTTGGTCCCACAAGAAAAAAGAGGGGGAAAAGTCATGTCAGGCTTGTGTCCAGATGGAAGAGAAAAATTAAAACATGGCTGTGGGAGTGATTGAGAGAGGCTTTTCTGGCAATGCTAACGTGCAAAAAGAGGCTAATCCATATTAGCTGCACAAAAGCATAGAAGATTAGCGTGTGTGTTCATTAAAATGCATTGAAGAAAACCTTTTTATATGACCTAACAGACCAGAGAATGAGTGGTTCAGGGGAAAACAGAATTCCACGCTTTTGTACAATCTTCTGTTTTATTCTCTTCAATTCTTATGTTGTCTATGTTTTGTAATTGTTCTGTGTGGAGAGAAAGCTTGTAGAGGTAACCAGCTAACCAGCTATGCTAACCAGCGTCAGAAGATTGCAACATGTATCACTGTTGTTGTATCAAAGGAACATTCCAGGTTTATTAAATGTTAAGCTTAATTAACAAATTATACAGTGGATACAGTGGAGGTGAATGGGCATGTGAGGACATAGTCTATAAATTATTAAAGAAAAAAGTATTCTTTAAATTAAAAGTATTTTTTACAGTTGTTTTAGGATTTATGGCATTGATAATATATGAAATAGCCATTGTACATTCTTTCTCTACAAAGCCTAGGCTAACTAGAAAAAGATACCTCCAGCTAAATTTTCACTTCAAAAAGATGCATAAGAAAATACCAAAATATCAAAAACAATTCATACAACGCAATGCAATTTTCAGTAAAACAGCAATTAATCCTTTCAATTAATTAACACAAATCATTACAGGGATGCATTATCGAATTAAAAAATATATATATTTTACTTGGTTTACGGCAAAGTGCTATGTTATGAACTCCAAACACTTTAGTACCATAGTACATGATTTGTAAAGTGATACATTTTAATATTTGTATCTGCAAATCAAAACTCCAAGTCTTTTATTTCAGACATAGTAAACCTGCTCAGTAGCTCACCTGGTACGATAAAGCTTTTGTGTATAAGTCACGATGAAACATCTCAATGACTTGTAGAATCAAGCTAAAAAGGCATGATTGTTTCAGCAAGTTAGTTTTTATCTCATATTTGCTTTTGTTAATACTATTGGTTAGGTTTGGGGTAGGCTTAGTGTGGCTGCTGTATGTTATTTCTAAATGTAATTGAGCGCTTTTAGTGCCACAATTTGGTAGTGTTGCAAAATGTGCAAGAAGCAATGTGATTTTGCAGAGATGTTACCACAGGCATGTACAATCCAAGTACAGAAAAATGACATATTGTAACAAAACAGGGATACACCACCACTTCTGGCCCTGTGATCGTAATATGGAAGAGTGGAAAGCAGGAAAATTGACTGCTCTGTGCCCATTTGATATCCTCTTTTATTCCTTCTAGGACAGCTTTGATTCTTGTTAAGCCAACATCTTGATTCTTGTTAAGCCTACATTAACTGTTCATAGGCTTCAGCGCCCTAGTCAAAGACTCTTTCCTTGTCTAATGGGCCTTGAGAAAAAAGGAGATGTGCATTTTGAGATGCTAAGTCTTTGAAAGCATCAAGGTAAAGTGGTAATAGATATAAACGTGGCAAGCATGCATTCTTTGGCAGCAGAGTAGAAGATTGTGTAGCCTGCATGGGTAGCATATGCTAATGGAATTTTCTTAGGAGTGCGATATCGACTACGCTCTGATTTTGATAAATAGTGTTGAATATTTCGAGCTTTGGCTATCACTTAACTCATGCATCATCTTTGCAGTAAGCAAATAGCATTTTGCTGATCAGGCATCATCTGTGAAATACATATCTGGCCAATGGGATATGCCCCAGTTAAAAGTGGCTAAGCAAGTCCTCCACGTAAGTGTCTTGAAAGCATTGTTACTGCAAGCCTCCATCAGTATTTGTCATGTTTATAACTGCCTCCCTTTTTTTGATTCCTTTTTTCCATGTACCACCATCTTGATGAGAGGCATCCGCCCTGCGCTTCATTCCCATAATGGCCTCGCTTGACTGTATATCATACGCTGGGTGATTTAATCTGCCACTTTGCTGTTAATGCACAGAAAGTGACTCAAATTTCATGGCTGCTGGAGTCAACCGCTGCTTTATTGTTATTAGCGTCATGCTATTGCCACTACCTCTGAATGCAATAAGCATAAAGCAGCTATTCTTCCAGGCAAACGTCAAAGGGAGCGTGAGGGACAAGCTGTGCATGGTCTGTATGAAAAATTGAAACCTGAATAGGGGATTCACATCCCTGGCATGACTGCTGCTCACTGCTGATTGAATTGGGGAAGGCTAATGCAACCGGCCAGCAAAGTTGCACCTACTACAAGATGCTAAGAGTGAACAGCTTGTTACCCGAGTGTTCCTTTTTCCTCTTGACTTGTTTTTCCAGTCAACACAGAATTCACGGTTCACCTGAATTTGATTAGCTGACCCCGCGGTATGTTTATGTTACGTTTCCGAAGGTCGACTGGCGTTCCGAGTCAGCTCCCAGTTTGACCACGGTTCATAGAGCAGGGCCGTGTAAACAGCTGGCTTGTATTCGGTAATTCGATTTGAAATCTACTGTCGTAAATTTAATTTGATGATAGTAATGTGATATTCCTAACTCAATTCATTTCATTTGCTTGCTGTTGATTTGTTATTCACTGGAGGATTTTTTCCTTTCCATCGCCCTGGTAAATCTTGATTTCCTGTTTTAACTTGTTAAAATGAGAAGGGTCTATTTACTGTCAGCAAAGTTGTATGTTTAAGGTACAACCCGAGTGGTCAATGTTATTATCCTTCTTTGAGCACTTTCATCCCTACTGTGCATCACAGGTTAGAAAAACAACTGTAATGTAATAGCGATTAATAATAGCTCCGTGTAAATTTTTTTTATATTGCGCAGTGTAGTCCAATTTACAAACAGATGACTCTTTTGAGTCATTTATTCACTTTACAAAATCACTCACAAAACTCACAGTGTGATGAATCATTAATTGAATTGTTCGACTCTGCTGTAGCAGCTGTTTTGAGAAATTTTCATGGCAGGTTTTCTTTAAAAATGGAGCAGAAGTAATTAAAGACATTTTCCTACTGCTTTAATGAAGCTAGCTACGACTGGTTACGGTGGCTTTAGGTTTTATCGCTACACATGCGTCATCGGAATGAGTGGTTGTAGATTCGTCCAGTAGTATACAGAGGCATCTGATGGAGGTTAAGCCCGCCTCCCAGAAGGCAGGTAGTAAGGTAGCTTTGCCAGACTAAGCTCCTATGAGCTTAATAGTCGCGGAAGCTAAGCTAACAAATAACAAAATATTGTACGAGTTGCCAATTCGTATGAATGACATACACCTAGCCCCGCCCCTAAACCTACCCGTCACTGGGGTTTTAGACAAATTGTACAAAATCAAGAGGTCATACCTCCTAAAATACATACGAATTGGCCGTGAGACTGTATTTTCATATATTTTAAAACAGTGAAATATAGCACCACTGTTGAGATATATATTTATATATATATATATTGTATATATTTAGCAAGTATCCATGTAGCTATTTTTTTGTTTGTTTTGTTTTGTGTGTGTGTTTCTCCACAATTGTTTTGCAATAGAAAAAAAAAGAGGTGATCTGGTCATGAATTTTGAGCGCTAATTGATTAACAGTATTGACTTAGTATGTATTGTATTGACCGCTGCTTAGCTGAAAAGACTCAAATTGCCCATCGGAAATCAGGCCTGTGCTAATGCAGCCTCCAGTGTAACCACGCCATTGTTTTCCTGCACTTAAACCTTCCACACTTCTTCTTTTTCCATCCCTTGCTTTTCCTCAAGGGGGCTTATTATACACTTCTGGAGCTCTACGAGGAGGCAGGGAATCTCTCAGTGGGAAGCCTGAAAGCTCGGTCTGTGGCTGGGGTAAGTCTGCAGGAGCATCTGCTGCCCGCGGCTGAGATGGAGCTCTGACGCGTGGGTCTGGAGAACTATTCCGGAGCCGCGGTAGTTCAGATGAATGCCAGCGGATTAACATATCTAACACGGTGGCTGCTGGATGAAAAAAAAAAAACGCAAAAAGAAAGCCAGAAATGCTTGTGTCCACATTCAGATCTACGAGCGTGAAATGCAGCAGCATATGGTAGGCGAGGGGACACACGTGCTGCATCCAGATACATCAGACTCAATTTTCCCATCCTTTGTCTTTCCCATTCCTGCCTCTCGGCCTTTTCAACTGCTTCTGTCCTTCTCTCTGCTTCTTTCTTCCTGTTGCACTCTGCCTCTTCCCCTTATTTGTGGCGAATGTGCATGCAAAGTGGCTTATGCAAATACTCATGTACGCGAGCATGTAAAACCATATGGATCTTTCGTAGTACGATAAGAGATGGCACACAGAACGTACCCTACGCACACACAAAGAGAGAGATTTATCACTCCGTTTCCCTCCCCTTTTTCCTCTCTTTCTGGCCTGACACAGCCCTTGGATCTATTCCCAGAGCTGACCCCTTAGTGAGGACATTGATGTAGGCTTGCTAATGATGAGAAATGGAACCATAATGCCGGCTGTTAAACCTCGGGGGCGCACAACAAATGTGCTTCCGAGACCCGGCATTTGTCTCTGAATAGATTAGATCCTAGCTGTGGTAACCTTATATTTAATCTCTCTACCTCTCTCTCTGCCTCCCTCTCTCCCTTCGCTGGGCCAGTAGCTGTTCCTTATGATAAATAATACTTTATCATCCTCTGCCACGGGCGCAGCCAGACTGATTTAACCGTTGCCGTTCCGGAAGAACAATGTGATGCTTTTGTCTTCACGTGTGTCATAATTTAACCGCACAGGGGATGATGAGGCCGGATCGTTAGCGTTTCATTCCACATTTGCATGCCGCGCGAGTCCCACGAGCATTTTACCTGGGCGTCCAATTTGGATGTTCTCCGTATGGAGTGATAGCATTCCAGCCGAAATGAATAATGTGAAGAATTTAGAACACATGTTGTTCAATTTAGTCCGCCTCGTCGTCTTGTTAGTGCGTCTCCTGCGTTCAGTTGTGGGAAAATGAGAGCAAGTTATATTAAGTCTCTCTGAGGAGTTTTTTTTTCTCCATCCAATCAGTGTGAACACCTTTTTTCTGTGACATTGTTCTGAAAGCTCTCAGAAAGCGAGATCATATCCTTGTTATTCTCCTCAGAAAAAAAAAGAGCGGCAACGACACGGAAATCTGATAAATTGGCGCCACAACATATTAAATTATCAATGCACATGAAAAATTCATTCTAGAATGCCTTTCACACTTTCTGAGTCAGTGCGCAATTTACTTTTATCTTGTTAAGGCTGGGAAATTTTATTATGGAAAAATAATGCCACTGTTTTTTTTTTTCCCTCCCTAGACTCTCTCTCGTTCGCTCCCTGTTTCTCTCTCTGATCCATTTTAAATGGTTGCAGTAATGGTGCAGAAAAATAGGCTGAAAATGAGAAATCGCTCATGAGTAGTTATAAATATTCATGTGAACGATAACTATGTTAGGCTGCTTTTCTGAGTTCTTCTGCAGTGAAAGCCTGTCCTCGCCACAGAAATCTCGATGATTCTTGGTTAGTTCCTCCAAAGTTCTGAAAGGCTGTGGTTCTAAAATGTTTACGTTTCTAAATGCATACTTGTTGAATGTGCCTTTATTACGAAACACGACTGGTGCGGTATAATCATGCACGCTCTTTAACCAACAGCCCGAACGACTTCAAAAGGTGTAATTTTGCTGCCATGTGGTCAAATTCTAACCAATGATTAAAGAAAATTTGTGCAAGTGCTTTGATAAATCACTTCCTGGTTTTGCAGAACAGAAATCTGGAATGACTTGCATAGTGAAGTTTCAAATGCTGATTTGAGTGATTTATAGCCACAATTTTAAATCACGCTGCGTGTGTGGAACACGTATTACTTATTATTAATAATGTGGTTGCACATGAATAAAAACGTCTTTTCTTAACAACACATTTACAGTAAGCCTTTCCAAATGCACATACAGTATCCAATCCACTCATTTGTCTCTTTCGAATGACTTTGTCACAAACAAAAAGCATGTAAAGTAGATGCAAAGGTGTTTTGGAGAGAACAAAAATGGTCACCTTGTTCTCATCTGTTAAAAATGAGCAAAATGACTAAAAATGAGTGTCAGGAGGTTAAGAATGAAGACACATTCTGCCATTACTTACTTAAGCTAACGTTATTTCAAAACCTTATGAAGTTTTCGTTTGTAGTGCGACACAAAAGGAAATATTTCATGCTCTTCCAAACGATGGCAATCATAGTGGCCATGTGTGTAAGGACAAAAACACGGTCAAAGTAGAACATGACTATATATACGTCTTCTGAAGTCACATTTATGGGATGTTAAACAAGTTATAGAAATGCCATCATTCGCAGCTGGATCTGAACCAAATCAGTCAGATTCTTAAACAAATTGTTCTTCTGTGCTCCCCCCAAATTTGTGCTTTGCTGTGTTTTTAAAGCATAACAGATGCGGTCACTGGGGGTGGGGGGCGCAATGTGACATTTCTCCTTTAGTGTTCTGCAGAAGAAAAAAGGTCTATGATTTGAAATGACATAGGAGTGAGTAAATAATGACAGATTTTTCATTTTTGGTGAGCCATGCCTCTAAACCTCCCTCATTTACTGTATGCTGATCTGCCATGTTTGGTGATGCAAATTGCTGTAACTTGCCCAAGGTGTTCCATCATCAGAGGGGCATAATTATCTTCGGCAACAACCAATATTGGATTGTTAAGCCTGAGGATGAGATGCCCAATGAGGCCTGCACTCTCTCTCACTCTGTCTCTCTCTCGGTTGAGCTCTGACAGATGAATCTACAGGGAAAGATAGCTGAAAGGCAACCTGAGGCAAGTGCAGCGTCTTTCTCTTTTTTCTCTCTCTCTCTCCCTCTTCCCTTCTCAATCCCAAGCTTGATTTCTCCTCTTCCTTTCTTTTTTTGTCTTTATCTCACGCAGAACGTATGTGCAGCTGATGGAGCTCTTGTTGCAAAACCAGTCGGATGGTTCTTTCAAGCTTTACATGACTTTGAATTTCCAGATCTGTCCTTCATTCGGTAGATCTTCTCTACCCATGATAATAGCTAGCCAGAGGAAAGTTAAAATCGTTCTTCTGTCATCAGATGTGCCTAGTAGCAAAAACGGATCTATAGACTGATTTTCTGAGAGTTCCCTTGGCAAAGTGCGAACCTATTGCTGTCGACATGTGGCACATCTGTGCTGCTAATCTAAAATTGTGTTGGTCTCAGAGCTAAGGTTAGTGCCGTTACATGAATTTGTATCTTCATGAGCATATTCTGTGCTGAGTTCTTCAAAGATGATATTTCAGTGTTTCAGAGCAAAGACTATTTGTTTTGTAATGTGCTTATCCATGCAGTGTCCTCCCTTGCTTGACTCATAGGCCTCAAGCTGTTGTTGGTACTGAGATTTTCTGAATTATATTAATTTGCACAGCACTATCTATAGCCATTTACAAAATATGATTGTATTTTCTCATAGCAATAAACCGATAAAGATAATAAGACAATTATTTCATTCAGAGGACCTCAGGTTTACCTCATTCATGATCTCTCAGTTGTTGGTTTTAAGTGTATGCGTGTCTGCGGCTCATGTACTGTTTTTCTCTGAATTCCTGATGGTTTTAATAGGAAGTGTGTAGGAAAGGGGATGACCTATAATCACAATCAGCTGGTAAATAATTACAAGCTGTGCATTCCATGCAAAAACGTCCTAGAAGCAGCGCAGACATCGCATGCTTTATGGAGCAGGCTGCACTATTTAAGCCACTGTTCAAAGCAAGAACATTGGTTGGTTAGTTTGCAACATTGTTTAAGTGTTTAAAAGATGCCTTTTGTTTGGTTTTTATTAAAGCCAGCCTTAAATCCCTTGGTGAAAAATCGCTTTGATTCAGTCAAGCTGTATTACATCGTCTGCACAGTTTATAGGTCAAGCCCTCAATAAAACAAGATTTGTAATTCTTTTGTCTGAAAACAGTTAACAAAGGCTTCTCTTTAGATTGTCCTTGGACACTTTTGCCCATTTATTTGAGTTGACTGCCCAGAATTTGATCTCACCCACTAGTGAAATAGATTCAGACTTCTCGTCCCTTTCAAACACAGATTCAGAAACTGTCGGGTTGTGACCAGATGAAATTGTCACAAGGGTGGCATCTCAGTAACTGGGGAAATATTTTTATTATTATTTTTTTTATTTAATTTTTTTTCTGTTTGATGTTTTTGATAACTATATATATATATACATACATATATATATATATATATATATATATATATGTATATATATATATATATCAGTGCTGCCAAACAATTAATTGAGATTAATCGGATCCTAAATAAAAGTTAGTGTTAATTAATGAAAAATGTTGCTGCTGATGAAAGGGATGATGATGTTGCTGCTTTTCTCTGTTGATGGTCTCTAAGTTTGTAAAAGTTGAATATCCACGTTTGTGAACAGCACACTAGTACTAGTATAGTACACTAAAACACCGTGGAAAGGTTTAGGTGAAGATGCGGTAGCCTCCTTTTTACATTTTACATTGAACACGTTTATATGAACATTTCATTCTTTCAAAAAAAAAAAAAAGGGAGGAGGAGGCTTCTGGTGTGAATTGAACTCCGCCTCTCATCCATCGATTGCTTTGGTCTTGTTTTTTTAACACACCCAGCGCTCGCGGAACACTCGCTGCCGTATGCGCCTGGAGAGCCTCGCGCAGCGGAGGCGCTCAGTTCGTGTGGGGACTTTTAAAACCCTCCAGATCCGTCGAAAACCAATGGATTCGCTCACTTACTCGAGGTCAACGAGATTACAGAGAGCCCCAATCCATGGAATGTTGTTCTGAGGTGTTTTGCCCGTGAAACCGAGCGCTACTGCTGGGAATCTATTGTTAATGATCTGTCATAGGTGCCTCCACGACTTGGGATTCGTATCTGTCGCCTTCACCTTTCCTTGACTCAAAACCTGATTCTATTCACCTGAGTGAGGAATGTATGACTCATGGCTGAACAGATATCAGTCTGTCTGATCTGTCGGTGAAAATATCCTCCGCTTCTACCACCGCAGTCGTTAAAAACGTTCCTCTGAAGATTTATTGTTGGGACAGGTTCGTATTTCTTGTGCGCCTTTAGAGATCCACGAGAGCTCGGCGAAGGAAATCCGCCTTCGCTTTCAGATACACTGGATGTAACGGAATTGCATTTTATTTGGCACCTTTCGCAGAAACGGTGTGAGTGTTTTTCTCCGATGGAAGCGAATCGGTAAGATTCTTGTCCATAAAGTAGGAGCCTGCGACAACGAACGCGTCTCTGAAATATTGTTATATTTTGCATGCAATCATTTGAGCAAGGCAGTCTTTTTGAAATGCTGCTTTAATAAGAAAAGACGGGGAAAGACAAATGGAAACCACATGTGTCTGAAGTCGTGTGAATAAGGTTTGCCTCGAATCTAGCAGAGGTTCAGGTTTTGTTCTGGAGATTGAAGGTGTTTTTCCTCTCGCGCATTACTATCGCACTTTACGGAGCTTTATTCGGTTTTAATGCCGTTGTTGTGTGTGTGCATCAAATTATTGTCTGTTTTATTTATTGAGAGATTTTTTTCTTTACTTAATTTGTTGCTCTTGCTTTGCACATGGGTCAGTGACGTGATGCTTATTTTATTTTTAATTTTTGTCTATTAAATCTTTCAGTAGTAAATACATTCGAATTTTAAAAACAAAATCGACTTGTGCACATTTTCCATGATGCATTGTTTTTAATTTTTGAATTAAAATGATTTTTGCCATATTTTCTACGGGTTTAAGTGAAAATGTCAAGGTGGTGTAACCATTTTAGGATTTGTGTGTGTATATATATATATATATATATATATATATATATGTGTGT
>JAUMHI010000073.1:1621938-1647698 GCA_032359435.1 Enteromius unitaeniatus
AAAACATCAACCAGAAAGCATAGGAACTGAGAAGTGGTCTGTGGTCACCACCTGCAGAAGCACTCCTTTATTGGGGGCGTCTTGCTAATTGTCTATAATTTCCACCTGTTGTCTATTCCATTCACACAGCAGCATGTGAAATTCAGTGTTGCTTCCTAAGTGAGCAGTTTGATTTCACTGAAGTGTGATTGACTTGGAGTTATACTGTGTTGTTTAAGCGTTCCCTTTATTTTTTTGAGCAGTGTATATAAATTGCAGTTTTTACTTGACCAGAGATGGCTGCAAATTGAAAGTGTGAAAGATGTAAAAATCATAACTTGCACATTAACTTTGCTTGACAAACAAGAATAGACAGTTCAGTTTTTATCAAGCTTATATTCATTTTAATCAGTCAAATGCTCCTTTGCAGCTTCCTCTAATTTATAAGTGCACTAAGGATGTGCATTTTTAACTTACACCTAAGAAATGAGTATATGCTTAAAATGAGAGAGAGTTTACGCAATTATATACATTGATTTTTCATCAAATTTCATCCTGTTTTAAATGGCCATTTTTAGTAGTGTATTTAGTGTAGTGCTAGTCTTTGGTTCCCACAAATGCAGGGACCTTTCCTACAGTTCCTGTGCTTTAAATTGCTCTGTTTGTTGACAAATAACCCATGCTAAAGACAGCATTATGGATTAAGTATTCAGTAACTACAGCATTGCTCTTAAATTGCATTTTTTTCAAGATGTTTCAAGAGCGAGGCGAAATGGGGCACGCATCAGAGGTCAGCATATGAAATATATGACTTATATCCAGTTGCCCCATTTTTCTACTGTATATGATGCCTGTAATAAAAAAAATGGATGTCAGCTATACTGTTCATTTCTAATATCTGGATCATGTGTCTCAGAAGGGCACTTCAGCAGTAAACATCTGTTTTATTGGCTGTTATTTTACCTTTGACAGTTATATCAGATTTTCATACAAATTTACACTAAATGCAAAATGTGAGATGAAAATTATAGCTGTCCCCTTCATCTCAGCTGTTCTTTATGCGGTAAGTGTATTTTTTGTTCCAGTTCCAGGCATTTTAGAGCTACACGCTGATCTAAATCTAAGTAAAGAATAAAAAGAGAATTCATGGAAAAATAGCAGGTTTATATATGCAGCTAACCTCTAAACCTTTGGTAAACACATGAGTCTCAGCACTAGTACCAAGAGTGCTGTATTTGATCACGAGAAACATAATGTTCATTTAGACTCTAGACTAAAAGTATATATTAATGTCTTTTTGAAGCATAAAGCAAGCGCTTAAAGAGTTAAATTTAAAGAAAGGCCTTAAAGGGAGAATTTGCCCCCAAATGAAAATTTTGTATGCAAACCTGTATGCATTTGCTTCTTCTTTTATTGAGTATTTTTATTATTATTGATCCATGCAATAGAAGTCAGAGTGCTGAAAATATTTTGAAGGAAGCAAGTCATTCAGGTTTGGAACAAAATGAGGGTAATTTTCATTTTGGGGTGAAGGATCCCTTTAAGGCCGTATAAGAGTTATTGTTTGTCGGGTCAAGTGTGTGTGTGTTTTCTGCTGAGGTGACTCTTGGTTCTCTCTTGTCTTTAGATACCAGCCTGTTGATATCTTTCAACCAACCAATCATGTATTGCCAGCCTCATTCGGGGATTCTGATTGGCACATTGTCACAGGCAACTCTCTTACCTCCACCAATGAGTCCTCACGTAGAAAACCCTCACACCTTGAATTGGAGAAACAGAGAAAGCCAGGTGACTACCCTCTTTCGCTTCCTTCTACCGCTGTTGTGAAAACTCACTGGCCGCCCGTGCCTTTTTTTTTCTTTTCCCTCCCGTGTCTTCCCCATCTCCCCCCTTTCCTGCCTTTTTCCCCTTCGCTCTCCTTTCTTGCAGAGCATGATCTTCTGCGGCAGGAGTTGAACAACCGCTTCCTGGTTCAGAGCTCGGAGCGAGGTCGGGGGCCGGCGCCGAGGGCCACAGGGTCGCCGTTGGCCCCTGTGTCGCTCCTCCGGGCCGAGTTTCACCAACATCAGCATATGCACCAGCACCAACACACGCATCAGCACACCTTCACGCCCTTCCCTGCCAGTCTGCCCCCAGCAGCCATCATTGGGCCGCCCACTGCACCTCCCATGGTGCGTACCCCAGCCAGAAATGTGAGGATAAGTAAAAACAGATAGATTTTACTCCCTTCCTACCTCCCTATTACCCCTTAAAATACTCCGACCTATTCAAAAACAAGCCCCTTCTATGCACCCGTCCTGTTTTTCAAGGAAATGACACCCGCAGTCATGTTGTCGTACTGAATATAAGGATGGACGATATTCAGTGACGTATATTTTAGACATAATATGGCCAGTTATTTCATCTACCTTTATCTCAGTTGACAAAAATAGTTCCAAGAAAAGCCAAAAGAGTTACGTGTAAGACTGGCGGACTATTTGGAAACACATGCAGTCACATAATAACAGCCCTGCAACTTAAAAGAAAATGTAGAAAAGACCTAATATTGCATTGTTTGATGATGCGGAGTTATAAAAGCTTTTATTATTTTAATGACATAAGTATCGCTTAACTTAAGTTCAAAAATATGTTTATTTACTCTAATTTAATGCCAAGTATCTTTACATAAAATATATAAATGTGTATATTTATTTTAGGGATTTTTTAGAGTAAACGGATCAAACAAACAACATTATCTCAAACTTGATGAGAATAAATAAATAAACGCCTTAAACAAAAATGATAATGCTTACAAGTAATGCAAAACAGCCAATCATTAAAAATTCCCAAAACTCAGCCATCATAGGAAACATTAGACATTGCTACTTTATCTAAATATCCAAGGAAAGATTCCCCAGACATCAGAAAACCTTTAATGGAGTTAGACCTCAGAAATCGGAGTCTCAACGTTTGCATAACAGAAATCATGTCCATAATTCAACACAAGTTTATAGTTAAATTAGCTTTTTTCCATCACTGGCCATAATTCTAACCTAATTCTAACCTTCTGGATATCATTCGTACGTTTTCAAATCAGCTGAGTATTCAACAAATGTGACCTGCTAGAGCATCCCAAAATGTGTAAAAAGCAAGCAATGGATTTCATTCAGCAAATATGATGCAGGGTACTGATACTAGAGCGCCGGAACTAACTGTTATATAATAGTAATAGTGTTTACAACCCACTACAGAGACTTAAGGCTTATCTTAAACCAGGCCAGACCTCAAAACAGAGGCTATGGGGTTGAAACCGTTTTATAGCGCAATCTCAGTGACACAACCGATACCCATCCTCCTAACAAGATAAACTATTGTCCCATGACAACCACAAATATTGTAGCTCTTCCCCTAATAAAAACCCTTTTTGCAGCCATGTTGACATGCCGTACTCATTGCGCTTTTATAGTGCGAGCCAGAGATGTTTTATTGCTTTCATATGAGCAGAATGGTGATGTTTCTGAGTGCTGGGGGCTGTTTGAGAAAAACAGGAGGCAGACGGGGTCTTGTGGCGTGACTGAGGTACAGACAGAACTCATTCTGTGTGACACATTCAAAGCTTGCGGTCGAAGCATAATGACCTCACCGCAGATGAAAGTCATGACATCAACGGGGTTGTTTTGATAAAGCGTAATTGCCTCCGCGTGCAAATTAGAGCCAAACTTTGGCAGCCTGTAATCAGATAAATTCAGCTCCTCAAAGTCAGCTAGCCATATGAAATGCATTCAGATCTCTGAAACATATTCGGACAGGAACGAGAAGGTCTTATCTGCATACTATCGCCACTGTCAACCATTCCGAACGATATGATGTCAAAAAAGCATTTCTGAATCGTAGATTACCATCTCCCATGATTGAAATCTAGCCTAAAACATGCCATATGTTTTGTGGCTCACTGTCTGGATTCTTTTGTGGCTTTCGTCATCAGAAACTGAAAGACTGAAATAGCGATGAATATGTTGGTCATGCATCTTATCTTGTGCTGAATCACAAACACACCTACACACCTTTCCCAAATGTTTGATGAGTTACAAATCTTATATGCTCATAACAGCTATTGTTGGATGTCTTTCAACACCATGTGATTTCAGTGTGATGAAATATTCTGATGCTTGTTTTCTGAAGCATTTCTGCTTGTTTTAAGGGCTTTCGCCTAGGAAGCAGTGTTGTCGTTTAATAATGGGATCAATAAAAACTGTTATTTCAACATGAAACCAGAAATAACCCAGTTTGCTTCCATTATGCATGTTTCTGGTCTTATTGTGCAAAATTCATTGCTGCATGTTATTCCAAAAACAAGAACATAACTTCCAGATAAAGGAAAACTAACTCTTAAGTAAAGTGGGTAGCGGACTCCGTTTCATGTTGACATAACCCTTCATACAATGTCTTTCTTGTTTTCTTTTTTCCCTTCCTCCCAGCTTTTCTTATATAAAGATTTAATTGTTTACAGATGTAATACTGAACCTTGATTTGCCAAAGCTGTTTGTTATAAAGCTCTGACAGGGGCTGTGAATTATGAAGCACTGTTTTTTATGGGCCACTATAAACCTTCGCTGTATTTACTCGGCAAGTGTTAACCATAAAGCAGGCGTGCAGCTCTCAGAAGGATCACAGAAGTGCAACACGCAGGGAAGCCAGATCAGCGATTTTCTCAGCCCGGGCAACCTCATGTATTTGATTTAGGCTAATTATCACCACACATTCATACGATGCAGGATAAAAGCAGCTTATGCCTGCTGATCTGTTGGAGTACCAAATCTGTACCATGAGTGGGCTGCTTTTCAAAATAACACATGCCGTGTGGTCTAAGAGTTTATCCACTTTTATTACAATCACCTGAGACATAAGACGACAGGCTTCTGGAAAAACAACACTATATAAGGGGGTTTGTAAAGGATTTCACTGTTTATGTAAAAGAAATGCCTTGAACTCAGTAGCAGTTGCTTTGTTTTAAAAGCAGCGCTGAATGTTTGACTGATTAAAAACTCAAACCAGTGGAATTAAGCTGGGATAACTTGATTGTAAAGTTTACAAATATTTCAATATGCTCATGTATGGTTGTTTAAACACTTATAGATGAATTTGTTTTATTACAGTGATTTAAAAAAAAATGTGAATGATGACGGCATTTAATTTCCATCACATTTGTATTAATGATAATAAACCATTTCAGCCCTTCTCGCTCCTTCACAAGACATACAGAATCTCACAACTTTAGCGTCATATAGTTACACTGCTAACTCAAATGTAAAAAAAAAAAAAGAGCTTACCTTGAAATACTGTTATATTTTTCTTAACTGTGAAGGACACTGCCACGTAATAAATGGCTCACGTCTGTTTAATTGGACGTGAAGGGTGCCTTCATTTGTTTAGCGATCTGGTTTGACTCTTTTGTGAGTGTATTCCCACACTTCGGGTCTGCTCTGTGAAGCCTGTGCCAGCTGCGGCTGCAGTGGTTTTCTTTCATGTGACATTGAATGGCTGTTTTACTGTGTAATTGTTTTATTAAAAGGGTGTAATTTATTTGAGCTTCATCTGCTTTTTATTTGACTGTGTAAGCACGCTGCAGTAAAGCTCTCTCATGTTTTTGGTTACAGATGCCTTTGATTTTGTTGATATGTTTTTAATTTGCACTCTCTTTCTTTCTTTTTCTCTCCCTCTCTCTTTATAGTTCGACAAGTACACCCCAAAGCTGGACAATCCCTTCTTGAGACATTCAAATGTAAGTGTCAACATGTTTTGACGGATTGACTTTGCTTTGACTGAAGATGAAGCAGATTTTGGAGACATTTATGTGTTTTTACGCATGCTTGATTTGATGTTGTTTTCTAAGCAGGAGAAAAAAATGTGTTATAGCTAAAAGACATGACAGACATTTCCGTTGACGTTTTTTTTCTCTGCAGTTCTTTCCATCCTATCCACCAACGATGCCAGGCATGCCTCCATTGCTTCCACATTCTGGGCCCTTCAGTTCACTGCAAGGAGCCTTCCAGCCAAAGGTTGGTCCCATCATGTGGGAATGTAGACAGAGTTGTTTTGACTTGAGCAGAATGAGAAAGAGACCCATGTGGCTTGTTTAGGCGTTTTAAATTTCAAAACTTGTGCATCAAAAATACAGCCAATAAAACTTAGCTTTAGCATGATTAAGCACTTGTGAATATGAGAAAAATACACCTACGTATTAATTGTTGACAATTTGTTAGTCCTGCAAAACAGAAAAAAGATATTTATGGAAAGTTATCTCTATATGATGTATATTTATAGTCATACTTACAGTGACCTTTTTTTTTTTTTACTTGAAACTGAAAATTAGTTGTTTTTGTTTTTCGAACCAAAACAACACAAAGTTTTTTTTTTTATTAAATTTGAGTATTTGGGGAATTTAAAGTAATAAATCTAAAAAAAAGAGATAAATCTGTTCTTTGTCAACAAGACAAAAAAAATTGTACATATTGGAAAATCGCTATGTTTTTTCTGAAAGCACACCCTGCTGGTAGTGAATGAATTAGCATTTTTTTAAGAATACCGTCTACTGTTTTTGTTTAGACGCACATGAAAATCAACCCAAGTTTTTACACGCCAGAAATACAGAGTTGTAAATGTGCATTATAAATGTCTAAACAAACAAACTATTTTCTAGACAATTTGTATTTAATTAATATAGTGATTGATGATAATAATTGTTTAAATTAATATAATAATTACTTTTTATCCTTTTTTTGTGTGTAAAAACCTATATCTGAACTGTAAATCATGCAGTTTAATATGTTACCATTGTTCTACCCCACTCATAGTCATTTGATGGTCATTTTACTTTGTGCTGCTCTTAAAAAATGTACATTTGAGTTTAAAAACCCTACAGACATCCTCCGAAGTCCTAGTGGTTCTCTGAGCGTGTTATGCCTTGGATGGCCATCTGACAGAGACAGAGCGAAATCTGGGAGGGGTCATGTCTTTATTCCAATAAATGTCTGTCACATTTTCAGATAATAAAAGAGTGAGAAATCCAAAACATCAAATAAGAACGGGGTCAAATCATTCTCCATGTCCTGTGTGCTGCCGAAAGCATCACTTTACCATTAGTATTCAGGGTGCTCTCAAATCCCGCACAGCTGCATTTTTGCTGCAGACAGACGGAGAAATCTACCACTGCCACATTCTCCACTAATGGATTATGCAAAGAAGCTCAGGCTCAATAACCTGCTGGAGGCTTTTGTGTTAACTTTAGACTGTGGTCTTGAACAGGGCGGTTAGTGTGTGTTTCTTTGCAGTGTGTAATGGTTTTTACCTGGCACTTCTCAAATAACTCTCACTGTTGTGTTAGCTACCAGTCGAAGGTAGAGCCAGTCTGAAGTTTCCAACGAGTATGAAGTTTATGAGTATAAATGACTAGGGCATCCAAGGAACTTGGGACAGAAGTTTTAAGCTTTAGGCTACACCCATGATGAATCACATGATATTTTTTTTTCTAGTTTTAACAGGATGTTGAGCATATCAATGGGCTTTTTATGTTCTGGTTAAATTGCCAATAAGCTTTCATTTAATTGAATGCTTCTGCCAAATGTTTTGGACTAGCGTTTACTATAGGCATCGTCAAAGTTAACACACAGCTACAAAATTTCCATTTTGATTTCACAGGTTAAAAATGCAAGACTGCAGTCAGCCTAAAAATGCAGTGCAATATCTCTGAACAGTGCATGCTTGACAACAGTAAATAAACAGACTTTGTTGTTGTGCTGCGTTCCCTTGGCTTTATTTAAAATGGTCTTCATTTTCTTTCCAGGCTTCAAACCCTATTGATGTTGCAGCACGATCAGGAGCGGTCCCACATACTCTCCTTCAGAAGGACCCAAGGGTAAGCCGCCCAGTCTTGGAGGTCCTCTTTAAGAGATTGGCCATTAAAATCAAATAAGGATTGTGATGTTTTTAGCATTCCTTGAACCCTGAACTGTGTTACGAAACATATTTGTCTTTGTCTTTATTTCTTTCTCTGCTCCTTACAGATAACAGATCCTTTTAGGACCTCAGTAAGAGTAAGCATCATATTTTCATTCTCTTTCGAATCCCTACAATTTCCTCCTTAAATGCCACCTCCTTTGTGCTAATGCTTTGAAATGTCCTCTGTGCTTATGCCAGAAGCCAGGCAAATGGTGTGCAGTGCATGTTCAAATCGCTTGGCAGATCTACCATCATCAGCAGAAGATGAAAGTAAGTTCTCAGAAACCATGAAAAGGTGCAGAAAAGACCTCTGCTTGTCTCTTTTCATTAGTACAGTGTAGTACAGGAATACACTATGGAATGATTCATGCTATAAAGACGATCTCATTTGTTTCTAATTCTAATTTGTTTCTAAAAAAATGTAATCACTCTATTATATTCCCTAAATGTCTTTTTCTCACAAAAGCAGATGCACTTGGACCCACATAAACTGGATATGAATGGAAAACTTGATCTGTTCAGCCGTCCTCCAGCTCCAGGCGTGTTCCCTGGGTTCCCCTACCCTCATGATCTGGCCAGACCCCTCTTTTCATCAACAGGTATGTGAAGAAGACATGTTTTTGCTTTTTTATTAAATGTCCTGTAAGATGGATAACAAACAACATGTTATATTGATTAGAAACTCAGTTGCAGAACTATTCCTAGAAATAATTCCCTTTCCTGCTGTGTTTTGAAAGCCCGATGCTAGACCTGACTGCCTTAAGAAAATCTACTTAAATAGAATTGATTTTCATTTCACTTATGAACTATGTTATAATCCAATCAAGATACTGCTCTCACAGATTATTCATGTCTTATCTTATAAATTATACTGCAATCTCTTTATTGGCTTGGCTCAGTATAATAAAATGTATTTGTAGTATGTCTTTCTTTATCCCATGCTCCTTGCTCACTAATTTGCGTTTGTTGTTATTTTGAATGTTGTCTTGGCTCAACGCTGGGCCACAGGCATGAATATAAATGCTTTTACCTGATATAATTGACTGGTAGCTCTTTGTTGAAGGGCAACATGAGCGTGTCTGCCCTTTAGATTGTAATTATGCAGCGTTGTGTCATGAAGGAGCTTGTAATTGGTTTCCTCATTAATGATACACAGTTACAAATGACACATAGTTCAGGCTGAACAGACAGTTGACCCTTTCAAATGCAACCTGAACACTCAATCTAAGACATCACTGTCCTTTTTATTGTCCGAGAAAACTGCTCTAACTATCTTATTACTGATAGTCTCGCCCCAAACGCATGCCATTGGTTGAGCCAGGATGAATTCTGCATATTAAGCTGGAATAGGAGAAAGTATTTAATCTAACAAGACTGATCATTACCCAAGACATCTCTTTCTCTGCGTGTATAGAGACAACACCTGGTGCTGTTTTAGGGAATATTTGAATGCTTTGGCTTGCTCTGTCTGCAATCAGTTTGACTGATGATTTTTCCCCCTTGTATTCAATAGGATCGGGACATCCAGCTGCTTCACCCTATGGACCGTCTCCACATCACGCTGGCTTCCTGCCTCCTAGCCATTTGGCAGGTAAGTGTAAGTAAATCGCCATTTTAAATAGTTTATCTCTTTCTTTTTGTTCTTCAAATTATTGTCAAGACTGTCTTTTATTTGATGCGAACATAAACAAGGCAAATCTGTTCCATATGGTGTAGTGCTGCACCTTGGTGGTGATCATTCAGCTATAAAAGCATGTCTTTCCTCAAATTTCACAAACCAAACTCCAAATAAAATAAACATTATGAAAATCAGAATCGAAGATGATGCATTTAAAAAAATACAGTACTTCTATCCCTCATAGCCTTGTTTTTGTTTGTCAAGTATAATGTAAAATCTGCTGTAATGGGCGGTTTGCACAACACTAAAAATGGAAAACTTTTTTTTGCATGTTTCGGACATTGGATATGTAATGCATAGTAATACAGCATTTTAAGTCAGAGATGTTTTCCATTTTTAGTGCATTGCTGTTGCGCAAACTTAGCATAAGGCTCCCCTTTGGAGACGCTTCTAAGCCTATTGCTATTAGATTATTTAATAACAAATTATTTAATAATCAAAAATGTCAAACTCAAAGGGTCAGATATTATAAACTTAACCTCAGCTCAGCTTTTCAGATGCATTCCACAATATAATAATTAATGAATGATTTTGAAACAAATAGTCTTACACATGGAATTAGCAAGTTATTCTAAAGTATTCATTTTGTCATGTAAAACAAGATAAACTTGGAGCAAAATTGCTTCAGATACTAAGGCTTGATATTTTATAGTGAGTGTAACAGTTTTATTTGTTGAACTTGCAGATGTGTAAAGTGTAATCAGTGAACACTTACATTTAAATTTATATTGTTTAGATTAATAAATTGGAAAACAAGGCAAAGTTAAGAGTATGCTATGGCAGTGTAAGGTGACTTTAAGAGAACTTAGAGAACTGTCTGACCAAAACTACAATGCACAACAAAACATAGTAAAAGTAATATTTTACTATGTATCTTTTTTACTGTCTTTAGATAGTGTTCCTCCACAATTTTTATCAGCTTTGTCTTTTGAGTTTTGAACGCTGATTTCACACAGTGATCTTATAAGTCAGTCCAATTTTAGTTCATAAACAATGGTTCTCAAAGGAAATGGAGATAAAATGGGTAAAATGCAGAACTGGGTGAAGTGTTGCCTAGTGGTGAATGCTCAGGACTGGTAATCAAACGTTTCCCAGTCAAGAACCTAGCACTATTGTGCCCTTGAGCAAAGAACTTAACTCAAGGTTGCTCCAGGGGGGTTGTTCATGTAAATTAGTAAGTAATTTAAAAGTTGCTTTGGAAAGAAGCATGTGCTACTGTAAATGACTGCTTGGTTACGTACTCTGTGGATTAGTCATAAATACATCCCTGAATTCAGGAGTTTCACATAGAAAACACTGAATTGTGTTTTTTACTTTTGTGGGCTGGAGGTTGTCAGTTTGTATTTAATTTAATTCTAAACGCTGTATGAATGATTTGAGCTTGTGCAAGGTACGTATGAACAAATAGCTTAATGTTTTCAGGGGTAAGTAGATGGAATACTCACAAAAACCTCTAGAGGAGATTGGAAGCATGTGAGCTTTTTTTTTTGCTCGCTGTCAATTAATCATTTTTCACATCGGACGTTTCAAAATGTCCCTGGCTATCATACCTCAATCAGGTATTGCTCTTTATG
Organism: Enteromius unitaeniatus; assembly: GCA_032359435.1. Classification (NCBI taxonomy): domain Eukaryota; kingdom Metazoa; phylum Chordata; class Actinopteri; order Cypriniformes; family Cyprinidae; genus Enteromius; species Enteromius unitaeniatus. The sequence continues at coordinate 1,633,147 of JAUMHI010000073.1, forward strand.
CCAGCACCTCTTGCTGCCTAATCCGCAGTCAGTGAACACTCTCCAAAAGTCTTACTGGGAGAAATAAACAACCCTTAGGGAGTTAGAATAGCAGCAGTAACAGTGACGCAAAAAACAAAGCTTGCTTGTAAGAGAAAAGCCGGTTGGAATGGTCGGGCACCTCCGGCCCCGCGTCGCTAATCCCTGTTTGGCATTTTGCAGATCCATTCAGTCGCTCCAGTACCTTTGGCGGCCTCAGCAACCTTTCAAGCAGTGCCTTCGGTGGATTAGGCAACCCAGCCCTCGGTAAGCCCCGGCCCCCGGCCTCTAGCTCGACTCAGTGCAGCACAGCTTAGCTCTAGACCACAGAGAGTGCAGAGGGAATAGAAAGGAGGTGGGAATGAAAGAAAGGCACTTAGCTTTGCAGCAAATGCCAAATGAGAGTTTAGGGAAGCGGGGGAGGCAGGCATTACCGCAGACAGTCTTTTGCCAAATTCACATCCCAACTCAAACTCGCAACCCAACTGGTTTAGTATTGCTCTTGCATTCATTAGTCGCTTGCAAAGTAGGGTGGAAGGTTTGCCATGTCTCAATTCCTCTCCCTTCTTCCTTCATTGGCTGAATGGGACTTCTTTTAGTCAAATTGATTGTATTGAAATAGGAACGATTTGCTTTTCATAGCTCTTGACCGCGACGGGTCATTCATTTGTCCTCAAAAGCAGCTCTTGGTACCCCATTTGTAAAAGAAACTACTCTACGCCATTAACCTTTCAGCTTGTGTACCTCAGCAGAACTGGAAAGCAGTCTGTTCAACTGATGATGACGTCTTGTTATTTCAGGGGCCAACAGTGTGTTTGGACCTAAAGAGGGTCCAGGGCTGCCTGGTCTCAGTAGTCCTCATCATGACACCTGGAATCGGTTGCACCGAACACCACCCTCCTTCCCGACCCCTCCACAGTGGCCCAAATCCGCAGATGCAGAAAGAAGCAGCTCTGCAAACAGCCACGACAGAGAGAGAGAGTGCGAGCGGGAAAAAGAAAAAGAACGGGAAAAAGAAAAAAGGGACTCTTCTGTTGGGAAAGAAGAGAAGGATAAAGACAGGTAGGTGTTGTCGATTTCATGATCCAATGCGTCTTATTTTTGTCTCCTGATTCAACTAACAATGGGTTCTTTCCTCCTACAGAGACTCTTTGGATCGTAATCGCCATTCGAACCGCTCCTCTCCAGCTTCCGCTCCCGTTAGCTACCAGATCAGCAACTTGATCCGGTCCAACAGCCAGAACTCGACCGACTCCGGCAGACACCGCAGCGGTAGTGCCGACCGCAACCGGGAGCCAGAGAAAGAGTTGATGGACCGCCAACGAGAGGCAGGAATTTTGGGAGACATAAAGGTGAAGGAAAGTCGTTCTCCAGGGAAGGAAATCACAGACCGACGTTCCTCGGATGACTCTCTCAAATCCGTTCACCGGTCACCCTCTCCGTACTCGAAAAATGTCCTTAACGATGCAGGAATCAAGATGGGTATCCCACAGCCGCTGCAGATGAAAGAAAGCGAGAGGGATAGGAAGGAGACCAGTTCGGGGGATCTGCTACAAAAGGTGAAGAACGACATGAAGATCAAAGAGGAACGCAAGGAAGACCAGGACGTGATGGTGGTTGGATCAGAAGCAGCCACTAAACCTCAAATTCCTCCTCCGCCTCACCAAACCATGACAATTCCTCACCATCCTGTGCTATCCCATCAGCCTCCTCCGCCCTCTCCTCGCTGTAGCGACCCTCCAGCCCCCTCCTCGCTTCACGGCGTCCCCATGCCGCACTCTCTGCCGCTCACTCTGAGCGCCATGCATCAAATGGGAAGTCTGAATGCACTTGAACGCACCCGCATGGCACCTTTCATGGGAGTCAGCCCTCTCGCAGCAGGTCGAGACCGCCTTCCTCATCCGGCGTTTTCCTGGGATCCCCTACGAGAGGCTTACAGAAACCTTGACCTTCAACGGCGCATGGACTTCCAGCTGCGCTCCGAGGCTGGACACCGCTTCCCCGGTGTCTATGATCCAGAGCGGCCCTATCGGGAACGGGAGGCACATGACTACTCCCACCACGAACACCTCATGGAGGTTCGGCGGGAACAGGAGAGACTGAGGCAACAGGCTGAGGAAAGGGAACGCTTGCATTTAAGGGAGGAACTGGATCGAGCAAGGCTCCACCAGCTTCACCAATCGCCCATCGAAGGACACTTACCCCACATGCCGCCATTTATGTCGCACCTCGGTGGGATGCCGTACCCAAGGCTTAGCCCTTCAACGGGACATAACGGACTTCTTAACCGGACACCCCCAACTGCAGCACTAAGTGCCCCTCCTCCTCTGGTACCCTCTGGTGCCGCCAGACCAGCTTCGCCAAGACGGACTACGCCAATCACCACCCAGGACCCTCGGGAGTACTCACCGTCACGCAACCCCAAAGAAGTGGAGGCACGGTAACATACAGAAAGGAGAACGCCTCATTTGAGTTGGACACTGGCAACATGCACTTATTTTCACAGAAATTAGAGTTAATGATAAATAGATACGTGTAATTTGTACAAATGTTTGTACCTTGGAACAAGCACATCAACCGGCTTTTTTAATTGATTGGAGTTGGGGGAAAAGAGTACTTGTGGTAGCGCAAGACGTAAAGGTGAACTACCAATCAGAAATTTGATATTAATATATTAACCCAATGCCTTTTCAGTTTTTCATGTGAAAAGACATTCTGAAATTTGTTTGTACATTTCCTAACCCTCATGTACAGACATTTTTTATGTATTTGCATTAGGTTTCACTCGTTCCCTGCCCTGTATTTATCCTAGTGAGCTGCTGGATGTCTACATATCTAAATTGATATGATCTCAGATGATTTGCTCTATGGTACCTGGAAATATTCAGCGGGGGCCATGTACAAAGTTACATTTTGGAGGGGTTTTTGTTTGTTTGCTTTATTTTCTTTTTCAAGATATGCAGACAAATATGTATTACAATACTCTTGTTTGGTTTATGTAAAGTTGAAAGATATTGTAAATATCTTGTTGATATTACTTGGAACGAAATGACATTGTACATTTGTTAGGCTTTTTAAATGTTTCTAAAAAACGATGAAATGAAACAGAAACACTTCCAGGTTGAAATCTGTGGTGACGGAGCTGTCCAATCAGAGGGGAGGACTCAAATGGGGGTGATGTCATGGCGGTGCAATCTATGCAAAGAGGACTAAGAGTGTTCTGATTGGACGGTTATCAAAAGTGGGGACCTGGATAACTGTTATTCATTTGTCTAATAAAGAGCCAATGAAACAAACAGCATTGAACTTCCGGGTCATAAAGGAACTGCTTCAGCAGTCAACACTTCTCCAGCCACAAAACCTGGACATCTGAGAAACATATTGGAAAGGGTGGGGTGGCAATAGACTCTTTCTGTCGACCTTGTGGTGTTGTGCAGTTGTTTTTCTTAGACTCTTGTATACAAAACAAGTAGAGCTTTAGGCGTGAAAAAATGAAAATGAACATTCATGGTTTAAAAATGTATGGAATAAAGGTTGGACCTTATATCTGCATACCTGTCTGCTATTTATTATAGACACTGAGAGTGACTCACTGAATGATGACGTATTGATAAAAGTGTGCAAAGCTTCTGAGACAAGCATGAATGACGTGCCCGGGTTGTAAGAACCAAAGACTATTATAGCCATAAGTATTTTTTCCCATTTAATTTTGATTTTTGATTAATTTTCATTTTAATGATTAAGAAGCACATTTTACTGAGAAAGACGTTCTCATTCCTATTACTGTAATACAGTCACAAGAATCACCCTGTCTGGACACAATAATTTGCAATATTGTTTATTAAATATTATATAGGTTAAATATATAATAAAAATGTAATACATAAATGTAAATATATATATATATATTTTTTTTTTTTTTTATAATATAATAACACCAATTATAATAAATAATTATAATGTTATCCATTATAGTATTTTTTTTAGTGATTGCATATATTACAAAAAATAAATGCAGCAAATACATCAGGTTGTTTTTTTTACAGCAAATACTACACACACACTTTACAAATGTACTTTACTATAAGGATTTTCTACAAAAATTCCTTGGAGGGGGAGGGGGGGGTGTATGGCAAAAAAAAAAAGATGAGATTTAACTGGACTGGTTTTAAGATATTTTACAAACTATAATGTCCGGGTCATATAAATATGCAAACAGAATTTTAAACTGCATAAACAGACAGAGTGTTCTCCACGGATGCAATTTACTATATGTTTTTTTTTACTGGAGAGAGCGTTTATGTCAGCTGTGCTGTAGAGAGCAGGATGAGAGCGGTGATGGGACAAGCCTGCAACACGATATTGATTTTCTGCAAGTGCAGCTTTTGAGTGTTTGTGTTGCAGGTAACTGGTATTGACTCTGAGGCTAGTGCTGTATTGACCTGCGGTCGGGACTCATTAATGGGAGTGACGCCTGCTAATGAGCGATGGATCAAGAAGGCGAGGAAGAAGAAGTGAAAGAAACCGAAAAAGACCAGACCAAAGGTCATCTGTCCCGCAAATAAGACGACCAGAGGTTACTGTCCTTCTAGTATTGACCGTCTGTGCCTGTTTTTCCGACTTCCCGTTTCTTTCTCCCACACCCTTCATCTTTCTTCTCCCCAACTGACAAACAATTCATCCTCATAACCATCCCTAACTGGCTCCATCTGCCCTGCCCTCGGTCCCGGCCCTCACCTCGAGTAATGGCAGCATGCGTCAGGCAGTGTGCAGTCATTAGTGATGTTATTGAGAATCGATGGTCTCCCTGCTGCGTCTGGCAGCCTATCTGGACGTGCTGCTTCAGAGAGGTCCATCGCTGGAGAGAGAGAGAGAGAGAGACGGACTGGGAAAGCTGCCGTGAGGTGTATTGGAAAGAGAGTTAAATCGGGATCCGTTTCAATTTGGCCCTGCTGTAATTGAGAGGGTTATTCCATAGACACAGAGCATCTGTGCCTCCCTGGCCCTCTGCTGTCTCCCTCTAATCAGCTAGTTAGCACTTTCCAGACCTGGACCGGATAGAGAAACCAGATCGTCTACTTTTACATTTTCTTTTCAAGGCCCCTGCAAACATGTTTAATAGATGTGTTTGGGTGGTCAGCCAATATACTATCAGGCCGCAAGGAGACTTATTCAAAAAATGCCAGTCAAATATTTTTTGGGGGCTAGTAACATTTAAGCGATGAAGCGAACGGACGGCTCTTTTAATTGGAAAACCTAATTTTTTGCAGGCTGCTTAGTGGAGCTGAAATTACACACTTGACTTATCTTTCATACTGGCACTTTTTCTGAGTATAAAATAAAGCCAGGCATGTTTATAGCATCAACGTTCTCAATTTCAGCCTATAATTTCCGAATCGCCCACGTTTTACCTGTGTGCCAAATTATAGCCCAATAAATAGAGATATATCTGTAGTAGTAAATATATAATTATATATCATTTACTACTATTAAACCTAAATTTGCGTTTTATGTTTGAAGATCAGTGATTTGCACTTTTTGGGGTTTTCCCTGCCAATCCGTCAGTCAAACTACCGTTTTGCATTTATTTTTAGGTTGCTATTATGTAATCCTTGAACCCCACAGTATCTGCCTCATTTACCTGAATTCCTGCTCAGTATAAAACTTTAGGGACTAATTCTCACTATTAACTATTTGCTTAATAGCATGCATATTACTATATTAGCTATTTATTAATACTTGAAGAGTTTAGATGCAAAAGCCTCTAAAAGCCATCTTGGTCAAAAATGAGATAATAATAAGTAAATGCTCTCTGTATGTTGTGTATGTTTATCAAATACTTCACTTGAAATGCGCTAAATCCCAGCCTCAAGTCACTGAAAAGTACCAGTACTATCATAGAAACCTATACAAAGTAGCCAGAAAGAAACGCTCGTTTTAAAGAAAAGCCTCAGACGTACCTGCATCTGAACTCTTCACTTTTAAAGGATTTATTAGTAAATGCGTATACTGTAAGACACATTTATAATTTCCTAATCCTACCCATACTTAAAATGCACCGTGCAAAATTCATTGTTAATAGTGAACTATGAGCAAAAACAGAGTATATTTATCTGGGGATGTTAAATTCCATGTTGCTAGAAGTCATCTTAATGAGTGACAGAAATCTAAGAAAAATATATACTAAACTATACTTAAATTAATGCATCTAGTGGTGGTATCAGATCAAAAAATAGCGCATAAGATTTACTCCACATAACTGTACTACGATATATTGACCAAATTCTTTGCAGACCAGCACGGTGTAGTGACCTGAGATGGAATGAAGTGATAGAATAGCATCTTTCTACACCTCTAAATATACTGCCACAGACTCGTCTGACTCGAGTTCTTCTGGAAAGAAACACATCCACTGCAAACATGAGAATGGAAACAAATGATCGTTCATTCTAAACACAAGCAAGCCACTGACATATGATGACATACTGTACAGGGATAAAATAAGAAAGCGTCAGTGTGAAAACGTAAAGAAGTCAGGAAGAGACGGAGAAGGGGGAAAAGAGAGAGACCGAATTCCAGACAGACCAACTGAGCCCCAGCAGCTAAATCATTTTTCCACTTTCATTCATTTTTGAAATGATTTTTTTCCTCTTTCTTCATGCCTCAGTGAAAGCTCGCTGCCTGACTCCTCACACTCACATACACAGGCATCATTGTGTATACAAACCGTAAAAGCCAATGAGAATTTATGCAGCTGGGTTCATCTGGCAGAGATGGAGGTTATAGTGGAGAGAAGCTGGCGTGATATTCAGACGACCTGCAATCTACTCTGCTGTACAGGGTGGAGACAGAAGAAAAGCTTTCTCACACACTGACTTTTCAATTTCTTCAAACATAATGTCAGGGGTTTTTTAAATTTGTCTGCACCAGGATGTTAAGGTTTGGCTGTTTAGGACAGCCCTGTTAGCCCCTAATGGTACAGTAGATGCTGTTACTCGCTCAGGCAAAAAGCATCTTGCTCCATTGACTGCTTGAAAAATAGCTGCATATTCCAACTAAACAACATTTGTGCAAGCATCATATATTACATTATAGTAGATGTTCAATTCATTAATAATTAATAGTGATGGATAGCTTTCTTCAGGTATAAGCCTACCTGATGTGCACTGAAGATTTCCAGACTTCTCACATCAAACCGTAAAACTTTGATTTATTCTTCTAAGCAACGTGTGAAATCTATAAACATTGACCCATGTCTGATTTTCAGAAATACATGGATGCCTGTCTGGCCACGGCACACAAGACAGTCTTCACATGGAGAAGGTTGTTTAAGGACTAAGGTGTCACATTATGATCCAAAGGATTTTCCTTTTTCAGTCAAAAGTTAATGTTGTTTTTGTTTTATTGTATTACTTCATATTTCTGTTATCCATGTCCATGCCATTTTGTAACCAAGCAACACAAAACCTGTTTAAAAATGATATGTCCTAGAGATTATTTCCTTGACGGTGAAGAGAGTTGTTGTAAATGAACAAAATACGATACGAGAAGATCAAGTGTTTTATTTTCAAGTTTTTCTTTATTAAATAGTGGTTTAAACTCAGAAAATGTGCACTCAGAAATCTTTTCAAAACAGAATCATTCAAAAGTCTGGAGTAGATTAAGGTTTTTAATGTCTCTTCTGCTCAACAAGGCTGCATTTAATTATATATATTTATGCAAAATATTATTGCAATTTTACATTTTATTTCCAGATTTTATAATGCAATTTATTTTAATTCAATATAATTTATATATATATATATATATATTTTTTTTTTTATAGACCCCAAACTTTCGAATGGCAGTGTTTATTGTAAGCATTCAATCTATAATGCTAAGTTGTACAGATTTTCAATAATAAAACTTACACTTCAGCTGGTAAGCAAGCACTAAGTATAGTTTAGCAGCACCATGGTATCGCACCACTCACATTTCCTTAACAATTTTTTTACTACTCTACTGATACTTATTTGGTTCTATGGAGGAGCGTATGGCCTTGGCCTGTGATGCAAATGTGTGCTTTTAGTTGCTTTTAGAAAAAAGCGAAATCTCTTAATCTGTGTGCTTTCACTTCTGACATATGACTAACAACAAACATCTGACAACTGCCCTGCACTTGACCCCGTGTTTTTTAAGCTGGCTTTGTACAGTATTCAGAGCTGTATGATTGCTGGAGGGGGAGATGGGAGGGCGCTGCATGCACACCCTTGGCTAAATGATTGCAGATGCCTGGCTTGAGCTCAAAAGCTCCGCATTCCTCCCCTGTCGAAAAGACATTAGACCAGATCTGCTCTGGCCTATACTGTCTGGCAGCCTGCATTGAAAAAAGAAAAGAGTAAAAAAAACTCACTTATCTGTTATCAGCACATGAACACATAACAATCCCCATATCTTATCTCTCCCTGTTCACTAATGTCATATAGCTTAAGGGCAGGTTCTGTAGTGCTTGCAGGGCTACGACCAACAGAAGCCTTTGTACAGCACAAACGCCTGGCTACTCAGCAAAGTGCATTGACCGGAGAGTGTTTGTAATTTCAAATATTTGAATTTCCATAGAACTGCATTTCACAAGAAGGCATCCTGGCACCAGACCATCAAAGGTTGTTCATATGCATGTAAAACCCACCCGTAACGGCAACGTTTAGATATGCTGGCTAACCACTCCTGACTCTAGACATCCGACTATCAGCCTAAACCCGCCATTACACAGTGGCTCAACCATCAGCGCTTGGCTTCTGTTGACAACCGGCTATTTAACACATCAAAACAACAAGAGCTGCTATCGATCCCAGCCTCTCCAGGACGGGTTACTGTGTCACCCAAGAATGCTTCTTATCTTTTGTTTTGGGCTTTGCTGGTTTTAGTCACACAGCGGACACTCCTCTTCTTATTCTGAGGGCTCGGTGTAGCCATCGTGGAAAGGTCAAAGGAGAAGCTGGCCAACTTATAAACAAATACAGATGGGTTCATGCAAAAAGACGGTTTCCATAGAAGCGATTTTATGGAAATGTGTACCTATGGAAATATCCACTTCAAACAATGCAAAAAAAAAAAAAAATTTTCTTAATCTGTGTAGTTGGTTTGTATGCCAATGAAAATATCCCAACGTCCTTAAAAAGATTAGACAAATGTAATTATCAATATTCATAACGATGGTATGTGTATGAATACATAATTTATGTATTTTGGATTAAGTGCTGATTGGAACATATTTTTATTTCTTGTAAGTAGCATAGATCAAACAAAAAGGTTTACGCTAGAAATAAGAGAAAATCTATTTTCCAGAGAGATAAGAAAAAATGATTTATTACGGGTCACATTATCTAATGCAGTTTTGATTATTCTCATTTAGAATCAATACTATTTAAAGAATGTTTCCCTACTGAGATTGCTAAATTGTTGCAGTATATGCAATATTTTGTCCAATTTTATATATATTTATATATATGATTATTTACACCACACTACATATTTATACATTCCAATTTTTTCCCACCATGGGATACAAAAAAAAGGTAATTACGACTTTTGTTTTTTTCTAACAATACCTTCAACAATACAAGACTTTCTATTTGGTAATAGCCAAAATATCACAATTCAAAAAAGCTCATATCTTGCAATTTCACAAAAAAAACCTGAAAACAGTCCCAGTTGTGAGATACAATGTTGCAATTACCTTTTTAATAAATTTGTTAATCCTGTTCATGAAAACAATTTTCCATAGCGATACCTTTTTCGGCCAATTTTGCTAGAATCACGCACCCCACCAACACCGATGAGGTTCAGACACCACAAACATAAATACAAATCACGCCTCCATTATCTTCTGCATCCAGAATCTCTGAATCGTTTATACGGAATGTCCATATTAATCAAACATGGATTACATTTTGACACACGCAGGCATAAATCTGTTCACTCCGAGGCTGTTTTGGAGAGATAAAATGTCCATCACGCATGAAAAAGGCAGGCGCTCTGTGCCCTGCTCCTGTTGTGTTCTTCTGCGTGTTCACTGAATCTCACATTAATTAACGCTGCTCTTTCACCTGGTATCAGTTTCTCATCCTTCTGTGCTTTATTTGGGTTGCTCATTATTTTCTTTCCCAGAGAAATATGTCTAATACCTACAAGCTGTGCGCCATCACAAATGGAGCACGCTGCAGCATAATGTCCTTTGTTGTTGCCAAATGGTTTTTTAATGAAAAGTTTAAGAGGGGCATAATTACATATCTGAGGCTATTATGAAATCCAATATTACAATTAAAGTAATTTTATTTGCTTGTAATCTCCCTTCACCAAGTCTAATAAGGGCTTTGAAAGAAGGGCAAGCGGGCTTTGAATGGTGACTCTTTTGTAAATGAAGTTGGGCCGTCTTTGCTCTGTCTCCGTTCTCCATGTCTTTGATTCTCAGTGCCGTGGTGAGACTGTCCGAGAAGCACGGGGGATTTGTTAGTCTGTGATCATGTAGACTCACTGACAAATCAGTACTGCCACTGCTGCAAAATTGAGGCATGCTTAGTTATAGGAAGAAGAAAAAACTCCCTCCCTGATTTTAGCTGCTTTGAGAAGAAGGCCTGACCAGATAAAAAGTGACCAAAACACAAGCGGGTACAGTGTTCCTAGGAAATAACCAGCTAAATCTGCACCAGACCAGCTCTAACAAGCATAAAGCATGCTGGGAATTCATTGTGCTCTTTTTCACCACTCAGGGAGCTCTGCTGAGAGTGAAGATGAACCGAACGAGACGCCCCTCTGCGCATGCGCAAAGCCCCTCCAGCGCACCAATTTACAAACAAATGCCAATGAGATTATGCAAAAACTGTTTTTCCATAGAAACGACCTGCGTAGATGCAGGCGGGAGGAAAATATCTGCCGTAATAGAAGAAATCTGCTTCTGCGAAACATGAGAAAATGTCATTTTGAGCTGGCATTTGTGCATCCTTCGCGTGAACGCATGGGTTTATGAATAATACGGTAATCAGTTTCTTGACAAATAGCATTGAATGTTTCTTGTTTAAAATTACTAAAAAAATATTGAAAATATGCATAAATGTATATAGATCGTTTCAGGAGCTGTAGGCAAACGCCAAGGACAATTCTGTCATAGATCAACAGCTACCCCTGCTGGAGGAGTTTGACCACTACAGCTACATCAGTTTTAATGCATACAGTACGATAATTAGTTCAAGATTTTAGCGAAAATGCATATGAATTTATAAGTTATTATTATTTATGTCCCAGATTTATTTTTAATTTTTTTTGCTGTTTTCGCGTCAAACACCTGTCTTTAAGATTCTACACTAATAATTGTTCATTTGTGTACATTATGACTTTTTAGTGTTCAAAATGTGTAGAGTGTTGCATCCCCATGTCATTTTTATTCATGTTTATTGTATCAAACCTTATTTTTTATTAACCACAGAATGCTGAACACATCATTTTGGTGGCATAATAGATTGAAATCTTCATAATCTTTAAATATGTGTGTGTGTGTGTGTGTGTGTGTGTATTACATGTATGTCTGTTGTATATTGTTCCCTTTATTCTTTTCAGCTTTGCCATTTGGGGGAAAATAATAATAATAATAATTATTATTATTAATTATCAGATGTTCTATTTAGATGTCCTGCATTCGTGCATGATAATGAAGATTTCTGTTGTTTATAAAATAGTCACTGTATTAAATATATAAACGTTTGTCTGCAAACTATATTAGCTGCCCACCAGATTATAGCAATTCTAATGCATATATACCCAAAAGTAATGAAAAGAAGAAAGCATAAAGTAAGCAAAACTATTTTCGGTCAGTATATTGATAGTTAATCTTTCAATAAATGATTTACCGGTTTAAATAAACAAAGCTGTGCTCTGCTTGAGTGAATCTGTCAGGTTAAACTCCCCCCGTCCGGCCGTGTAATAAACTGCAGGGCTCCATGAGTTGGCATGGACTGAATGTGAACAGACAGGCTCTGACATAAAACTGCCTGACTGCTTATCAGAGCCAGACTGCACAGACACCTTTAGAGCCCTCTGAGACACTCTATTCAATCTAAGAGAGGCTATGAAAAGCTAAGTGAAAGCTGGCCAAAGCAAATGACCACAGTCTTGCACCTCGCACACACTCTGTGACAGTTTCTCACAGTCACAGAGCATGTTATCAGCAATCACTCTCTTTCTCTCTTTCTTCTGCTCTTCAAAGAACCCGGTCTTAATGTGTCCCCCACTTTTCTTGTGACCCTGTCTGTGAGGAGAACGCCTCGTCAGTGCTGTACCCGCTCTTCGCTCATCTAGTGACTGAACATAACTCAATACATCCAGGTCATCTACACAGATTTATTTTTAGACATGATTTATGAGCAAGTCTTTTATTTCATGCAATTCATGCAAACTTTCGAATCAGCGTTCACATGCCTTGTGTTTGTTGTAGTACGAAAATCTCTGCTTTTCTAAAATCAACCTTTGCTTTAAAGCGTGTTTTCATTTGCGAGGGACCCACTTTACATTGCCTAATATACATGTAGACAAGACAATTATAAGTTGGTTGCTAAATTAAATGATTATATTATTTGTTCTACATACTTCTAATAGCACAATTTAGAGAGATATATATACATAGAGATATAAAAACAAAGAGAAAACTTTTCAATTAAACTCAAATGTTTTACAGTGGCTTTGGTGCATTTCTTACATTTGCACAACAGTTAATGCATTTCTCAAAACAATTAGTCGTGTGCACATCATAGCAGCTTCTCATTCTTTTCAACAAATTGCGAATGCTTTTGGACATGCATCAATTGCTTTCATATAACTCTCTGCTGTTTTATAACATTATCATTTATGTCATGTGAGTCAAAATGAACTAAACTTGTGAATGCTGAATAGCCTAGTCATTCCATATAAAACCAATAGTCCTCATTTCATACAAAATGAGTCATTACATACAAAAATGTTGAACTAGTTGTCAGGTAAATTAAAAAAAAACATTTAAATCTTTCTCTTTTTTTCCTGAAAAAGTCTTCTAAATTGAATCGTTTGCACAATGCTTTGAATACAGTAAATTAGAATTGCTTATGCAGTAAAAATGTGAAACATATTCAGTGTCTTGTACTCAGATACCTCACTACATACAGTAATGTCTAACTTTACTGTAGTTTTCAAATGGCTGTGCAAATAGTATATAGTGCTGTCTTGAGCATTTTCAGGAAGTGTCACCAAAATCTGACTTTTTTGCATTAGAAAAAATTACAGAGTAAACAGCCATAATGAAAACATGACAAAGCCATTTCTTCATAAACAATGGTGTCAGATCTTTTCATTTCGACGACACTGACACTTTCATTGACATGAATACTTGCTTTTGAACAATGAACTATCCATTTTGAGCAAGTGACACGCTTTTGCAGGTTTTGCAGTTTGCACTTGTTTTGAGAAATGCATTAACTGTTGTGCATTTAATTGTGTTGTGAGACATGCAGCAAAGCGACTGAGAAAAACTATATTAGAAAAATAACTAGGAAAAAGTTTGTTGAGATAAACTTCTAGTTGGCCTAGCATGATCAGAACGTTTGAAAAAAATTAACAGTTTAAGTTTAAAAAGTTTTAAGTTTGACATTTTCAGTCTGAAATAGTTTTTAAAATCTTAAAGATAGATAGATAGATATATCTAATATAAACCAAAATAAATGATTATATTATTTGTTCTACATATAATAACAACACATTTCCACCGAGTATCAGACATATATAAAAAAAGTAAATTAAACTGAAATATTTAATTAGAAAAAATAATTCAATGCAATCCCAATATTGAGCAGGGAATAATGCAGAATTGGTTTGTCTACGTTTTTTATATTATATAAAATCTGTGTGCGAAGTTTTCAAAGAAAACAAAAATGGAATATTGACTGAAAAAGATTGTTATTTATAACTTTTATTATTATTTTCCTTTTTTGTTTTTTACAGACTCTCAAGCACTCATCATCATCATCATCAGTCTTTGTAAACCTGCTTTAAAAGTAGGTGTTATACAAATAAAACTATCTTCACTGCTGTTTAATTCCAAATTAATATTACATGAATTTATTCATGCCATTCACAACTGTCCATACTTTTTCATCAGTGATGTCTAGCTCTAAGTGTGTAACCATCTCTTGTCTAGACATCCTTCCAGACAGGTTTTTGTTCAGGGCTTTCACACGAGCCAGACAGAAGCATCGGTGACCCCCTGCTCCCTCTCTCTCTCTCTCTCTCTCTCTCTCTCTGTGTCTCTCTGTCTCTCTCTCTCTCTCTCTCTCTCTCTCTCTCTCTCTCTCTGTGTCTCTCTGTCTCTCTCTCTCTCTCTCTCTCTGTGTCTCTCTCTGTCTCTCTGTCTCTCTCTCTCTCTCTCTCTCTGTGTCTCTCTGTCTCTCTCTCTCTCACCGGTTGGGTTTTCGGACCACAGCATGGTGCAATGTACTTTCTTTTTGTGTTCAGTAAAACATAAGAGTGCATAT